>BCLF01000019.1:826211-880227 GCA_001602275.1 Zoysia japonica
CCACGGCCTCCACAGCCCCTGCCCTGCTGCCGGCCACCGCCGCCGCCCCGCAGCATCGCCCCACCGCACCCCTGCTGCTGGCCGCAATCACCGCCCCACTGCGCCACACCGCTGCCCGCCGCACCTCCTGATGCCGCCGTACGACGCCGCTGCCCTGCCGCTTGCTGATGTTGCCGCCGCCTTGCTGCCCGCGCCCACCGCCGGCACCATGCTGCCCTGCTCGTCGATGCCGTTGTAGTGCGCTGTCGCCGCTCCCCCAAGCTCCCGCCGCCCTGCCGCTCAATGGACGCCGGTGCCGCCGCACGCCGCAGCTGTCGATGCCGCCCAGCCTCTGCACCGACCTGTCTCGCCCCTGCGTTATGATAGAGGGAGTTGTTAAGAGGGGATGAGGGGAGGGACAGAGAGAGGAGAGTTACGAAAATTTTAGAACAGGTGCGGGCTCTGATGTTTCCCTAGGGGCAAAAAGATTCGTAAGGAAAGAAGCTGGTTTCCCTAGGAAGCAATAAAATTTGTAGGGAAAGCAGCTAGTTTCCCTACGAAGACAACTAAAATCGTAGGGAAATAAGATCTTTCCCTAGAGGCCAAAAGAAAACCATAAGAAAAACAAAAAATTTATAGGAAACATGTAGATTTCAGCAGTGATAGCAACGGTACATATCGGTCGAGTTTTGCTTTCCCATACCTATATCCATTAATTATCGGGTGAAATTTTTTTTTCCGTATCCATACCCATGAGTATTTTGCGGGTCTCGAGTCCCATTAAAGATGCGGCTATTATTATAATTAGTTGTTTTATATATGTTTATAGCATATATTTACTATAAGTATTTAATTTATTGACATATAATAAGTTAAACTAATACAAATTTAAATTACTGTGATACCTTAGGTAAAAAGTATAAAAATAATCTATGTGATGTAATATTTTATATTCTTATATCTAATAAAAATTTGTATTTTTTATATGTGTCAGATATATAACAGGTATCGAAGATGGGTAAAACTTTCTCCTACCTAAACCCGTTAAGTTCATAGTTGTAAAAACTTCTTCATACTCGCACTTTAATGGAGTAACTAGTCCCGATGCCTATGCTAACGCTACGGTCTAAAAAAATATTAACTTTAGAAAATATAATATATTAATATTAAATTTAAAGTTTCTCCTTTTTCACTATAAATTAGCGGATAGATGGCAAGAGTAGGAAGCAATTTGTCGGACAACCTCAAATGATTTTTTTATTTTACAACAACTTTTTTTGGATTTCACATATTTGTTATAGGTAGTTGTTAACTAACAATGATTTTTATGAATTCAAGATTTGGAATGATCTTGTGAATTTAAAATTTGGAAGATCTAAAATAGCTTGTCAATTAGATTTACAAGGGATATCTGTAAAGATATTTTATTTATTAAATTTATAAAAAGAAACAGTTCTGAGTGTATTTTTTCATATACACGTAGTATAATCTATTATTTTTTTAAATATTTTACCAAATGTACGTAAAAAAAATTATATTTCTTAAGAAGTAGAGATGAACCGAAGAGACAAGCTGCCTATCCCTCGCCGCTCAAAAGACAGAAAAAATAAAGGAGTGGTGCGTGGCAACTCGATCCCTTATGCCAAGTTCTTTCCTGTTTTGCAACACGCACGTCCGGATGTCTCGAGCCTCGATTGACTTCTTTCGTCTTTGGTGATAATTAATAGGTATGAGGTTACTTTTAAATCTTTTTATTTTAAAAATAAGATAGTTTTTCAAAAGTTTGTTTTGTTTTTTAACAATTTTTTTATCTTATATATTTGTTTCGAGCGGTTGTGTTTTATTAAAGTGTGCGTGAGTTTATGATTTGAGAGATTAAAAGAGCTCGTCTGTTAGATTTGTAAAATGTGCAGTGAAAAGATTTCATTCGATTTGTTAAAAAAATAATTTTGAGTGTTTTTTTGTGAATATAGTCTAATCTATATCTGTTGAGATGTTTTACTGTGTTGAGATGTTACTGTATGTACTTAAAAAAAATAAAATAAAAAAGTATTTTTTTAAGTGGGCAGTGATGATAGTCACAGTGATATTGATGATTATGAGGTTTCGCCCGTTGCCATCTTTAATCACGCGGACCGCGCGTCGTTTCAAAGCTATCCCTCGACCCTCCCCGCGGCCCTGTCCAAAATTCTCGAATCCTCTACTCCGCCAACATGTCACCTCGCCGGCGCAATCTCCTCCTTCCTCCGGTCGCCATCGTCCTCCTGACCACGGCCGCCGCCGCCCTCTCTGTCTCCCATTCGATCGAGCTCCCAGGTAACATTGTAATCACCTCGCACCCGCCGTCCTCGGTCAGCCTCCCGGACGCGATAGCCCTCTCCGGCGGTGGTCCCTACTGCACGCGTGTCCTCCTCCGCGGCCGCCCCTCACGCCTTCGTGACCCGTCCCGCTTCTTTCATGCGCTCCGCGTCCGAGCCAATGCCACCCGACCCCAGGGCCTCGAGCTCTGCTTCCACCGGTATGTCAAATGGGTAACTAGAAGTCTAGAACCCTAGATTGATGTCTATTGCTGCTAATTATGGTTCTTGTCTTAATTTCTCTGGTTTGTGCGCATGGTGTTTGTAGGAATGCCACAGTGGGGCCGTGCAAATGTGCCGCGTCACAGTGGCAGAAGATGCCCAAGGGTGGGCTCTGGGCGCATGCCTTGTCACCATACGACCACGTGATTATTGATTTCCGAATGCCTGCTGACCCTTCAAGGTCGGTTGTGGTACACACGGATGAAGGTAGTTGTTTGCTGCCATCCTTTTCATGTTGTTGTCGTTCTTGTTTTTGTGGATCATGACTTCGAAGTGAGATCTCTTACTTTTGTGTGTACAGAGTTCTTGCTCCATAGAGTGGTTTTCTTGGTGTTGGGATTGGTGCTAATGGTGGTGGCACACAGATTGGCTGAGTCTGTGGTGTTTTACTATGGTGGTGCAATGACGATTGGCATTTTCCTAGTGGTACTGGTTATACTTTTTCAGGTAAGTTTTAATCCTTTTTACCCTCTTCCCTATACAATGGCATTTAGACACCTCAGCTCATAATGATTAATTCTGGTTATGGTGGATGGTTTCATTCTTTTATTAGTTCAATGGGGGAGCTATACTTTTGTCTTATTTGAAACTGTCAGCTGGATCCTTGAATAATTGAAGTATCATATATGTATTTGCTAATTTTCTACCGATGAATCCTCTCAAGTCAAAGTGCCACACTGTACTCACTATTTCTTTGGCAAATGTTTCCTCAATATGAAACTGGGGCTTGTAGTTCTGTGTTTTTTTTTAGATGAAAGTATTAGGTTGTACTTAATCAACAATCTTGTATGCTTTACTGTTGATGGAACCATGTTTATGGAGCTTATTCTGTAGGCAGTAGCGGACCTAGAGAATTTCTGTAGGGTGTGCAATGGTGTAGTGGAGTACTATATCACGTAAGATTTGGAGCCTATGTATAGAAACTTTTCACTGATTTTTGTAAAATCTGGGTGTGCCTTGGCCCACCGGGACACCCTGCTGGGTCCGCCACTGTCTGTAGGGGTATCCAAATGCTTTTAGTTGTGATAGATAAAGGATGCATATTACTCACTTTTACACAATGCATGCTGTAATGCAATTTTGAGTGAATCTCAAATGTAGAAAATGAAGCTGTGAAAGTAATATTGCAAAAGGAGTATAGTCCAACGAGTGGAGCTGAAAAATAATATTATATTTCATCCAACCTTGACACTCGCATCTTGTTATATCATGGCAAATGGTCCTTCTTTGCCTGTCACTGAATTTTAGTCCTACATGCCAGGTTGTCTATCTTTCTGGAATTTCAGAGCCCAAGAACCATATTTTAGGTGCCTTGTCTGCATGCTGTTATTTACCGTATGTTAGTTTTCCTTTATTGTGGATGTGTTTGTAGGCAGGACTTAACAGCGCAGCAAAACCAAGTCATCATTCGCAACAGCGATGAAAAGTGGCAAAGTGGCTAGATTAGGCTTAATTCTTGAAGGATAGGGCCGAGAGGAGTTTTTTTTAGTTGTTGCTTAGTTAAGATTGGTTGTGTTGGTACAATTTGTGTTAATTGTCACGGTTGAGTAAGGCTTATATATGCAAGCCGTAGTTTATCATTAGGGAGGCAATCAAGAAATATATCCTCATCAGATCATTTTTTTTGTGGTCAAGATAATGTCCAATCGGTCCTCAATGTTGCTGCTTACATCATCACATTGTGGTTTATACTACTTTTGACATATCTAACTTTTAGCTAGTCCATATTTAGAGGCTTTCATTTAATTTGCCAATTCATCTGTTTAACTGACCCTTTCAATTTGTTTCTTTCAGGGAATGAAGCTTTTGCCCACTGGTAGAAAGAGCTCTCTTGCTATTTTTGCGTACTCGACAGTTGTTAGTATTGAATTGTATATCGGACAGGTTTCTCCTTTGGTTTCCCTCCCATGCCACTAGATGGATAATTCATGTTGTTTTTCTCAACAGATTGGTGTGTCGACATATTGTCTGCACTATTTATCAGGCCTGCTGCGTGCATTTCTTTTGGAAATTGGGATTGCTGAAGACATGCATAATCCTGTATGTAAGTTGTTCATTTTGGATTATCATCTATGTTTCTTTTTGCCTTTTCAGTTATGGTATATTATTTTTAATTCCTCCATGACTTTGCGCTGGCTCCTTGTGTTTGCTCATCATCCTGTTTTTCAGTTTGTTGAATAATCGTTTGCTGTCTTTATCTTCACATGTATTATGATTTCAAATTGCTCATTAACCAGTCAATGTTTTATGGTGCTATAGACATTTACCATCCAAAGACAGACTAATGCCGTACAAACCATCGAAAAATTAGAGTTTCCTCGTTCGTCATCAGATCTGAATTTTATGCCTCACATGCGACTGCTATCTACTCTGTCACCATCCTTGTTCAATTTATACTGCCAAAATTGACTTGCCTTGTTGTCAAAATTATATATTTGCTATGATTATTTCGTATCATATACTCCCTCCGTCCCCTTTTAGTTGTCATTCTAGGTGTGGGCACGAGAATTAAGGAGGGTGAAAAAGGTGGGATGTGCTGAAAACGAGGAAAGAGGTAGAGATGAAGATGTATTGAGAATAGAGAAAGGTGTATTGGGAAGCGAGAATGACAAGTAAATAGAGAAAACTTGTGATCTCTAGGATGACAAGCAATTGGGGACAGAGGAAGTAATTATTAGCTTGTACAATAGATATCTTCACGTGTTGTATATTTTAAAATCGTAAAGGCAAAACGAACAAACAAAAATTTTCTATATGACTTAATCTTGACATGGTGAAACACGCGTAATTTTGTTACATGATTTTTTTTAGGGATAAATGTATCTTTTTTTAGCCTAAATTAAAAACATTTGTTAGTTTAATTGATAGTGAAGGCATGAAAGGCATCAATTTCGGATTCGATGGTGGACAAGGAAAATTTTCCTATGGCTTCTAAGGAATCAATCTATCTTTGTATGGCAAATAAGGAATTGGCTCTAGATGTTTATAGTATGCCAGATAATTGCCCCAATAAGATATTATTTATGTTTCAACATTGGTATTATTCTGTTTAATGTTTACATTTCTATCATTGCTCTAATGATACGCCAATGCAAAAACAGCTAGGCATATTCCTTCTAGTCTTGGTCATCTTAGCTGGAGCCTGGTTTGGTTACTGGGGTGTCCGTAAATTTGTCCTGACGGAAGAAGGATCCGTGGATGAGGGTGTGGCTTATTTTGTTGAGTGGGCTATCTTGATTGTTTCAGCGGTTATGATCCTCCAGGTATTACTTCTGTAATAGTCTCTTGTTTTTTGAGAACCCTGCTTATATATTTACTGCCATGCTAATTCTTGCTTCCTTAATTCCGTTAGAGTTCCCTGGACTATATTTTTGCTTTTTCTGCTTTGATCTCTTGTGTAATCATCAAAGGAATCTTAAGGATTGAAGGAAAGTCAAGGTTGTTACACTATGTATCAAGGTATGGCAAATTATTCAGTTGTCGATCAATACAACTTTTCATTTGATACATCAACAATTGATGTAACTTATCATTTTTATGTATCAAAAAAGTTTTATATGCAATTTTTGGCATTGCATTCATGATTTTGTACATAACACTAAATGCATTATGCATGAGCCAACAGTCAGCAGATGGTTGGCCATTAAGATAAATAAGATAATTATGTTCAGGTATTGACAGTTAGGATATTTCTTTACTGACAGAATAAGAATGTTTGGCACTCCATCCCTAATTAGTTGTCCTCCTAGCGGCCGGCGTCGAAACCAGAGCAGCTGCGGCCTGCATTTTCCACACTTTACCCTGCATGCCCCTACTCTATGCAATCAACACAGTGCATCACAGTCTCATTAGTTGCAAGTTGATACAGTGGCTGGGGCGGGGGGGGGGGGGGGGGGGGCNGGGGGGGGGGGGGGGGGGGGGGTAATGGCTCAGCCGTATAGTAACTCTGAGGAGGTGACAATATTAAATGAGGGCATTGTGGGAAGTATATTGTTGTGATTGTATTGGGAAGCGAGGATGACAAGTAAATTTGGAAATTTAGAATAGTGTAGGATGACGAGTGATATGGGACGGAGGGAGTATTCATTTTATAAAAGTGTTATTTTTTTTGTTAGGATTTCGAAGGTTTAAACTGTCTGTATCTTAGTAGGACATGTATGGAACCTCAGTTACTTTGAAAGTTAGGTATAGCAACACTTTTGAAATTCTGACAATTTTCAGTGGAGTTTCCAAATAGGAGTGTATGCTACATTATACAAGACCCACATGTAATCTTATGATAGTCTGGTCAAAAAAATGTGTTATTCTATTAAATTTTCTCCTTGGTACTATCCCATCAAACTAACGGCAAATAGTTTGCTTCCTAGCGATTTCAGAATCACAAGTTCTTGAAGTGTTTGTAGTTGTTGGTAGTATGCGATGTAATGGGAGTAGTGAGATCTAGCATACTTGTGTCAGCCTCCATGTGTGCATTGCAAGAATAATATAGCAGGCAAAATTAGGAAATTCAGAAACACAAATGGGTGATTCACTGTTCTGTTGACTCAATATTTATTATTTAATAATGATATAGAAGGTCAAAAAACTTTTCGCTCTTATTTTCTGTACTTAGATTTTTTTTTGTAGTTAATATGAAATGTACAGATTTTGCACACATATAGCCTTGTATAAATCATTTAGATTCATTTTCATTATATACCATGACGTTAATAGTTGTTTCTATTGTTATTTCCAAACGTTCTGATTATATAATCATAGCAAAACCCTATCTGCGTTACTTGCAAATGACAAATAAACGAGTACATCTCTGCAGGCGATTTTTAAGTGGAATCACAAGTCCACCCCGTTATGAAGATTTGAGTGAAGGGTATGCTAGCATCAGTGGAGGTCACCGAGAAGGATTTACCAAGCTTCATGGTGAATACCTGAGACGTACACCGAGAAGAAATACACCTCTTGCAGGTTCGACATTTTATTTTGTACTATGTCGTAGCTTGAAGAGAGCATTGACGTAGTGGTGAAGTTGTTGCCTTATCATGAGGTCAGGTTCAAGTCTTGGAAACAGCTTCTTGTAGAAATGCAGGGAAATGCTGCTTAAAAAAGACCCCAAAGTGGTCGGACTCTTTCCCTGCACCTGGCGCAAGCGGGAGCTATGTCCACTTTGCTGACCTTTATGCTGTCCCAGCTTAATATTATTGTTGTTGTTCCAGGCTCAGCAAAGACATCGTCACATGGTGTTGCTAGAGAGACATACTATTCAACCTTCCACACCACGCCAGAGAGGAGGAAATTCTCCAAGGAAGAATATGAAGCATTTACCAAAGAGGAGACGAACAAAGCTATGAAACAGCTGCTGTCCTCACCCGACTTCAACAGGTGGGCATTGGCTAACGCAGACAGAATTTCTGTTACTCCACCGGGAGGCAGCTACAGTAGCAACAGCCAGCAGCAGCAGGGAAATCGTTTGTTTGGATGGTTTTAGGTCCTGTGCATTTAGTCTGTTTTCAGAAATAGGGAATTCTAGTCGGTAGGAAATCAGCTGAATACTGCCGCATTTTGAAGTGGCAGAAATTTGTCATATACTGTAATAGGGTAGCCAATTAGCTCCAAACGGGTTGTGTCTCATATATGCTAACATTTGGTGTGCAGTTAGGGCTCAGCTTCTGATCTCTGATTCTTTGGATTTACTTTTGATTTTTTTGTGAAGATTTTGTGATTAAAATTGATTCTCTCTCATTCTCTAAGATAAATTTTTATTATTAAAACAGAGAATCACTTCACAGAATCAAAAGAAGCTATTTTTTTTATAAGCTTTGAGCTTCTGACTTCATTTCAAAGAATTACTACATAGTATCAAATAAAAATCACTTCTCTTAAACAAAAATCACTTCTGTTAAAAAACAGTATTTGACAGAGCTTTTTAGATTTTAATCGAGAATCAAGAGTTAAAAGCTCTGTCAAAGAGGCTCTTAGTCTCAATTTGCTTGATCGCTCTCCATCTTTAAATCAATGAGATTTCCTCTTTTTTACTATTTATGTGTCATCTAAAATAGACACCTCCTTTATTGGTTCTAGATTTTCTATCCTTTCTTGGAGAAGTTGATTGTGTCAATTCAGTTATCCTTCTCGTCATCATTCACCCTTTTTTAGTTACATAGAGATTCCTGACATGCTCTCAGCGCTAACCACCTAGGCCTACTTCACACTAATCACAGGAACTGACTTTCAGTGCGTGTAAGGATGCAAGTGGATACTAATAAGTATTTCTGAGTTAAAATTTTATTTTAACTAGTGTCGATGTTCACGCTAACATTACGGTGTAAAAAAAATTAACTTCAAAAAATAATATATTTATATTAAAATTTGAAGTTTCTTCTTCCTCGTCATAAAAAGTTAAATACAAATTAATTATTCAAATTTTAAATTCAACTCTCGCAGCTACCGGCACCCGGCGAGGATGGCGAGCAGATTCTGCCTGGATAGGTTGGACCTGCGAGGCACAACGACCGGAGCCTGGGCTAGTGACCGCGGCAGAGCGTCGACATCCTCGGCTTCACGGCGCTAGAGATCTTGAGGCTTGTGAAGTTTGGGCAGTGCGCCACGAGTTGTGCGCCTGTGCGGCGAGGCCGGGGAATATGGAGGATGACGGCTTGGCTTCTAGCTCGAGGTGCTCCAGGAGCGGCCACCGCGGGATAAGCTCCGGCAGGGGTGAGCAGGCGTGCCTGGTCGCCGGCGAAAAGCTTCGGAAGCGTCAGCGCCGCAGCGATGGGAACCTTCATCAGCAAATCGATTGACGACTTTTTTTTTATCTCGAACTCTCTTCGTCTCAAAATAAGTATTTTTTTAAATTTTCAAACATTTCTCTTTAACCATTCATTTTATTTAAAAAATTATAAAAAAATTAATTATTTTATTGTGAAATAATTTATTATTAAAAGTACTTTAAGTTTGATTTGTTTATTTTTATATTTTTGAAATTTTTTAATAAAATGAGTTATCAAACTTCGATTTTAAAAAGTCAAAACGTTATTTATTTTGAAACTGGAGTAGTATTTATTTTGGGTAGTTGTATTTTGTCCTGATGATTTTGATAAAAGTATTTTTTTTTTGTCAAAACAAATTAACTCCTCATTAGTTCCATGTGGGACGCAAAATGATGCGCGTCACCCCTACTTTATCGTTACTTTTTCTTCAAAAGACAAATTAATTAAGCTTCAAAATTAAGAACTAAAAGTCAATGCGAGTTAGCTATTGCCGCAGATGCGAGTTAGCTATGGCTGTAACACGATGTTAATTTGTTTTGTGATGCATCGAACACATGCGTTAGCAAATCCAATTAATTTGTTTTGTTTTTCAGCAATTTTTTTAATCTCATATATTTGTTTTGTTTTGTTAACTAACAACGATTCGTGTGTATTTATTATCTGAGAAATTCGAAAGAGTTTACATTAGATTTGTAAAGAATGTATGTAAAAAAATTTTATCTGTTAGATTTGTAAAAAAATAACTTTAAATATATTTTTTTATGCATGTAGTCTAATCTATTTTTATTGAAAATATTTTATCTAAAAAAAATTCTTTTCAAAGAAATAGAGATTTATACCACTAACAATATAAGACAAAGGAAAGGATGGCTCCCACCCCGTCCGCCTCCCACAGCGCCCCAGCCACCCAAAGCCCCACGCTGGCGGCGCCCCAAACGCCGGCGTCCACCCCCTCCTCTGTTCCAGTAAGCCCTTCTCGCCTCTCCCCGTTCGCCGCCCCCTTCACTCCTGGCAGGTCCAAGGCTAAACGGTGGAGCGACTCCTCCCCGCCTTCCTATGAGGGGCGTGCACGGCCGACGCCGCGATCGCCGCAAGAGGAGCCGGGTTGAGCACAATCGTTCGGCGCCGGATTCGACGGACGTGAGTACTGACCCGACCCCGGCGGCTCGCTCTCCCTCGCTGGTGCAGTCCCCACCAGAGACTGCTCCGCAAGAGGAGCCGGGTTGAGCACAATCGTTCCGCGCTGTAAGCAGGCCTTCGCTCTGCCCTCTTCGTCACAGTTACAGGCGCTTGTCCTGTGCTCGTGGCTGACGAGGTGCTGGCGGAGCTTCGACATGCATTCGACCTCCCTGCTAGTTCTACGTCCCTCATCAAGATTGCTCCGGAAGACTTCCTGCTCGTTCTTCCTGACGAGTCCACAGCGACTCGCGTCTACAATGATGGGCGACCTTTCCATGGGCATGGCTTTAGTCTGCTGTTTCGTCGTTGGACCAGACTGGCCGGGGCTTCGAGAGCCGCCCTTCCGGCGCTCGTCGACGTCGAGCTCAAAGGCATCCCGGCCCACGCTTGGCATCTGTCTACGGTCCAACACCTTCTCAACGACAGCTGCTCGGTTCATCCGGAGACCGTCGATCGTCGCGACCTCGCCTCTTTTCGGCTCTCTGCCTAGAGCATGGCGCCGGAACTCATCCCCAATGCTGTCGATCTTCACATTGTCGAGCCTCCAAGCCCGTCAGAAGACATTGCATCCGCTAAGCTGATGCTTTGCTACCCTGTCGTCATCGTGGTCTCGCCCCTCCCTGTTCCGCCCTCGGCCACCTCGCAAGCCTCTCCTACGGAGCCTGGCGATGTAGAGGGAGGCCGGAACGGACCTCGGCACCCTCCTGCCTCGATGTCTGGGCCGTCGGGGGTGATGTTGCACCATCATAGGAGGCCGGTGCACGAACGCCTCGGTAATGCCCCGGGCATTCAAGGCGTGGGCGGCTCCGTGCAGAGCCAGGCTGGTTGCCCCGACCCGGTTCCTTCGGGGATGGCTCTGCTCCCAGTATCTTCAATGGACGGGCTTCCCCAGGATACACCGCCTTCATGCCTTCTTGCAGGCCGTTTGAGCGCGGAGCACGAGGGAGATCCGGCAATGAGCCTTGCAGTTACTGTGTTGTCGCTTCTTCCCGCGACAGATGCAGCGGACGCGCATCCAGCTCCTGGCCCTGATGCGGCATCTCATGTTGGCAATCAGGAGCCTGACCCCTCCGTTGGCCCGCAGCTTCTGGCCCAACACCCAGGTGTGTCAGTTGGGCCGCGTGTCTCGGCCCATTCTCCAGGCAGGCCGCAGTTGCAGCGGCGGGACGGAGAATTGGGGCCGCCGGCCTGCGACCCGCTCCCGTCTGATGACGGCCCAGGCGCCTCTTCGACGTCTCTGCCGGCGTTCCCCGAAGGGGGAGAATGCTCTCCTTGCCCCCAGCTGTCTCAAGAGTACACCGGAGCCTCAGCCGGCCGTGGCGAGCCGACCGCCCTGAACCTGATGTACTCTCGGCGCAGCCCCTCCTCTCGAATCCTTGATCCGCGACAAGCCCAGAAGCAGTCCTTCATCGACAGCCTCTCGAAGCCCTCCGTAGTAGTTCTCGAGGTGCCGCCGGCCCAGTCGCGCAGGGGGCGATCCTTCCTTGCTAACTTCAAGCCACGTCGCAGCAGAAGAATCGCCGGGGCACCCCCTGACGGCCCCCTGCCCCCTGTCTCCGGGCAGCAACGTCAGAGTATGTCGACGCTTGGAGTTCTCAACGAGAGGGAGCAACTATGCTCCAAAGCTCTGGAAGACTACGCCAAGGTGTTCTTGCAACCCCTTTCTGCTGCCCACATCCAGGCTCGTGCGCGTGCGGTCCTGTTTGGGTGGACGCCGACAGAGGTGACAGCTTCATAAGCCCCCCTGTCCCTGTTTTTGCTTGGTCGTTCCTCTCCACTTGGTTTGATCAATGGATCCGAACAAGTGTTTGTTTTGGAATGTTAGGGGATTGAACTCAGTAGCTCGCCAAAATTCAGTCCGTATCATGGCTAATTCCTTCAGGGCTGATGTGGTTTGCTTACAAGAAACGAAGATGGAATTTGTTGAGCGTCGGCTTATCCTTTCTTTGTTGGGCTCGGATTTCTCTGGCTTTGCCTATCTGCCATCCATCGGCGCAAGTGGTGGCATTCTGGTTTGCTGGAAAGACAATATTGGTGCCCCCTAGCCACTCGGGTTGATTCATTCTCAGTCTCGGTACAGTTTCTGTCTGCAATCGGTTTGCCATGGTGGATGACTTGTGTTTATGGCCCTCAAGGCACGCCAGATAAGTTGCTTTTCCTTCAGGAGCTTCGCGACATCAGAGCACGGTGTACCGGGCCTTGGATGATTGGGGCGACTTCAACCTAATTCTTCATGAGCAACACAAGAATAATCTGAACATCAACAGTGCCATGATGGGCAGGTTTAGAAGATGTATCGATGATTTAGCTCTGAAGGAAATTCCGTTGATTGGTCGTAAGTTTACTTGGTCCAACGAGCAGGTTTCTCCTACCTTAGTTAAACTAGACCGAGTGTTCTGCTCGGCGGATTGGGAGGAGAGTTTCCCGAACTGTCTGTTGCAAAGTGCAGTGACGGAGGATTCCGACCACTGCCCGCTCCTGTTGTGTTTGAATGATCTTGGTTTTGGGAGACGAAGATTCCATTTCGAAGCCTTTTGGCCCTCCTTAGAGGGCTTTTCAGAGGTGGTTTTCTCTGCTTGGAACTCTCAACAGACTGTTCAGTGCCCGATTGAGAGGCTGGCCTTGAAATTCAGAAGTCTATCACGTGCTCTACAGAGTTGGAGTCAGAAGAGAGTTGGCCACATCAAGTCGCAGCTCTTGTTGGCAAAGGAAATCTTACACCAGCTTGAAATTGTCCAAGACCACCGCCCTTTAGTAACAGCCGAGGCTAATTTTCGCATTTTGCTGAAGAAGCACAGTCTAGCCCTGTCTTCTTTGTCCAGGACTATTGTGAGACTGAAATCTCGCATCAGCTGGCTCAAGGAGGGCGATGCCAACTCTTCTCTCTTCCACCTTCATAGAGTAATCACCAAACAAGAAGATAAGGAGGACATAGCTTTCAATTTTTATAGAGACCTGCTTGGCTCAGCTCAGCATAGAGTAATCACCATCGCTCTTGATCAACTGCACCTTCCGGTATTTACCTTCTCAATCTTGACGACTTCATCACTGAAGAGGAAGTTTGGGAGACGATTAAGGATCTGCCCTCCGATAAAGCGCCAGGGCCGGATGGCTTCACAGGGAGGTTCTAAGTCTTGTTGGCCTATTATTAAATCAAACCTTTTGGCTGCCATCATTGCTGTCCAATGTGGTAACTGTCAGAATTTGGGACTGCTCAACACGTCCCCGATCACCCTTATTCCGAAGCAAGAGGCAGCTGATCAAATGAAGGACTTTCGGCCAATAAGTTTGGTCCATAGCTTCGCTAAGCTATTAACCAAAATCCTAGCGAATCGGCTGGCCTCACATCTCAATGCCTTGGTGTCACCTAACCAAAGCGCCTTTATCAAAGGTTGATGCATTCAAGACAATTTCTTGTTGGTTCAGCAGACTGCTCGCTTCCTTCACCAACATAAACTCCCTCGCCTCCTCCACAAGCTGGAGATAACTAAGGCCTTCGACTCAGTTTCTTGGCCTTTTCTTATGTAAGTGTTGCAACATAGGGGGTTTGGCAACATATGGTGCAGTATTGTCAGGAACCTCCTCCTTTCCTCCTCTTCCTAGATCCTTCTTAATGGTTCCTCGGGTGATTTTATTCAGCTTAAGAGAGGGTTACGTCAAGGAGACCCGTTATCCCCTCTCTTGTTCATTCTTGTCGTGGATGTTCTCAATGCCATTGTCCAGAAGGCAAGTTCAGTGGGTCTACTCCAACCTTTAGCTAGAGGCCCGCTCACTCATAGAACGTCTCTTTATGCTGATGACGTTATCATCTTCTTACGGCTGGTTGCTTCAGATATTGATGTCATATTGGATATTCTCAATCTATTTGGGTCTGCTCCAGTACTTAAAGCCAATATCCAAAAGATAAAGCCAATATCCAGAAGAGCAGCGTTACCCCCATTCGATGCTCCCCTGGAGAGGTGGAGGAAGTACTTCAGCGCCTTCCCTGTCAGGTCATTGATTTCTTTTGCAAGTATCTTGGGCTACCTCTATCTGTTCGGAAACTAACAAGATCACAGCTACAATCCATTTTGGACTGGCTTCAAAGCCAACTGACTGGGTGGAAAGCAGACCTCATGAACGGAGCTGGTAGAGCGGTGGTGGTTAAACATGTTCTAACCTCTTCGATGATATACCTCGCTATGGCGCTGGATTTACCGACATGGGCCTTGAAGGCCATGGACAAAATTCGGCGGCAGTTCCTTTGGCGTAGTAGGAAGGATCTCAATGAGGGACATTGTCTTGTGGCTTGGCAGAAAGTTACTATGTAACACTTCGTGTTTCTAAATAAAAAAAGCGTCGTTGTTTAAAATTCGAAATCACGGGATCCGAGCTCAATTAAATAAAACCATTTCCGGCAAATTCACGTTTCAAATAAAAATTCAAATTTCAAAATGCACTTTCAAACTTTTTCAATGAAATGTTGTAAAATAAAATTTTCATTTGAAAGGTTTTAAAAATATTGGAATTTAAGAAGTTTTTGTAAAATTTTATTTAAAGTCTAAAAAGGCCTACATAATTGTTTCTTCCAAAATAGTCAATTGTTTTCTCCGAATTCTTAAAATAAAATATATTTTTAACTTGGATTTGTTCAAAAAAAGGGAAAAGTTGTTTCTTATAAAGGTTTTATAAAGACTTGAATTTAAGTGCTTTTCATAAAAATTATTGTTGAAAGTTAAAATGGCCCAAATGAACTATTCATTTCAAAATGATTGCCTTCTTTTAAATTTTTATAAAATAAAATCTATTTCGATTTTGAACTTGGGCCCAACCCAAAATAAAAGTTGTTCCTCTTCAAATGTTTTACCACTCTGCAAAGTTTCAAGTTTAATTGAGCTCGGGAAGTATAGATTTCGAAGCAAAAACAGCAAGCCATGCAGAAAATTGAGGAAAAATCAGAAAAAGAAAAAGGCTGTGGGCCCCACTTGTCAGTCGCACTGTTTCTCTTCCTTCCTCCTCCTACCGTGCGCTGCCAGCGCGACCGTAGGCGTGCCGCGCTCCTGAGGAGCTCCACGTGCGTGCCCTCCGCGCGCCCCTTGACGTGTCCCTCTCTTCAATGCACGAACTTGTAATCCTCTCGGCCGAGCTTCTCTCTCTTATTCTCTCTCGCGCGAGCACCACTGTCGCCTCTCTGTCTCGCTACCATGGAACGGCTCGGCCAAGCCGCTTCCGGCGCCACTCCTTGCGAGCAACAGCGCCCGTCCTCCGACGAGCCTCACAACACCTCAGCTCGCCTCCACCCTCCCTAAACCGTGTCGAATTTGAGTTTTCCCCAAATCGTGAGTTCGGCCCTCGCCGGCTGGTTTTTCCCCAAATCCGCCCAGCTCCGGTGAGCTCCTTCAAGTTTCCTTTCGGGTATGACTTCCTACACCTCGGGCGCACCTTCTAAGCTTGTTAATCGACTGGAAACTTAGTTTCTTTTGCATAAATTTTGGAGTGGACCGCCGCCGGCCGCCTAAACCATGCACCTCGACGGCGAGCTCCACTGTCCGGTCATCTTCATCGACGACAACCTCGACGCCAACTTTCTCCATCCCGCAGTGAAGCTCTCAGTGCTTACGAAGTTGTTTCTCATCGTCGGCACCGCCTCCGCCACCTCGCCGAAGCACGCTCAGGGCTACCTCTTCGCCGCCAGCCGATTCTGGTGAGCACCCTTGTCCAAGGACTCCCTCACGAGGTTCCCCATGTCTCAGGCATAGTTTTGCCCTCTGCTTCGGCACCTCTCGCCAACGGGAGCCTTTTTTCGGCGAGCTCGCCGCCACCGTCCGGCGGGCAGGCGCCATGGCCCCTGGGAGCCGGCCTCCCCTCCCCGAGATCTTCTGCGCCCGCGCGATCCGATGCGGCCGCGCATGTGGCCACCGGTGTGGCTGCCCTTTTTTGGCCCAAGGACCCCTGAGGCCCACTGTGTGGCCTGCCCCAGATGGGCCGAGGCCCTTGTGGCCCAACGCAATTCGGCCCATTTAAGCTGGAATTTATTTAATTTGCGCAATGATTTATTTAATTACCAGAAAACAGTTTAAGTTTGTAAAATTCATAGAAAATTCATCCTAACTCGATAAATTGTGAAACAAATTTTGTTAGGATTATCTCAACTAGAACTATATTCTGAAGCTAACAAGTTTTTATTTTATGCACAAAATTAATTTAATAAATTCAAATCATATAACACTTCATTAATGCATTATCATTATTCTTTGGCATAATAAAATCTTGAAAAATTTACTTTCGGTTTATTTAGTCAAACCCTCTGTTTAGAAAAAGTTTCATATTTATTTTTATTAAAAATAATTTTATAAATAATTTATTGTGTTTAAATGGTGTTTAATTCTTTATAAATTCATTTAATTTCAATAAACTCTAAAAATTTGTACAAGAGGTCACTCGCGAGCTATAGGTTGATTTTATCCCACACACTAATTAACCTGAGACCGGACGGAGATGATTTATAAAAAGGTTTGAGAAGACTGGGCCTTCGTAGTGGTAGCCCCGTCTGTGTCGGTTAAGTACCGATTCGAGTGTGACCCTGCCGAGCAAATTTGAAAGTATCATGAGCATGCTAGTGTAATGAGCCTAGTAAACCGATGTAACTCGATTATCGTAGTGGTTGGACGACAATTCACCCCTCTTTTAGTGATGATATTGGGAAGGTACACGGAGTAACCACGGATAGCCTCGATGTGTGGTATCGCGTGGAGGACGTGTACTCGACAGGGTTGAGAACTGGACTGGCCTCTATGATATCGCCGTGAAAGGTTGTCGTACGTGACTCTTTAGGAGTGCGCGTACGTCGTGCTACTTGGGTTTTTTTAGCTGGTGTAAATTGATTATAATCTCTGCCCCTTACAGAAACGAGTACCGCTTGTTCACTGCGTCATGTCGTAGTAATAATGTATTCTCTCTATTTACAAATAGTTGCCAGTTCCACCAATACACTTCTGCTCACATCTCTTTCACTTTTCACTGCACATTCTCTCTTCCAAATGCACCCTTTCCTATTTTAAATGACAATTAATTGGGAACAGAGGAAGTACGTAAACCTAATCAATAATATGAATTTTTTTTCTTAGTTCATAGTCAATTGCTTAGTAACCGTGCTTGATATAGTTATAGAGCAAACTAAATTTACCTTTCGTTAACCTAATCTACCGCTAAAACTTTAATATAAAGATTCACTATAGTAGCGCTGGTTTTGTAAATGGTTATCCCATGTGAGTCAGCCTCATCATATCTTTGGAGTCGGCTGTAGTTGGTCATGTTAACGGGTAAGAGTTGCTGAGCATTTGAATGCTCAGGGCTTCGCTCTCTGTGGTTTTGTGTGCAGTGGTTTCTCTCTCCCTCCTTTGGACCAACTGGCAGAAGCAACCTCGGGGGTGGTTATATCTGTTGGGAGCCTTGTTCGCCGCGCTGTTGTATGTGTGCTTCTAGAGGATGCATCGTATGGGCTCGATGGCATCTTATGCATAGTCTTTAAGCGACTCTAATTCAGGTTAGCGCATTCGCGCTTTTAGAAATCTTGATTTTATAAACTTAATTCACAGTTTTTAGTATATTTTATCGCGCTTGAGCTGTACTGTTAGTCTTCGCTTCGTTGAGTGACACCCGATAAGATTCTGTGGTCGATGGATTGTCTCTTCTGTGGGCGGTCTGTCATATACTTAGACCTATGAATTTTGGAGGTTCGGGGATTCACGATCTCCAGAAGCTTAACTGGGCGCTTCATATGAGATGGCTGTGGCTTAGCAAGACTCAACAGGACAGCCGTGGGCTGATCTCCCTCTGAAGCTGCCTGTTTAGGTTAACTTTTTCTTTGTTGTTGCCATGATCACTTCTATTGGCGATGGGACTAAAACTTTGTTCTGGACTGATTTCTGGCTCCATGGCTCGTCTATGGCTGTCCTGGCCCCCCACATCTTCGCTTTGGTTCCAAAGAGGCGTAGGAAGACTCGTTCTGTATATGATGCTCTGACCTAGATTCAAGACATCCACTGAACTCCTTCAAATTGATAGCTGAACTCCTTCAAATTGTGAATCTTCCGGAGGATTTCTAACTCCAGCCTGATGCTCAAGATGAACATAAATGGAGATTTTCAGCTTCTGGAGTTTAATTGACCAAATCTGCCTATGAGGCCCTTTTCACTGGCGCTATTTGCTGCGAACCTTGGAAACTCATATAGAAGACTTGGGCCTCCATGAAATGCAGATTCTTTCTTTGGCTCATGATGCTCAATAGATATTGGACAGCCGACAGAATATCCAGAAGAGGTCTCCCCCACCCTAACAGTTGCGTCTTGTGTGATCAAGCGCCAAAGGACATTCACCATATCTTCATCAGTTGTGTTTTTGCAAGGAAAGTGTGGTTTAGGCTGTTTGTTGACCTCCAGCTCCCCCTCCTCGCTCCATAATCATCTGACTCTTCCTTCATGGAATGGTGGAGCAAGACGGACAAGCTCCTCCCTACTGCCCTCAAAAAGAGGGCACACTCCTTGATCATTTTAGGGGCTTGGTCCATCTGGAAGCAATGCAACGATTGTGTCTTCAACCAAGTGCTGCCGTCGGTGGAGAGAACTTTGAAGCTAATTGATGAAGCGGAGTTATGGTCCCTAGCTGGAGCTAGTATTCTTACTATGCTCCCTGATCCGAGGGATACCCTCATATAGGCTCTATGTAGAGTTGTTGTGAGTGCTTCCTCAGTCTTTAGTGGGTTTGCCTGGCTGGGTCTGTGGGGTGTGGTGTGCCCGGCAAGGCCTTAGTTGGGGCTTTGTTGTGTTTGTTTACCTGATCAGGGCTCTATATTTGTTGTCAGTTTGTACTTTTTTCCCTTTTTCTTAATGAAATGATACGCAGCTCTTCTGCGTATTCGAGAAAAAAAAATAAGATAGAGAGAGAATTAGTTTATCTTATAAAGTTTTGGACTGACCCACCAACTAAAAAACACAAAATTTGCATCCATCGCGGCTGGACAGTCTTCATCGCGGCGTTCATTTGGCACGCTTGCGTTATCATCCGGCACGCTGGTAGCACTCACAGATTATACATCCAATCTACATGGTTAATCAGTACAGGAGGGTCATGAGCTTATAAGGTGCTGTTGTTCCTTGTGCTGTTCCCGAGAAAGAAGTTTTAGGCTTTCTTTGCTTGTGCTGTTCCCCCCAAAAGAAGTTTTAGGCTTTCTTTGGAACAAAGGAATTTCACAGAAATTAATTTATTTTCACAGTAAATGCAGGAAACAGAAAAAATTTCTGTATTCCAAAGAAAGCTTTATAGGTTAATGAGCAAATTACTTATTTCTCTCCTGTTTTGGGAAGCTATCCCTTATTTGTCTATAAAAGTTTCTACTTTCCTTATATGCTCAAATTATAAAACTCTGTTCGATCCCCTTTTCCATATTTTTTTAGTATGTGTACAATTTTACCCTCAACAAGCTATCTTTTATTTACCCCAAATTGAATAAATAAACAAAAAGGTTATTTATATTTCTTTTCATACTATAATTAATCAAGAACCAAAATATTATGAATAATATAAGAACACAAGAACATAACAACACTAATTTTACACATTACAGAAAATAACTTGACGCAACCATAATATCATTCGAAATAATATAATAATATGTAAAATTAGTATTATTGCGTACTTATATTCTTATATTATTATATTAGTCATAATATCCTAACTCTTGATTAATTAGTAACTTGAAAAGAAAAACATAAATGACCATTTTTTAATTTATTTAATTTAGGGGTAAATAAGAAATAGTTTGTTTAGGGTAAAATTGTTCACATACTCAAAAAATATAGAAAAAGAGGATAAAAGAGGTAGAGTTTTATAATTTGAATATATAAGAGAAGTAGAAACTTTTAGAAATAAATAAAAAACAAGTAATTTGCTCAAGACTAATCGCCAGTCTCCTGAAGGGCCTGGAGAGGGTGGTTGCTGCCTTCCCGTACTGCTCCTCTTTTAATATGTGGCATGTCCTTTTCATAAATTTGAGAGCAATAAGCACTTTTCAAAATTTTCAATTCCACTGTTGTTCAAAGAAAACACCGGGCGAGCTCCTCCTTATAATTGGCGGCAAGGCACCAGCCTCTCGGCAAAAACCCAACTTCACCCTAGAGCCCACTCATTACCTACGGCCACACAACTTATTTACAGAAGCACAAGCTGTGCTAAAAAGCAAATTTATTTTACAGCTTATTAGTTCAACAGTTTTTCAAAATGAACTAAATAGCAATTTATTTTTTAGCTATTTTTTATCAGCTGAAAAAGTAAACTATTTTTTTTATTAAGTTTTAACTGTACCAAACAGAGCCTACGTTACTGGTTGTTGTGGGCTTTGCGGCAAAATAGATTTATGTTCTTGCAGGGTCATCAACGAACTCCATTCAGTGAAGGCTTAGAGATGTAGGTTCTGTTTGGTACAGCTGAAACTTAATAAAAAATAGCTTATTTTTTTACCTAGTGAAAAATAACTGAAAAACAAGCTGTTTAGTTTATTCTGAAAAGTTATTGAACTAATAAACTGTAAAATAAGTTTACTGTTTAATATAGCTTTTATTTATTTTTATGAATAAAGTAGAAATTAACTGTGCCAACAAACCCTATTATCAGGCATCAATCCTGACAACACAACTCCAGCGTCACAAAGCTACAACGTCTTCCCCCAGCGACATGTCCTTGTGATGAACCTATCCGTTGCTCACCACCCGACAACTTATATAGGGGTGTATTAGGATTTCAAAGGAGAAATTAGGTAAGTTTGTCTTGATACCTAGTCTATTTACATGTTATATACTTTATCCATTCATTTCTATTAGTCAATTTATCTCTAAACACGGGAATAAAAAAATGAAAAAATATAATATATAGTAAATGAAGAGAGATAGAGATAAACAGATATCAGGAAAAAGAAAATGTATAAAAGAAATTTGTATATTGAAAAGTCGAATGATAATTATTTAGAAACACCCAAATTTGCTGATGTACAGTGTATACGTAAAGAGTAAGGGTAAAAATATTGCTGATGTGTTCCCTTCGAAACGAACAGGGATATCTGAGCGGATCAATCAAATAGACCTTATATTTGCTGATGTACTTAGTAACGGTAAAAATTGTTGCTGATGTCCCTTTAAAACGAACGGATTGCCTCGGAGTATATATGTCAGAGTAACGGTAAAAAAATGTTGATTTGTTCCCTTTATACGAACAGACAGATTGCCTGGAAATTTTTTTTCCAACAGAAAAGCGGTGGAGCGAGTGGATAGCCGTGCGCGACCGACGGATCAGCAGCCTGATCCAGTTTCTCTTTCTCCATCCAGCACGGAGATTTTTCAATCCTTACCGTCTAGAGGCACTAATTACGTTTTATTCTTCAAAATGAACCACTTTTTCCAATTATTAGCATTTTCGCTGATTTATAATTTTTCTCCTACCTGATATGACGATTATACCCTCATCTTTATCTCTAGCCAACACGAGCAGCAGCCGCATCTCTTTTCCCACATCTCATCGCTTTGACACCTCTCCGTCTAGAGTTCTTGGGGGCGGGGGATCCCGACCGGCTTCCTCGAGCAGGCGGCAGTTCAACCCCCGCACAGCCGCGCCACCGCTCCTCGCCTTGTCCTCCGACTCGCTCCGCCTCTGGCATGACCTGCTCAACGACCTCTCCCCCGCGGCCGCCGCGCCCGAGCTCCGCTCCGTACTCGACAACCCCAAGGCCTCCGCCTCCGAGTTTTGCGCACCTCTCACCTCCTTCGACTGGAATGAGATCGAGCCCCGCCGCATCGGGACCGCGTCCATCGACACCACCTGCACCCTTTGGGACATCGACCACGACGTCGTCGAGACGCAGCTCATCGCGCATGACAAAGCCGTGCATGACATCGTGAGGGCTGGGCGAGCTGGCACAGCAGCAGAGCGACCAGGCGGGTCGCGCGGGGCAGCAGCGCGAGCAGGCAGGCACGCGCGCCCGAGGAGCAGGTACTCTGCAACCATGATGGACACCAACAGGTCAAGGTTTCTATTTTTTCTTATGTCTTTGATTTTAGCCGCATTCAGATTAGTGGAATGGGACGAAGAATGAGGCGAAGTAACAGACTATCTAATACTTCTTTTTTTTTTCGAAATTCATTACGATTGATCTCGATGTAGCATTTAATATATGCGTTCAATTTGGTCAGTTTATAGCTAAGTTTGACGACGGCAGTTGTGTTCATGTACCACGCAAATACGATGAATGGGTAGTGGATTCTCAACGTTGTTCACTTGCTAGTTTGCAAAAAGACTTTGCTGCCAAAGTGAAATGGGGCAGTAACCAAGAGGCACAGGTTTCTGCATTTGACAAGAGCACCGGTAAGGAATTAAGGTTGAAGGATGAATCTGCATGGCGTGTATTTTTTGAGGGATGTGCTGATAGTAGGTTGTTCTTGTTTGTGGATGTGGTAGACAAATTGGATCCGGTGGTCGTTACTAACTCATGCCTAGTAGATGCTAACGATATAGTTGCTAGTAACGGTGGTGTCGGGAGTGGAACACATACAGCTCCAAATAGTCAGCTAGAAAGTACATCTAATGTGGTATCTAGTATTGCTTCATATGCTGACCTACCTATCATTGATTGGGATACTCTTGAGATTATTTCAGTCAATGAGGATCAGATTGGTTCTGTAGTACCTGTGGTTACTGAAGATATCTTATATGCACATATTGGACTTGGAGCTGAGGATGAGACAGTACAGAAAGATAAGTTTACAGCTGAAGGAGTAGAAGAAGGTGCAGCTGCAGGTGAAAGTTCAGCAGCACCTACTCATGACGTTACAAGTCTTGATCTTCATGGGGCAGCCATACCTGTTAATGATATGATTCTCGGTGAGGATTCTATCTTTTATGACAAGGAAGACCCTCCAATGATAGTTAACAGCACATATGCATCCATGAATGAGTTCAGGTTAGCCGTGAGGTAACATGCTATAAAGGGGCAATTTGAGTTGGGTACAGACAGTTCCGATACAGGGAGGTTTAGGGGTTATTGCACAGCTGAGGAGTGTCCATAGAAGATTGTGGCGAGGTTAATGCATGATAAAAAATCTGTCAGGGTACTAACATTTAACTTTTTAGTATTTATGAAACTTCAATTTCATTTAACTAACAAATTTTTTATGTGCTGCAGGTTACTATGAACAATTATGATCATTTGTGTGCTTCTATCGGTAGAGTGAAGACTAGGATGACACCATACCATTGGATAGCAGAGAAGGCAGTACCTTTTTTAAAGGACTCAAATCTGGGTGCAAAGAAGCTATAAGAGGTGCTAGAGGAAAAATATAATGTGAAGTGAGGATATTCAAGTGTGTTGCTTGGTCGACAAAAGGCAGCACAAAAACTATTTGGATCATAGGAAGAAAGTTTTGCGGACTTGTACAGGTTCAAGGCAGAGGTTGAGCTAAGAATGCTAGAAAGTATTGTAGAGATAGATGTGCAAGAGGAGGAGAATGGTGTCTATTTTTATAGATTTTTTTTTGTTGTTTCAAGCCTAGCATTGATGGGTTTCTACATGGTTGTAGACCATACTTGAGCGTTGACTCAACACCACTTAATGGTAGGTGGAATGGATACCTTGCTTCAGCCACAGGTGTAGATGGACATAATTGGATGTACCCATTTGCATTTGGATTCTTTCAATCTGAAGCTGTTGAGAATTGGTCTTGTTTATGGAACAACTTTATAAGGCAGTAGGTGTTCTACCATGCTTAGCAATCAGCTCTGATGCTTCTAAAGGACTTGCTGCAGCTGTGAAGAAGGTGTACCCTTGGGCAAAGCATAGGGAATGTTTCTGGCACTTGATGCAGAATTTTATAAAGCAGTATCGAGGAGCTATGTTTGGAAACATGTATCCAGCAGCTAGGACTTACTTGCCTGATAGATATGAGTACTACATGGACAAGATTTATGAGGCAGATTGTACAGTTAGAGGATATCTCAAGCAGCATCATAGTGCACTTTGGTCACGGAGTAAATTCTTAGAAGAGATAAAGTGTGACTTCATCACTAACAATCTAGCAGAATCATGGAACAAATGGGTGAAGGATATTAAGGACTTACCAATCTGTGAGCTTACAGACACTCTAAGGACAAAATTTATGGAACTTTATGCAAAGAGAAGAAAGATAGGTGAGAGACTTCAAGGTATTATGCTCCCTGCTGTAGTTCAACAACTCAATGTGATGACTAGATGTCTAACACACTTGAAAGTTGTAGAAGGAAATAGAGAGACGGCACAAGTGACTGAAATAACAGCTGACCATGAGATACAAAGGCATGTGGTGCATCTTGAGAATCACACATACTCATGTAGAGAGTGGCAAGTGTCAGGAAAACCATGCCCTCACGCATTGGCACTCATAATAACAATTAGAAACCACAAAATGGCTGATTATTTGCATTCATACTTTTCAGTGGATCATTTTAAGCTAGCATATGCTGGTGTTATTCAACCATTAACCGATAAGTCTCAATGGCCAAAAGTCAATCTTGGGTTCAAGTTGTTGCCTCCTTTGCAAATAGATCAGTTGTGAGACAATGGAAGAATCGGATAAAAAGATGCTTGGAGAAAGGTGAGAGCTCTAGAAAAGATGTTAAAGGCAAGTGGCAGGTTTTGTGCAAAAGGTGTGGAGAAAGAGGCCATAGAGACACCTCATCGAAGTGCCGTTATAATGGTACAAAGAAAAGGTAAAGAAATATTATAATCTATTTTTGTTAATTTTTTAACTGCTGGTCTAAATTGTTTTTCATGTGCAGAAAAAGTCGTGCCAAGCAAGGAAGACCATTAGGATCCGGAAAAGCATTAGCAAGCACTTCTACACCTAAAAGGCAAAAAGTTGCAACAAATGAGTCATCAGTTAGTCCTGAACCTGTCACAAGAAGGTAAGGAATACTTTCATTCAAGGCATTAATTACATTATTTGACATTGTCTATATATTACAGTCAGTCGGCATTATCAATCATGGAACAACTCATGAATTGGCAACACCTTCGAGGGCAGTTAGTACAAGTCCTGGATCAGTTACAAAGAGGTAAGAAGCTCACTTATTCAAGCCAACCGAGTACGTTATATTTAACATCTTCTCTATGTATTGAAGGCAATTGGCATTATCAACTGTTGCTGGAGAAGGTGAAAGTCATGAAATAGTCATAAGGGCAGCAAAGAAGATCACTCCAAGGAAGGGCAAAAAGTGATTCTAAATGCTTTGATCTATATTTTGTATGCCCATAACATGGCTGGATTGCTTTTGTAATGAAATTAGATATGCTGATTTGTTCAAAACATGGCTGGATGCCTTTTAATCTAACTAGATTGCTCATTTGTAGTTTAGAACAGTGCTGGATGTTTTAGCCTGTATGGATTATTGGTTTCAAACATATTATCGTTTATTTGATGATATTTAACAGGCTTTGTATCTATCTAGATGATATTTGGTGTCTTATGTGTCAGGATGATTTATATTGTTTGTTCTCTATCTCTCGAAGTGTCAAAATATAAGGATATGATGTTAAATTTTTTTAATGATACTTGTAGACATGCTGTCAAAATATAAGATCCTCGTTTGAGCAGTAGTGCAATGATAGATGAAGGACTGGAAATGAAAATACTAGTAGATGTTTGGCCTGCAAAACTGCTCGGCAACAGCGGCGACGTGAATCAGTTAGAGGTATAACTGAGTTAAAGTGTATAAAAAAGATATTTTGGTCAGATCAAGTGTTAAATGAATAGAGAATGTAAAAAAAATGTAAAAGTGGCCTGTTTAGAAGAGAAAAACGTAATTAATATCTCTAAATAAAAGATATTGGATGTGAAGTATTGAAAGGTCACCGTGTTAGGTGGCAAGGATTGAAAATTCTCATCCAGCACGGTAGCTCATGTCGGTTCTGCTTTCCCTGATCCAACTGCCCATATCCTCTTCCTTCCGCATGACGGACGCTTGTCAATCAGAGACAGAGTCCGTCCTTGCCCACGCAACCACGCGCCCACGCCCTAGAGTCCCGCCACCGCAGCCATCTTCCGGGTCCGTCACCATCCGCGAAGAAGGAAGAGTCCGATGGGGTCGCTCACCAAGGCGGCGGAGGAGGAGAGGGCGGCCATGGAGGCGGAGGAGGAGTGGTCCGATGAGGCGGTCGTCTACATCAACGGCGTCCGCCGCGTGCTCCCCGACGGCCTCGCCCACCTCACCCTGCTCCAGTACCTCAGAGGTCGCGCTCTCACTGTTCTTCTCTCTGTTTTTTTTTTGTTTGTGTTTGCCTTTATGAAAACGTGCGGAGGAGCGTATATTGCGGAGTGTTTTTCTCGGTACGGGGATTGGGCTCGTCCTTTCTTTTTTTTTAATAACGAGAATTAGTCTGATCCCTGAGTGGGATGCAGTTCTTCGCACACTTTCATAGCACTGCTGTTCACTAAAAAACCGTAGGTCGATTTGGATGCCTCCATCCCCGTTTTGGTGGAATCAGGATGGGATTAAGTTATGCATACAAGAAGATAATCCAGATTGGCATCTCTTGATCGTGGTCACATGGGGGCAGGTGGAGAGGGTTTGGGGGTGTGGTCGGGAATCTTTTTTTTTTTTTAATGCGTTCCAAGAATGTATCATGCATCGTGAGGGCATCTCGTGGGGATCCTAAAGAGCGTGAAAAGCTCTAATTTGTTAAATAATATATGTTCATGCTTTCACTGTTCATTCCAGACAAAATATTACTGGCGCATATAATTGCAGATTCTCATCTGAGTTTTAGAAGATCTCATAGTCCACTTCTCTTTCCTATTTGATATCTTGCATCGTTTCAACTGATGAATTGAGTGTGTTCTCTTACTAGAAATTGGGAAAGTAACCTAGGTCAACAAACAGAGACAAATATGCTTGTTAGATGTATATGTATCTCTTCCCACACATGTTTATCCACTCGCATGCAAGTGGGTTTATAAGGTTAAGATCTGTTTTGATAGTTTTCTTGAGCTCTTATAGGCTCATCTTGTAGCTGGCCTATGGCTTTGAGCAGGATCATGAAGAGAGAGGATATGCATATTAACACGAGGAATATCCCATCCAGAGCTCATAGTTATTCAAAATTATAAGGTTTAAAGCATTTACTGCCATATTTTTTTGCCATTCAAGATGCAGTGTTAAAATCATTTGGGGCATGGGCAGAGTTTTTTTCTAAAAGAAAACATTATGCTTTGATTGAGAACAACATTTCCATGACCAACGGCAAACCCTCCAGAACTGGAGGTCTAGCATCTGTCATCAATCAGCAAGATGAACAGGTGTTTCCAATATTGAACCAAATGTCATCCTAAGAAGTTAGCTACCGTGCATCACACTTAAAAGCTCATTATACTGATTAAGAACATGGACCCACAGAGCCTTGTTATACTGATCCTCTTTCCTGTGCTTGTGTGACTGATGCCACCAAAATGACAAGATGAATTCTCTGATTTTGCTTTATAATGGCCACACAAGTGGCCAAAGTGATATTTCATTATTTCATAATTTCAGACCTAGGTATATATAACACACTTAGCAAGCTTAAATGCTCAAATTTAATTCGGGGATCTAGATGACAACCTGGGCACCTGGGCCAAGTTTGGGGACTGCAAGAGCATTTTACTCTGTTTTTTTTAATCTGATCCAGAAGGATCACTGTAATAGTTTTTCAGAATAAGGGGATGTATTACCAGTTGTAACTTATTGCACCATCAGGTTCAATATATTTGTTTATCTGTCTAAACATTCCTAATTATGCATTTTAGATATTGGCCTTCGAGGAACAAAGCTTGGATGTGGTGAAGGTGGTTGCGGAGCCTGTACTGTCATGGTCTCATGCTATGACAGGACTACAAAGAAGTCGCAGTGAGAATTATGTTCCTCAGTCATGTTATGCACTCATGTATATAAGTAGCAGGCGATGAAAAATGATATTGGTAGTATATATCTCTATTTCTTAAAATAGATTGTATCTTCTTTCCTGGTACTGGTTTTTCCTGACATAAATTCAACTATTTTCATACATAGAATTGTAGAAATCCTGTATTCCACATGCTATGTTTGTTTGTTACTTGTGATATTATATGGTAATTTGCATGATTGCCCCAGTTATGATATCTTATTGTACATTTTCCCTTGTTTCTTCAACTTGCCCCTGCCTTTTGGAAAGTAGTGATACGTTTGCCCTAGCCAAGCTCATAAAACAAGCTCAAACATACAGTTAGAGACCAAAACAGGATACTGAAAAAATTATGTCTAAATAATTTAATTTATTCAGGCATTTTGCAATCAACGCATGCTTGGCTCCTCTTTATTCGATTGAAGGAATGCACATAATCACAGTTGAGGGAATTGGAGATCGCCATAGAGGTCTGCACCCAGTTCAGGTGATGCACTGTTCTTGCTAGCCTGTCGTATGTGGCAGCTCATCATATTACCTGTGTGAACATGATTGAGCTCGAAGACATTTTCCTTTATACCTTCTTTTTCCATTGATTTGTGAAATGGTTATAAATAGCATACCAAAGTTCAGGGTTATGATATCATTGTATTTTAATGATTTAGGAACATTGTTATTAAAGGTTAAACTGTTCGAGCAAGTAAAGGCGAATGTGGGGCTTGTGTAGTCTATTACTGAAATGGCGAGACTATTTTGGTCAACTAATATGACACAAGTTACAAATGGATTGGCACAAAATTACATGACCCAACACATGACCCTTAGCACTTTGTCATACACCTTCTTCAGGTCAAGGAAGACTATTTCTTTCTTTTGTTCCCGGTATCTCTTCATAGACTGCCTTATTAGAAAAATTGCTTCTAATGGATTTCCCGGGCATGAAACCAAATTGATTTTGGGTGATGCTCGTCAATCACCTTATATGATGTTCATGACCCTCTCCCATTGCTTCGTTGTATGGCTGATTAGGTTGATCCTTTGATAATAACATTGAATGCCCCCTTTGCTATTGAAAATTGGTTCTAGAATACTTTGCCTCCACTGTCGGTATCTTGTTTGATTGAAAGAAATCATTTGATATTGCTTAACAAAAGAAGAAAAAATAAAGTATATGTGCTGGTGATTATTTTTCAGGTTATATTTTTTTTCCAGTATTTTATTTTCTTAAATCATGAAAAATGTCTCACAGCTGTGAACTGGACCAAGAAATTCCACCGTTGTTGTCTCAGGACTGAAACATGCTAAAAGCTATGTTATATATGTTTGCGCTTTGTTTGGTTAGCTCTTATGATTGGAAATTGAGGAACAATGCTGATAATGGTTCCAACAGTTCTTGCCTAACGCATAACATTTCTTAATTTGAGGGTATACTTATGCGTCCTTTTGTATCATGATGTTTACATCTCTTGTAGGAATCTTTAGCCAATGCACATGGTTCTCAATGTGGATTTTGCACCCCTGGTTTTGTGATGTCTATGTATGCACTATTGAGATCAAGCAAGCAACCTCCTACTGAAGACCAGATTGAAGACAGCCTTGCAGGCAACTTGTGTCGCTGTACTGGATATAGACCAATAATTGATGCTTTCCGCATATTTGCAAAAACAGATAATTCAGTATACACCAACTCATCTTCAGAAAGCACAAATGGCCAACCTATATGCCCTTCAACTGGGGAGCCTTGTTCATGTAGAAACGAGACAGATGTTAATGGTAATGAATCTTCTTTGTCATTGCCAATGAAAAAGTATTCACCTTGTTCATGCAATGAAATTGATGGGACTGCATATGTTGAGAGGGAACTCATTTTCCCCCCAGAACTTCAGCTGCGAAAAGTTCTTCCACTTAAATTGAATGGGTTTAATGGGATCAGGTGGTTTAGACCTCTGAAACTAAAGCAGGTACTACATTTGAAATCTTGCTACCCGTCTGCAAAACTTATCATTGGTAACTCTGAAGTGGGAGTTGAAACAAAGTTCAAGAATTCGCAATATGAGGTCATGATATCAGTTACTCATGTTCCAGAGCTTAATATTCTTGAAGTGAAAGAAGATGGCATACAAATTGGTTCTTCTGTAAGACTTTCACAGCTTCAAAATTTCTTTAAAAAGATTATTGCAGAACGTGAATTGCATGAAACATCATCATGCCAGGCAATACTACGGCAGTTGAAATGGTTTGCAGGAACACAAATCAGGAATGTTGCTTCTGTTGGTGGTAATATTTGTACAGCCAGTCCAATATCAGATCTAAATCCACTATGGATGGCTACGTGTGCTAGATTCCAGATAATTGATATTAGAGGAAATATTAGAACTACCCTGGCTAAAGATTTCTTTATTGGTTACCGTAAAGTGGATCTAAAACATGATGAAATATTGCTTTCTGTTCTACTACCATGGACAAGGCCTTTGGAATACGTCAAAGAATTTAAACAGGCACACAGAAGAGAGGATGACATTGCTTTAGTGAATGCTGGGATGCGTGTATATTTAACAGAAGCTGAAGGGAGTTGGATAACATCTGATATTTCCATTGCATATGGAGGGGTTGCTGCAGTTCCACTCAGGGCTTCTAAAACTGAAAGCTTTCTTATTGGAAAGAAGTGGGATACTGGATTGTTGGATGATGTCTTTGATTTGTTGAAAGAAGACATTCCTCTATCAGACAATGCACCTGGTGGAATGATTGAATTTCGCAGATCGCTTACTTTGAGTTTCTTCTTCAAATTTTTCCTTTCTGTTACTCATGAAATGAACAGAAAAGGATTGTTAAAGGATGGATTGCATGAAACTCATCTATCGGCCGTACAGTCTCACAGTAGGGCAGACACTGTGGCAAGTCAAGGTTATGAATTGGTCAGGCAAGGAACTTCTGTGGGCCAACCAATGGTTCATATGTCAGCCATGCTCCAGGTATTATTAATATACAGAACTGTACACACCAAAATTTGATCTCATTACGTTGTGGTCCACATTAACTGTTTCAAGCAATGATTCTTGAAAAATTGCTTCCCTAAGGAGTACAACTATGCATATGCAGTAGTGTGTTTTAGGCACCAATAGATTGCGGGAAGCCTTCCTAAATCCTGTTTTTTTCTATGAAATTAACTAATTCCTGTAAATTTTCTGTGTGATTCCTGTGAAATTCCTGCAAGGAACATCTCATTAGAAAAGAACCAATCGGCATGAAACCAAATTCAATGTGTGCTACATATATGAATCATTGCCAATTCATCCATACCATATATGGTACGTACTATGGAGAATCAGAAGTGGCAAATGATACCAAGCAAATACATAGTTGTTTTTTGTTCTCTGCACCAAGATCTATCTGATCAGGTGTTCTATCTATTTTCCTTTGAATGACAAAGCATATCCTTTTTCCTAGTTGGCCCATGTAATGCCTACAGTGAGTAAGCGTGATAGATTTTAATCTCCTTTTCCTTTACAAAGCAAAGGACATATTTACTTTTTTTTCCTAGCCTAGCATTGCTAGTAGCCAGGGACCCCATGCTAGTGGAGAACCAATAGTAATCACTTTTTGTTCACAGCTCAGTAATTGTGGGCATGATAAGCAAAAGAGGCAAACATGTCTTTTGAGTTCCTACAACGTTCTTGCAAGATTGCTTTACTATTCTATTGAATATTCATAATATTCTCCATATGATGTGTATGTTGCGTCCTCCAATTTGAGTTTTCTTAGTATGAAATATCCTCCATCTTGTAGGTCACTGGTGAGGCTGAGTATACTGATGATACACCAACACCCCCCAATACTTTGCATGCTGCACTGGTACTGAGTAAGAAGGCTCATGCTCGCATATTATCGGTTGATGATTCCCTTGCCAAATCGTCCCCTGGGTTTCATGGTCTGTTCCTTTCAAAAGACGTGCCTGGCGCTAATTATATTGGACCAATTATACATGATGAGGAAGTTTTTGCATCAGATATTGTGACTTGTGTTGGTCAGGTATCCCCTTGATTTTACTTTTTATATATCAGTTACTGATTTTGGTGTTTCGTAGGATTCAGCTGCACCTCTTCTTGTTGACAGATCATTGGAATTGTTGTAGCTGACACCCATGATAATGCAAAAAATGCTGCCAACAAAGTACATATCGAGTACTCAGAGCTACCAGCAGTTTTGTCAATTGATGAAGCTATCAAGACTGGAAGTTTTCATCCAAACACAAAGAAATGCCTTGTAAAAGGTGATGTTGAAAAGTGCTTTCTCTCCGGTACATGTGACAGAATTATATCAGGAGAAGTTCGAGTTGGAGGTCAAGAACATTTCTATATGGAACCTCAAGGCACTCTTGTCTGGCCAGTTGATTCAGGAAATGAGATCCATATGGTCTCGTCGACTCAAGTATGCTCTGCTCATTAGAGATTTAAATTCGTATGTAGGACATAGATGACAGTGTGATTGCATTTCCAAATACCGATCTTTTTTCATGAGAGAACTAGATAGAAAGGAATATCAAAATCAATCTCCTATTCAGAGATGTTGTGAAAGTAACTTCATAATGGACTGCAGCAATCTGAACAGGTTGCACCTATACGCATCACGCATGCGCATGTCACCTGTTACTGTTTGCACTATCAAACTAGCTAAGTATTGAAAGTGATATAAGGAAATTTGTCTCAATGAATATTTTCACAATACTGTAACTTTCCTAAGCATATATATTAAAATGCAAATGAGTCACCAATATTGAGAGGCAATTTCAAAAGGGCACTTCTTTTATGTCACAGTGAAGGACCAAGGGAATAATTAATATCTCATGTCATCCCTTTTCCTCGGTTGTACAATAAGAATTTCAGGGTTAGCAAAGAATATGATGTCCAGCATAGGTTTATGTGTAAAGGACAAAACAAAATTACTTATGATAAGTTTCACATTAATATGGTGGAGCACCAACAGAACTTTTACATCCTAAATGCATAGTGAGGTCGATATGCAATGCTATTATTAAGCTTGTTTTTTGAAATACACTACATTCAGCAATACACTACATTTGCTGCCCTATAGTTACTAGCCTACTTGTCTCATTCTTCTATATTTTTGAAATACACTTAATTTGCTGCCCTTATTTGCGGGCCTACCTGTCTCTGTCCCAAGAACGAAGAACTGTTGTGAATGCAGGTTTTTTTTTTATGCTGCTACCAGTTTCTTATCACGTGATTGTTCTAAAAGATCAACTTACAATCAGTTTAGACTGACAACTTTTTATATATGTGAAGGCACCCCAGAAGCATCAGAAGTATGTTGCCAGTGTTCTTGGTCTTCCAATGTCAAAAGTTGTTTGCAAGACTAAGCGTATTGGTGGTGGATTTGGTGGAAAAGAAACCAGATCAGCAATATATGCTGCAGCGGTAGCTGTGCCATCTTATCATTTGCGAAGGCCAGTAAAGCTTATTTTGGACAGAGATATCGACATGATAACTTCTGGACAGAGGCACAGTTTCCTTGGGAAATATAAGGTATCAAACTTAAACAACATATGCCTTCAGAATTATCTGAATTACTTGGTTTTGGTGAACTGAATGGTTTCATTTGTATGACATAAATTGCAATGTGAACTGTGAATGCTTACCACCAACCAGTGAATTGCACAACAGTCATGTAACCAGTAAATGCTCATATTTAGACTATTCTTTTTATTTTCATGCTCATTTTACTTTTGGAATACTTAACTTCCTATTGATATTTTAGGTAGGATTTACCAATGATGGGAAGATACTGGCTCTGGACCTTGAAATATATAACAATGGTGGTAATTCCCTTGATCTTTCCATGGCTGTCCTAGAGCGTGCTATGTTTCATTCAGAAAATGTCTATGATATATCGAACATCAGAGTCAGTGGCCAAGTATGTTTTACAAACCTCCCAAGTAACACTGCTTTCCGAGGTTTTGGTGGTCCACAAGGAATGTTGATTGTAGAGAATTGGGTTCATCACATGGCGATGGAACTCCAACGAAGTCCCGAGGAGATAAAAGTAAGTATATAGAGTTGCTGGTAATGGTAATAACCTTTTCATACTATTGGAGTATTAACTGAGTTTTTATAGGAACTTAACTTTCACAATGATGGAGCTGTACTGCATTATGGCCAGTTGCTTCAGAACTGTAGAATAAGTTCAGTTTGGAATGAACTGAAGGCATCTTGTAATTTTGTGGAAGCTCGCAAATCCATAAGTACTTTTAACGCCAATAATCGTTGGAGAAAACGAGGAATTGCTATGGTTCCCACAAAGTTTGGCATATCCTTCACTGCGAAATTCATGAATCAGGTGAATAATGTTCCATCCTGAACTATGAACTTCTTTTATGTTCCTATCATCACTGAGTAAAGTGTGTAAATCTATTTAATCGTTTGGAGTTTATTTTATGTTCGGAAATTCTTAAATGTGGGGTTTAAATGAGACCTACTACACTTCATTTAACGTAGGCTGCTCTCAATTGGAGATTCGTTTTCATTAATAAATGAGGTACCGCATAAGCAATTATGATGACATAGCAAAAGAGCTACAAAAAGAAAGATGGATTTTTCATCTAGATGAAACTGGGTATGCATGATTACCTAGATTTGAAACACCATAGAACTAACATTGGAGGAGATAATTTCATTTCATCCTTTAGATAATCAATGAAACAATACAGAATTAAGTCCAAATTACTACCCTCAAGTATAGCCAAAGTCCAAAAAACCACCTAAATTATTTTTTGGTTCATTTATCCCCACAACTTTGCCATTTGGCTCAATTTACCTCCTACTACAATTTGCCCTTTTTTCCTCTGCATATAGGCGTAATCTTAAGCTAAAATGTTACAAGATGATAGAGTATATTATTACACATGTAAAAAATGCATCATAATTTTTGGTAATTATTTTCGTAGGAAAGGACATTTAGTAGTAAATTAATCCTTAGGATATAGAACTATATGAAAATAATGATAACAAAATATGATATATTTTTCTAGCATGTTTTATGATGTGTTCTCTATCATCTTGTGAAACTGTAGCTTAAGATTAAGCTTATATGTGGAGAAACAATTAAGACAAATTGTAGTAGGGGGTAAATTGAGTCAAATTGCAAAGTTGTGGGGATAAAATAAAGCAGAAAATAGTTTAGAGGGTTATATGTACTTTGGCTATACTTGAGGTAGTAATTTAGACTTTATCCTAGAATTAATCGCTTTGAAATTTAAAATGAAACTATGCATTGTTTATGTTGTTTCATTTGCATGTTTGAAACATTTTATGTGACATGATACTCATGGAAACAACAAAATATAACTCTCCATTGGGACTAGCCTTAGGGTACATTATACATTCCATGTTTATACTCTAGGCGCAAGTGCTACTGGTAGGGATGCAAGTTTTCCGTTTTATGGGTCAGTGGGTCGGCCAAAAACTTTCTAAAATGAACTCTCCTCCACTTGATATTGTCGATGGGATATAATGAACTAGAGGCTTGACCCACAAATACTCATTGGTACCCACTTGCATCCCTAGCCACAGGCACTGGCCTGTTGTCATTTGCTTGTACCAGTATCGGTAGGACAACTTTATGCCTGCTATATGTTCCTTACTATGGATATGGCACAATAATGCCATCTTTATACCAGCTACAATGTGTTGTATTCCAACAGTGCAGTATCATCCCAGTTTGGAAACCCATATTTCGATCATAGGATAATGGCCGAGTAGCGTGGCATCAGACTTCAGGCTAGGATGTTACTGACCAGGGTTCAAACTCTGATTCTCTGCCAAAAAAAAAAAACCCTCCCTGTACCTGTTGTCGGGGCCTTGGTGTTGGCTTGTGGTCACTGGCGGAGTCAGTGGGTGGGCCCACCTTGAGATTTGGCTTGTGGACCCCACCTAGGCACTAATCATAGGCTGTATTGATCAGATAAGCAGAAACATTACTTTGTAATTGGCTTTTTATCGACAAAGATTGCTGGAACAGCAACGGGCAACCATGACCAGCAGGTCGCAGCCCATGCATGCACACACGCTTTTGGTTCCTCTGTAGTGGGCTGGCTATTGTCTGTGTTGGGCTACGCATGAATTACCATGTAGTGGAACAAGCGGCCACGTGAATGCTGTAAGCAACTCTATGGGTGTCTTGCATCTGAATAATATTTTAAAACAATATATGTTCTAATTGAATTAGAGAGACCTTTAGCTTTGTTTAATTATACTTTATGTGTATACTATAGTAACCTGCTAATTTGTTACTGAATACTACCTCCGTCCCTAAATTCTTGACACTTTAGACTTTTAGATGTCATGTTTGACTCTTCCTCTTATTCAAAAAATTTGTAAAAATATAATTTATTTTGTTGTGATTAGTTTTATCATAAGAGATGATTTAAACATGACTAATTTTTTTATTTGTAATTTTTTTTTGAATAAGATGAATGGTCAAACATGATGCCTAAAAGTCAAAAGTATCAAGAATTTTGGGACAGAGGGAGTAGGTTATTCATACCATGTAATTTACCAACTTCCAAATATTTATGGACTGTAATATCTTCACATTTAGATCCACCAAATTCAAATAAAAAATGGGTATTAGATGTAATTATGTTCCTAAGCTCAATTTTATACCATTTGTTTTAATGTTGTAATATAATATGATGTTACAATGTGAAAAAAAGTTCACAATGAGAAAGAAAATTCAGTTGGCCCACCCTGACTTCGAATCCTACCTCCACCACTGCTTGTGGTGATGGGTCCAGTTCTCCTGAGTGGTTGAGTGGCTGTGACATGTGAGAGAATGATAGGGGTGGAACTGGATTGGTTGTATTGAGGCTTGGGGATTATAAAAGTACATGACTTGGATCTCAAGAAACCCGAAAGGATATGTATAGAAACTAATCTAACCTAATTGGATCCTTGTATAATCCTACCATATACTCTAACATCCCCATATAGTCCTAGCATGAGCAACGCAGACGCTTGGACTGGAGAAGAAACTGATAAAATCACCCCACACTGATGATAGTCCTTAATGTCGATGTCAAAGTAGCCGAGAACGAGGTGGACGTGGTCGTCGCCATGGAGGTGGTGCTGCTCCAAAATCATCTTGGTGAGCTGATAGATGCACAAAACTTAGCTATGTCAAGCTGGAGAACTCTCTAGACAATAGGTTGATCATGCGATGGCGAGGGTGATGGGCGCTCGGTCATGTCAACAAGCGTAGCCTGCATCAGCCCATCTACAGTATATGTAGTGGCGGTGTCCTAGAGAATGGCAGACAGTGCTAAATCAGTCCATCAACTGGCATGATAATAAAGAATCACGCATGGGTGGTGTCACCGCTTTCATAGGCAGTGGCTCCGACGAAGTTGGCTTGACCACGAGCATCGTCGCTGCAGGTTGAAGAGTATGCAAGGTGCAACAACAATCTCATCCTTCGGGAGGGTCAAAGTTCGAGCATCGATAGATCAACAGGGCGACTCAACCTCGATCAATGATCAAGTAAAAAATAAGAGAAATAAGAAACAAATCAGCAGCAGTGGGAGCCGCTCCAGATCCATTGCCAACACGAGGCGCTCGCCATGACAGCACGGGACTAGCATGAAGATTTGGAAGAGGGTGGCGACAGGGACATGATCTGCTGCGTGACGACGATGATGATGGCGGTCGGATCAATAGGATCCACTGCCTAAATGGTGGTGCCGCCCCCCGAGGAGACCATGGAGATGGACTTCCCTGGGGGCGCGCGATGCGGAAGTGCTAGGGTTGGGAGGGTGGGCAGCGGAATTGGTTCCTGTTTGGCTCTATACCATGTGTGAGAATGAGAGGGCTGGAACTGGATTGGTTGTTTTGAGGCTCGGGGACTGTGATATATAGGAGTACATGACTTGGATCTCAAGTAAACCAGAGGGGATAAATAAAAAAATTAATCTAACCTACCATAACAAATCGGATCCTTCTCTAATCGTACTATATACTCTTAACATGACAAACTGGCCCAGGTGATGATGCAGCCCATGTCAGCAGAGGCGCTTAGGGGATTTTGTCGACTGGGTTCCACTATGCAAATTCTTTGTTTGATAATTATTTAGTTTAATTTAGTTTACCTAGTTTTGATGGATGAACATTGCAGGCCGGCGCTCTTGTGCAAGTTTACACTGATGGAACTGTCTTGGTAACACATGGTGGTGTTGAGATGGGACAGGGTTTGCACACGAAGGTAGCCCAGGTTGCTGCATCTTCATTCGGCATCCCTCTTAGCTCTGTATTTATCTCGGAGACAAGTACGGATAAGGTACAGTTTGCCACATGGTCATACGCCAAATCTACTGGTGTTTTTAGTTTTGATTTATATCTAACAATTCTCAGCAGCAACAGGGTGATAACACATAAACACTTTGTATGCTTAGGTTCCAAATGCATCACCAACAGCAGCCTCTGCCAGTTCTGATTTGTACGGAGCTGCAGTGTTGGATGCCTGTCAACAGATTAAAGCTCGGATGGAACCCATTGCCAGCAGAGGAACCCACAATTCGTTTGCTGAGGTAATGCCATCAACTACTTATCCTTTGTTGCACAAGTGTTTCTTGTGAATTACCATTGAACTATGGAATTTCACATGCTATCCTGCTATTTTAACTTTTGAATACTACTTCACACAATCGCAGATTGTGCATTTTGATTCTATGATCTTTAAACCAACAGTCCTGTTCAGATGCTGGAAGCATTTACCTATACAATGTGTTTACTTGGTATTTTTGGGAGCTGTCTGATTAGGGCCGAGGCAAATAGCAACAATGTAGCCAGTACGTATACTGCAGTAGCCAATGTACCGGCAAACCATCAAGTCTGTTAGTGTAGTCAATAAACTATTGGAGTGTAAAGACATACATAGTTTTAAACATTAGGTATGTATTGCTTGTCTATTAGCCAACCACTTGATGTGTTCCAGACTTCCATTTCATGGTCTGAAATCAGGTCCAATTTGGATCCCAAGAGGTGGTCAGTTCTTGCAATAAATTAAATAGTAAAATTTAATCTCCCATGGCTTTTCATGTGTTGGTACTTTGTAGCCCTTGTCTCAGCCACACTCAGTGTCTGCACAGACAAATCATCCATCATCTCTGAATGCCAACATCTGCAATCGTAGGCTGTCCTACAAATAACATAGGGGATGATGATTTATTGGATGTGACAAGATGGATGAGGGGACATTGGGAGGGGATGGCTATGAGGCTGCCATAGTGTGGATGTGTGGTTGGGTATCCCCTACCCTGACAAGGTAGGGTAGTGGCCTGTGCGGTCTTCAGAAGGGGGACTGACCCAATGCTCCTTAACACTTCTTTTAAACATGCTAAAAAAAACATCTTTTAAACATCGTATATTTGGTGCAGCAACTTTTATCTCCCCTCTGTGAAAAGAAAATTAAATCACTGGTAACAACAGGATACTTCCCTGGGCACCAAATCCATCATGATTCTAATATTACCTTGTTTGCCACACTAAATCATATAGCAAAAGTATGAACGCAATAAGTTTTTAGTTACAGTATTTCTAATGTGACCTTATACCTTTCCAGTTGGCTCAAGCCTGCTACCTCGAGCGGGTGGATCTCTCTGCTCATGGTTTTTATGCCACTCCTAACATTGGGTTCGACTGGACAACTGGCAAGGGGTCTCCATTCAATTACTTCACCTATGGAGCTGCATTTGCAGAAGTTGAGATTGACACTCTAACTGGGGATTTTCACACCAGAACAGCCGATATTGTAATGGATCTCGGTTTTTCAATTAATCCAGCAATTGATATTGGCCAGGTATGTTCCTGACAATGAGATGTAAATATATAAAACATTTAATTCCTTTTTGGTGTCTTTTTTAGCTAATGTTATCATATTTCAGATTGAAGGAGCTTTCATCCAAGGTTTGGGTTGGGTAGCTTTGGAAGAGCTGAAATGGGGGGATGATAGCCACAAATGGATCCGACCGGGCCATCTTTTCACCTGTGGTCCTGGCTCCTACAAAATACCCTCTGTGAATGATATACCCCTAAACTTCAAAGTTTCATTATTGAAGGTAAAAATATCAGTTCTATGTGAATTTTTGAGATTTATGTTTCTTTTATATAGGGAAAACATTCAGAACTTGTATGTGAATGTCTGAAATTCATTACAAATATTGCAATATAAACTTCAAAGTATCACTGTTGAAGGTAAAAATATCAATTTTATGTGAATCGTCTGGGATTCACATTTCTTTTTATATAGGCATATGTACAGCGGCATCATAAGTTACAATAACATTAGAAGGCAGCTCAACAATGTTGACCTGTTGCCCCTTGTTGATTCAAAAAACCATACATATCATCGCATTGCTATCAAATCAGTGGCTGGCCTATCTGGATGCAACGCTATGCAGGACTATCTCTTTTTGTGTGTGTGAAATCTATAAAATATCATGTTTAGGACATTTGTGTCTTGTATTGTGATTTTGCAATTGCCCATCTGCTAGTTCCCCATGCAGCTGTACTCCCACTCACTGATCCACCGCCCTTTGTGCATTATCTGTGTTGGCTGCTTTCCTGTTGCATTGATCGGCCCAAGCAAATGAGAGGATCAAAGGATCAAAACATCAAGTAGTGATATTCGAGTCAGATTCCCCAGTCCAATAGTTTGTCCCTCAGTACTGCTGCAGGCAGAATGCACTCCTTTACATGTGAATCATTTTCCTGGTGATGAATAATGTTGCTTTCCTCCATTAATTTCGTTTACCCAGACTAGGAATTTGGACTGGCCACTCAGCCACTGCATTAAACCATTGCAAAAAAAAAATCCATTTTAGAATGAACCGCACATCCACCATCTGTCCATCTGTCTACTAAACAATTATCTATCCATTCCATTTTCTTCTATGTTCAATGTAGTATCTTAATTTTGTGAGTAGCTTAATTTATGTGATAATCGTTTGAAGTGGATACCTTGTATTATAATTGTTTATCCTGATTACTCTTGGCATCTGAATATTAGTATTGTTATGTATAAATGCTGTTGTCTCCCTTGATATTATAGCGAGAGTTGAAATGGACGGCAAAACATCTCCCTGATGGGTTAACAAGTTGCTGCGGAATATACTAGCAATCTTGTAAAATAATGTGCCTCTTATCTTATTTCGGTTCCATTGATCGAGTCTGACATATTTGATTACAGGGTGCTCCGAATCCAAAGGCCATTCATTCTTCCAAAGCCGTGGGCGAGCCACCATTCTTTCTCGGGTCAGCTGTCTTGTTCGCGATAAAAGATGCAATAATTGCTGCAAGAGCTGAGGAGGGCTACTCCGATTGGTTCCCCCTTGACAACCCAGTGACACCTGAAAGAATAAGAATGGCCTGTGTTGATTCCATTACAAAGAAATTTGCTGACGTATATTTCCGGCCCAAGCTTAGCATATAGCTTGATAGATGCCGAGGCAGTATCATAATTGTGGATAGTTGTGTCAAGAAACATGTTACGCTTTGATAGGCAGACTACGTGGTAATGAAAATTGATACTTACGTCCAATATTGTAAAGATTTGAAGGGTTTTGTAATTATCTAAAAAAAATATAAGGATATGAGTGGTGGTTAACATCATAAATAATGTGTGGTTCGATTGGCGGAATGTTTAGAGACACAATATTTACATTTCAACCTCGTTTTGACAATGAAAAACATAGGAATTCTTACTTGGTCCAAGTATTTAGAACACTTTCACCGACTGCCAGGATCATTTCTTCACCTATTTTGACATACTACCTTTATTACAATATATAAATAATTCTAACTTAAGTAAGTTAAATTCTTTTAACTTTGATTAATAATATCTATAATATTAAATAATTTTTTAAGATAAAGAGTTATTTATTATAAAAGTTTATTGAATGATAAACTAATAATATAAGTTATATATGATAAATGTTATCAAATCTTTATTATTAATGTTCAAAGTTAAAAAAGTTCGAATTTGACCAAATCTAAAAATATTTATAATTATACTCTCTCTCCGTTTTTTAATTAATGTCGTCGTTACTTTTAAATTTAACTTTAATTATTTATTTTATTCAAAATAATTTGATAAATTTTATATATTTTGATATAATTTGATTTATCATTAGAGTTATTTGAATTTCAACTTGAAATTTTACACATTCGAGCAAATTTTTAAATTTTTTAAATAAGATGGATGGTTAAAGTTTAATTTAAAAGTTAATAGCGACATCAATTTAAAAAAAAAAGTATTTTAGAATAGAGGTAATATCTTGGTATCTTGGTTGATGGATGTGTATTTTCATCGCCTCACCCGTTCTGAATCGGCAAAAGGAGGCCAATTTGCATGGATCCCTGATCAATCAATTTTTTTTGTCTGGTCACGGTACAAAGTAATAATAGCGATTTGCTTGTGTTTCCTGCTGAGATATCGCAGAATGCTCCATCCGCCATCTCTGTCTACCCTCAACTACGGTTAGACCAGCTGCTTATGTTATCTCGGTTTAGTTTTATAAGGGCTCTTTGGTCGAGCCCTTTTAGCGCTCATACATATGTCAGTATAACCTTAGTTCTATATGATCTGTTTGACATTAGTTCACAAGAGTTATTTTGACGTCGAAAAGATCCGGATCAACACACTGAGAGCACTAGGTCGTACAGGTCACAATGGACCGGATCGGCGAGGTCGCCTTCAATTGGTTCGGAGAGATAGTTATTACGATTTCGCTGTAAAGGGCGGCTAGTTTTTACGGACAAACCTGCAAAGTGATAGGCAACGCGCTTTCGTGACGAAGAACAACTAGTTTACGAGTAAGTTAGCGAAGGCCGTCGAATCTCCCGTCCGGGAGGGACCCTGTCTAGGCGTGAGCATCGCCGGACGTGTCCTAAATCGGTCGGCAGGTCTAGGACGTCATCTATGGCCGTGGAGACTGGTGGATAAACAGCATAGAGAGTTTGAAACAGGATTAGAGTTTGAAGAGATAAAAAGTAAAGGGACAATTGGTAGAATCGATTGGGCCTTACCCCATAGAGCCACGGATCTTCTTGATTAGAAAACAAATTAGCTTCGATTTGGTGTAAAAACTAATAAAAACAGACTTCCGATACCGGACACTCCGGCACTTTGCCGGAGACTTCGGTGGGCAAAATCTCGCGTCCAGAGAGGGCTTACCGGACACTCCGGTACCGGATACTCCGGCACTTTACCGGACACTTCGGTGGAGACTCGGACATTTTTTGTTAAGTCTGTTAGGCGATCTATATATACGTTTCGATCGTCTCGACGAGGCCTACGTTATGAAATTTTCAAATCATAAATTTGGCTTCATCTTCGTGTCTTTTTAAGCACTTCTTTCTTTTTTTAGTGGAATAGCCAAACTCTTCGAAAATATCTTCCATGTCTTGAAAAACATGTTGAAAAATAATTCTTGCAAAACAGTCATTATCAAATGTATTTGGTCTACCAAACTGGAGCATCTGATTCGAGAAACCAAAACTTTCGGTCTCCCTAAGATGCAAATTTGGGGTGTTAACATATGCCCCCTGTTTTTTGGTAAAGCTAGAGTGCCAAAAAATATTCTTGTTACCCAAAATTACTCAAGTATGATGATAAACAAGATACCGATTATCTAGAACCGATATAAAAAACTAATCGAGTAGCCGAAATAATTTTCTGTCAATTATAGCAATGCGTTAGATCGTATTGATTAAATATTTCGGCTATTGAATCATTGAAGTTCAATCTATAGTCCAGCATTATATCGGATGGTACGGTGCGCAAAACACCTGAACTCGAGAGGGCACAACGGATCCTCCGGTGTCATACCGGAGACTCCGGTGGCCGAACATTTCGGTCATGCACCGGACAGTCCGGTGTGCAAAGCGTCTGTACCCGAGAGGATTTAGCGGATACTCCGACATTATACTGGATACTCTAGTCACCGGATATTCCAGTTCTGCACCGAACAGTCCGGTGTGCAATGCACTGAACTCGAGAGGGCTTGTCGGATACTCCGGCATTGTGCCGGATAGTCCGGTAGGCAAAATGCCCCAAACCCGAGAGGGCTTGCCGAACACTCCGGCATTATACCGAACACTCCGATGATTGTAGATTCTGCCCAAAGTGATAACCAAATCATCCATTGGCCTTGTTTTCTCGCAAGATAACATTCATGTTCTTGGCCGAATGGAACTAAGCATTTCATCACATATTTGACAAGAATGACAAATATTTCTATTGTAGCATCTTCTTCTTTACATTTCACTTAGCGGCTTTGCCCCCCGAATGTCGAAGTTATTAGTAGTCAACGATGGTCGGTTACAACTCATCGGCTATTGAAGTTTTATGCTCTTCTACCCATGTCAAAACTATGTCATTTTGCATTTAAGCATGCTCATTAAATTCTTCAATGTTCGACAATAAAACTTAAAAGCTCATAAAATGCTTATATGCCGAACTTTGATCTTCCTTTGAAATATTGATCTATAATTACAAAGGCAATGACTAAAAAGACTCTCAAATACTCTAATTCAGTTTTACCAAGTCTTTAGAACAACGACAACCGAATTATCTCAACATCGGTAACTCCAAGTATCGGTCATATCAATTAAGTTTTATTGATATTGTAACCGGATACTTGCTATCCCAAATATGTAGCAAAAATCATTAGCTGCATAAATATTTAACAATGCTGAATTCATGATATAAGACTTAGCATCTAGGGATTTACTGATGTGAGCACAATGATATATCCTTCACATGACTTATACAACCGAAATAAACTCTAAGAATGAGTACAAGTGCTATACATGTAGTTATTTCGGTTTTTGCACCCAAAGCAATTCAAGTAATGGTACAGTCGTTTGGAAATAGCTCTTCATGGTATGTATAGTATTTGGGTGCCCAAGGATTAAAGTAAATAAGCCAAGAAGGATGAGAACAAATAGTATGAGGATGACTCCAATACATACGCATTTGTGACATGGACAATGAATCATGACAAAACAATGACCAATAGTTTTGATGATTGGGTACATACCTTAATGGCTTCTTAGTCTTCTTATTTTTTATTATCTTCCTTGTGCCCATCACCTGACTATCACTATTGTCATGTTTTTGCAACCTTTCTTTGGGAATCCATGCCATGCCCTTCTTCTTCAACTCTTCCGCACTAAGTTTTTGCAATTTTTTATTTGCCAATTTGAGAAACCGAGTGGACCTCTCGGTTGTGCCTTCGTCTTGGGAATTGGCAACTTTAATTTGCTCTCGGACGCCTTTAACTTCTTTGATTCAAATTTGGCATCAAGAATATCAACGCTTGGTTGCTTCAACTTTTTGCCACTAATAGCCAAATTTTTCAAAGCATGAATCGGCTTTTCTTCACTTGAACTCACATCAGAACTTTTGTTCTTACGACCGTCTTTTTTGACACGATAGACTTGTCGAACCACCTTCCTCTTCTCTTGAGTCATTGACCGATTCTTTTTATCGAAACGGACTTTCGAATATAGTTGCCTTCCGGTGGTTTGCTTTCTTGTAATGTCATCGTGTTGATGATATGATTGAGGTTTCATCTTTGGATCATACCACCCCCATGATGCATAAGGATGACAAGCCACCGTGCGTGATCTATATGAAGGTGGTACAATCGGTGTAAAAGGAAGATATGGATCCTCCGAATAAACTCTCTTTCTTTGCTGAGTTGAATATCATATTTGTATTGTGGAGGCACTCTTGATGGCTTTGGGCGATTTGGTTTATGATCATTCTTTGCATCTATCTCTTCTATATATTTAGCCAAAAGCTCTTCAAAAGTAAGCTTTGGTTTTCTACCCCTGCTTTGGCCATGGAATCTACCTCCGTCAACCTTCTTCAAATTAGTTCTTGGATTTTTGTTCTTTTTGTTGACCTTGCGAGAACCAAAATGAACTTGAGACTCTGATTTTTTCGGCTTTGCTGAATTTGGTAGATTTGAGATCAATCGCCCATGAGCAAGCTCAAAAACTTTATGTTGCCCCCCGGTGCACGATGGATCTTTTACAATCTCGGTAAAATCACGACCTTTAATAATATCATTATGAATCTCATCGGAGGGCGTTAACTTGTTTTTACTAAGAGTCAACTCTTTGTTTTTAGATGAACCGGCCTGTGGCCGATTTGACAAGTTTTTGCTATCGAGACCAATTGAGGTCAATTGATCATCTTTATGTGTTTCCCCAAAAGCCAATCGTCCTTCATCAATGGCCGATTGAACTTTTTGACGAAACATATTGCAATTTTTAGTACTATGCTTAAAAGAATTATGTCATTTCCAATATGCTCGCTTTCCTACATCTTGTGGTGATAAAATAACTTTGTGATCTATGAGTCTAATAAAACTATTCTCAAACAAGTTGTCAAATAGATCATCACACAAAGTCAAATCAAAAGTATACTTCATCTTCTTTAGCCGAGTCTTTTGAGGAGACGGCTTTAAGACTAAACAAACGAATGGTTCAGATTTCTCATCTATCCATTCGGCTACGCATTTACTTGTGTCTCTTTTACCGGATGCTTTAGAATCTTTTAGTACACTAACATCAGTTTTTGCAATATTGGTTAATCTTGACTTTGTTCTTTTAAAACCTAAATGACCACAAGTAAACCATTTAGATAAAAATTTTGGCAACGATGAGGTTGAAACTTTGAATGCCAAAATATTACTATTATCGGCCTTTCTAATTTTTAGAATGCATTGGCCGATATTATGTGAATACTCTCTATTGCTAACAAGTAATTTACCCTCCTCAATCGATCCCTTAGAATTATTTACTGTGGCAGTACTAACAGATGCATCAATTGAAAATTCATGATCTGATTGTGAATTAGGTAAAGTACTCGTGAAACGTACCTTATCAAATATGTTGGAGAGACGTGGAACCTTGATATAGATTAAACTGTGGTATGGCAACGCTTTCATCTTCTTTTCATCTCTATCTCCATGCTCTCGTTGATGCTCTTTGCTAACCGAGCCTTGTTTGGTTACGGGTTGAGGTCGATAAATAATGAAATAATCACTTGACAAACATATGACCTCTTTAAGAAAATCAAACATAGCTACCTTTTTACATTTGATATTCTCATGTGTAGCTGTGTCTGTTTCTTCAATCTCACTTGTAGCCGATAATTTAGTAACAATCGGCTTGCTATTGGAACGACTTCTAATTCTAGCTATAAAATTTTCAAAAACCGCATCTAATTTCTTCTCTATACTTGAAAATACATCTTGAGAGAACATAGGAGCAATTGTTGAGTTGTCATCCATTCGATCATGATTATTATATGCATTTAAAGACGAATTAGTGGACGAAGTATATGCAAGTATAGTATGTGGAGGTATGTGAATGTTTGCTAAACTTTCATTAATTTGGCTACCATTTTTAGCAATGTAAGGAGCCGAATTACGATCATCAAGACTGGAGTATAGTGCTGAATTTGTAGGCATAACCTTCACTCTAGTAACATGCGAAGCATCATATGGCACTTGAGAATAATTTGATGAATAATATGAACTAGTATGGCCATATGTGTCATGCATCGACACGTCATATGAAGCTATCATAGATGGTGCAATTGGTGCCGGTGCATTGAAAGAAGAAACACTATATTGAGCATTCACAAAATTAGCATGTGGTGATTCATAAAACTTAGCCGAACCCGTCATGTTGGCTTGATGTTGATAACTACTCATCGGTATATGAGCTTGCCCTATTACCGATGTATGAGGATATGCGTATTGGATGTTGCTAGTAGAATTTAAACTTGGAGTAAATGTATCATAAACAATGGTTGCATCATGGACAATAGGTCTTTGCATGTATTCGGAATGATGATTCGAATAGTTAAGACCACTATATGTATAATGACTAGTTGATGCAATATACTTATTACGATATCTAGCAACATTAATATTAGAATTTGCAGTTGCAAAATGATCACTAAGGGTTACCATTGCATATTGTACCTTATGATCATCATGGCGATATGGATAGCCCGCCATGTGTTCTATTCTTGTCTTGATCGAACCGCAACAGCAAGGTGGCCTTGATTCCTTCTTCTTTATTCTTGGCCTTTGCGAGTAAAATTTACAACAAGAATAAGAACAACCGCAAATAGATGCAATCGGTCCAAAGAAGCCAGACCCAATGGTGGTGGCGAATCACAAAGATAGATCAATTAGGGAAAATGCTAAGTTAGAAATATCCGGTTGTTACGATGAAAATCGGGTAGCCAAAAAGTGTGTTGACGCCGAAAAGAGCACTGGGTCGTGCGGGTCGCAATGGACCAGATCGGCGAGGTCGCCTTCGATCGGTTTGGGAAGATAGGTATCACGATTTCGCTGTGAAGGGCGGCTAGGTTTACGGGCAAACTCGCAAAGTGGTAGACAACGCGCTTTCGTGGCAAAGAATAACTAGCTTACGAGTAAGCTAGCAAAGCTCATCGAATCTCCCGCTCGGGAGAGACCTTGTCTGAGCGTGAGCGTCGCCGGACGTGCCCTAAGTCGGTCGGTAGACCCTAGGACGTCATCTATGCCATGGAGACCGATAGGTAAACAGCATAAAGGGTTTGAAAGAGGATTATAGTTTGGAGAGGTAAAAAGTAAAGGGATAATTAGTAGAATCAATTGAGTTACCTCCTCAATCGGCCTTAGTCTTGTTTATACAGAGGTGGGGTAATCTTACCCCGTGGAGCCACGGATCTCTTTGACTATGAAACAAATTAGCTTCAATTTGGTGTAAAAACTACCAAAAATAGACTTCGGGTACCGAACACTCCGGCACTTTGTCGAAGACTCCGGTGGGCAAAATCTCGCATTCAGAGAGGGCTTACCGGACACTCCGACAATTTATCAGACACTCCGTGGAGACTCGGATATTTTTTTTGTTAAGTCTGTAATTTTCTCGTCTGGTTTTCAAATTAGCCGATCCATATATCCGTTTCGATTGTCTCGGCGAGGGCTGCATCATGAAATCTTCAAATCACGAATTTGGCTTCATCTTCATGTCTTTTTAAATACTTCTTTCTTTTTTTAGTGGAGTTTAGCCCAACTCTTTGAAAATATCTTTTTTTAGTGGAATTTAGCCATTCTGTACCTTAAAATTTAAGGGTCATTTTCTAAATCTGCTGATGTATCTATAAGATTAATGATAAAAATTATAGTTGGTGACTTCCAGTTGAAATGAACACACTTTGTGTGGCTCTTTTTTCAATAAAAAAATGGCGTGGCGATATAGACGTTCTTAGGGGTGATAAAAGGCTTGACCTCACTGATCCTTTCACAAGCTAAACTGACATGACTTTTCAAAAAGTAACGCGGAACTAATTAATCCAATCTTACTCCACATTTAGCTATTTTTCAGCCCGACGCGCCAGCCGACTGATTTGGTTTCTCTTTCTCCGTCCGGCGCCGGGCCACACACGGTAGCTCATGTCGGTTCTGCTTTCTGTGATCCAACTCACCACATCCACATCACGGCCACTGGTAAATCAAAACGTGTCTCACGCCAGATTAGAAAAGTCCAACTTCGACCTAAATATAGCAAAAATTCAAATAACACTCTAAACTCCTTTTTATTTAGTTTACTCACGTAAAGTATCATCTTGGTTCAATTTATCCTCTAATATAGTTTGTCATTTTTATTTCTTGGTACAGAAGTGTAATCTTAATTGATACTATGAAATTATATAAGATGATAAAGTATACCATGGCACATGTTAAAAAATATATGACATGAATTTTTAGCATTATTTTCACATAGTTTTGTATTCTAAGTACTAATTTACTATGTCTTTTCCCTATAAAAATAACGATAAAAATTATAACATGTTTTTTACATGTGTTATAATATGTTCTATAATTTTGTAAAGTTTGTTTTTAAGATTATGCTTGTGTATGGAGTAACAAAAAAGATATATAAATCATATTTGAGGATAAATCGAATTAAAATGATACTCTCTCCGATTTTAATATATTGAGACCGTTGACCTGAACTTTTACTGTACGTCTTATTAAAAAAAATGATAAGTATAATAAATTTTATTATAATTTACTTTATCATTAGTGATATTTGAAACATGACTAATAATTTTACACATTTAAACAGATTTTTTTAATAAAATAGATGGTCAAAGTTAATGTTAAAAGTGAAGACTCTCAATATATATTTTAGAAACAAAGTGAGTATTTTTCAGATAAATTGAACCAAAATACTACCTCCGTTCATAAATTTTGACAATTTTGACTTTTAGATATTATGTTTAACTCTCATATTATTTAAAAATTTATAAAAAATATTATTTATTTTGTTATGATTAGTTTTATCATAAGAAATGTTTAAACATGACTAATTTGTTTTTATATTTGTATAGAAATTGAATAAGATGAATGTTGCATAAAGTCAAAATTGTAAAAAAAAAAACTTTAGGACGGAGGGACTATTTATAAGTGTAAGTTTAAAAACCCCGTTCCACGCAACCATCAGAGCCCCGCGCCTGCAGGCTGCAGCTTGCATGCTTCCGCTTCCGTCAACCTCCGAGAAGGAAGAGTCCGATGGATTCGCTCACCAAGGTGGCGGAGGAGGAGAGGGCGGCCGTTGAGGGAGAGGAGGAGGAGTGGTCTGATGCGGCGGTCGTCTACATCAACGGCGTCCGCCGCGTGCTCCCCGACGGCCTCGCCCACCTCACCCTACTCCAGTACCTCAGAGGTCGCTCTCTCACTGTCCTCTGTGTTGTGCTCATCTCTGTGGAACTTCCGGAGGAGCGTATAGAGGAGCTTTTTGGAATTCTGCCCAAGCTCATTTGCGCGCTTGCTATAATGCCCGCCGAGACGACAACGTCGTCACAATGCCCAGAGACACGTCGTGGCCGCCGGAATGCCCACCGGACTTTCCACGGACAAAAATGCCCTCATCCTTGTCGTCGCCAGCATGCAGCCGCAGTCCCTCACCGCGTCGCGCCACCGCTGCAACCCGTGCGCTGACGCCGCCGCAGCTCGCCTCGCCGTGCCGCCGCTTTCGCCCTCGCGCCGCCGCCATTCGCCTTGCCCCGTCTTGTTCGGCTCCAGCGAGGCGAGCGGCGCGGCGAGCGGGCGCAGCGGTGGTGCAGGAGCACTGGCGGCACGTGTGCGGTGGCGCCGTCATCGCCGACGACGACGAGGACGAGGGCATTTTAGTCCGCAGAAAGTCCGGTGGGCATTCCCGTGGCCACGGCGTGTCTCGGCGAGCATTGTGGCGACGTCATCGTCTCGGCGAGCATTATAGCAAGCGCGCAACTAAGCGTCGGCAAAATTCCAAAAAGCTTCGTATAGAGCGGAGTGCTTTTCTCCGTATGGAGATTGAGCTCATCCTCCTTTTTTAATAACGAGAAGCTTATTAAACTTGGTCCTAATGCTTCCTCCGTTCTAAAATACTAATTCCGATATCTATGTTAATGCTATAGTTTAAAAAAAATTAAAATAATGTATTAATATTAAAATTTGAAGTTTCTCATTCCTCACCGTAAAAAATTAAATACAAATTAATCATTTAAATTCTACATGCATCATATCTAAAATTTAATGCACTTTAAAAATTTCTAAACAAATATAAGTATATTCTCTTTACACTTATTTTTTTTACTCTAATAATTGCAGCAGAAATTTAATCTTAAGTATATTTCAAAGAACTTGTCCAAGATTTAGATATGCTTAGTGTTAGATTGCATAGTCTTAATGCCCGTGCTATTAGATTTAATCTAATAGTGGAAGCGGATACACTGCCGCGCTGTCTGCTGCCGTTGGGGTGCCGGCAGGCGGCCTAGGCCCCATGTGGCAGCAACGCGACGCGGCCGCACGGTAGCGGAACCTGCGCTCTAATAGCATAGGTTGGCATCATCTCATATTATTGATTATAATATTAATAGAAAATGAATTTGTTTTGTTTTCCAACAACTTTCTCTAAATATTATATATTTATTTCGGATAGTTGTATTTTTATTAACTAATAATGGCTCGTGTAGGCTAAAGATCTGGGAGATCCGAAACAACACTTCCGTTACATTTGTACAATATGTACGTGGAGAGATTTGATCCGTCAGATTGTAAAAACTGATAACTTTGTATGCATTTTTTCGTGTGCACATAGTCTAACTCATCTCTGTTGAGAATATTTTGTCGTTTATGTGTATAAAAGAAAAATTGTGCTTTTTAAGAGTAAGAGAAACATTTTTAGATTTAGCCAAAATCAATTTTTTATCACTTTGACCACAAATAATATATAACTAATAATTTTTATTATATAAAAATTATATTTTTTATTCATTATTAAATAAACTTTCATGAAAATTATATTTTTATATTAAAATTATGTAACTTTTTAGATATTATTAGTAGAAGTTAAAAGATTTTGACATCATCTAAACTTAAAAATGCCTATATTTTTAAAACGGAGGTAGGAATAAAAGTCGTATACTCCCGAGGAACTGCTGCTCACTGAAACCGTAGGTCGATTTGGATATATAAGCGCCATCCATGTTTGGTATCAGGAGCTGGGAGCTCTACCAAAAATGCCCTAACTTATAAGAGCAAATTCCTTGTGAGCTACTCAAAAACAATTAATCCATTTTTAGACATTAGAAAATTGGTTTTACCTTCGGTGGGCTAATTGGTTTTACCTTCTGTGCCCACTGTTGAGATTCCTTCTTCTGTATGCCATTGCTGAGTAAAACAAATATTTGATATATTTTCCATCAAATATATAACAAACTAATTTTTATACTTCCTCCGTTCTTTAAATTGATGTTCTTATTGACTTTTAATACCAACTTTGACTATTCGTCTTATTTAAAAAATTATTTCAAATATGTAAAATTTTAAGTTGTGATTCAAGTAACTCTAATGATAAATCAAATTATAATAAAAAATCATATTTATCAAAAAAAATTTGAATAAGACGAATGATCAAAGTTGATTTTAAAAGTCCATGGCGACATCAATTTACGATCGGAGGAAGTACTAGATCACAAAAGAGAATTACTTAGATTTTTTAGAATTTTATCAAGTTCTTTAACACATCTAAAAATTAAAGTAATTTAAATTCCTGTGAAAACTTTAATTCATAATATATGCTGAATTTGCAATGGAGCTAATAGCCAAAGTTTTTCATCACTGTTCTTTCACTGTAAAAATTGGCACGGATATGGAAGCAATCGAAGTTGTCTTTCATTGAGACATACCAAAGAAGAAAAAATCCCTAAAATTAAAAAAAATATCAGGAGTGGTATACAGGGGAAGAAAAATCTCAACCATTGGTTGAATTTTCCAGTAGCTTAATTAGAAGAAATTTTGAGTTTTTTTCAGTGGCTCATAGGAATTTGCTCAACTTATAAGTACAATAATATAATCCAAATTGGCATATCTTTGGTCGTGGTCACACAACTAACATGGAGGCAGCCCCAAT
>BCLF01000019.1:884773-898035 GCA_001602275.1 Zoysia japonica
TTACTCGGTTATAATTTGAGGCTATGACAATGAAGTTTGGATCTCAAGCAAACGATTGCCAAATTTTTTTGCCAAACCTATGGCAGATCATATGGTCTCTATCCAAATGGTTGCCGAATTTGATTTGCCACAATTGAGCTAAGGTTAGGTGATCAACCAAACATAATTTTTTTTGCCACAAGTTAGTCATGCCACAACTATGGCTTACGACTAACCTTAGGCGTGGCAATCTGTGGTAACAAACCAAATAGATCCTACTGCCAAAACTTTTCTCGATGATATTTAATGTCATATGGAGCATAAGCAGAGTTTTTGGATTGGCAGGCCTTTAGCAGGAGTCTCAAAGAAAACACTATGCTAATTATAAAAAGGGGCAATTATGTTTTTACCCCTACTTTGAAGCTCAATTGTGGTTTTACTCTTATTTTGTAGGGTTTGTGATTTTGCCTTTGATTTTTAAAAGTGAATGTGAAGTTTACCTCTACTCCGTTAAAACAGGTGTTAAATATGACATTTACAAAACAAAATACCATTGATTTACTCCTATTTTTTTAAGATTATAATTTTATCTTACGTTATATGAACACTGATAATATTTTAACATAATATTCAATAGTATTTTGTCAATATTTGGACTATTTTGGAAGATTTGTTAAATTTCAATATAATTTATATAAATTTTTATGAATGTATTCAGTTATGGACGAGAATAAGGGAGTGATACAATGACCATTTGCTATTTTATTTGATTTTTTCTTATTTTCTTTAATTATTTTTTGATAATGAAGCTAACAGTGTGAAAAGCAGGGTAAACGGATTCTTCCTTTTCAAATATAAGGGTAAAATTACAAACTAAAAAATGAGGATAAAATCACAATTAAACTCTGAAGTAGGATATAAACACAGTTGTACCTTATAAAAAACATTATGCTTGTAGTGAGAATAACATTTCCGTGACCAACTGAAACCGTCTACAACTAGAGATCTAGCATCTGTCATTAATCAGAAAGATGAACGGCATTTTCCAACATACTCCCTCTCGTTTGAAAATATTTTGGGAAGGAGGGAGTAGCTACTGTGCATCACAGTTAAAAGGTTAATTATACTATGATTAAAACATGGACCCACGGAGCCTTATTATACTGATCCCTCTTTCCTATGCTTGCCCGACTGATGCCACCAAAATCACAATGATGTGGCCAAAAATTCTCCTATTCTGGTTTATAATGACTACACAAGGTGGCCAAAGTGGTATTTCGTAATTTCAGACCTAGGTTATATGATGCAATTAGCAAGCTTAAAGGCGCAAATTTGTATTTTTAGGGTGCAGGGACCTAGGTGACAACTTTCACCTGGGCCAAATTTAGGGACTGCAGGAGCATTTTACTCTGACCTTTTTTTTAATCTGATCCAGAAGGATCACTGTAATTGGTTTCAATAATAAGGGGATAGTATTACACGATCAGATTCAGTATATTTGTTTGTCTGTCTAAACTTTCCTAACTATGCATATTAGATATTGGCCTTCGAGGAACAAAGCTTGGATGTGGTGAAGGTGGTTGTGGAGCCTGTACTGTCATGGTCTCATGCTATGACAGGAATTCGCAGAAGTCACGGTGAGAATTATGTTCCTCAATCCTCAGTCATGTTATGCACACATGTACAGTATATAAGTAGTAGGTAATGAGAAATGAACCTAAAATGTTGGATTTGGACGTTCCACCATAATTGGAATGATATGGGTAGTATATATATTACTATTTTTAAAAATAGATTGCATGTTCTTTTCTGGTACTGGTTTTTCCTGACATAAATGCACTATATAATAGATAAAAACGTAGAAATTATGTATTCCATGTTCTATGTTTGTTTTTTAGTTGTGATATTATAGGGTTATTTGCATGATTGGCCCAGTTATGATATCTAATTGTACATTTGCCCTTGTTTCTTCAACTTGGCGTGGTCGCCCCTGCCTTTTGGAATATAGTGGCACGCTTGCCCTAGCCAAGATGATAGAACAAGCACAAACATACAGTTAGAGACCAAAACAATGGACTGAAAATTCTATCTCCAATGCCTCCTTTGACTGAAGGAAAATTTTCTTATTTCTTGTATTTTTTCCAGTGAACTTGAACTAATTAATGTGAAATTTCTATACAATTATACTATGAAAATCCTGCGTTCCAAAAGAGCCCTAACTAATTTAATCGTTCAGGCATTTTGCAATCAATACATGCTTGGCTCCACTTTATTCGATTGAAGGAATGCACATAATCACAGTAGAGGGAATTGGAAATCGCTATAGAGGTCTGCACCCAGTTCAGGTGATGCACTGTTCTCGCTAGCCTGTCGCATGGCAGCTCATTGTACTACATGTATGAACATGATTGAGCTAGAAGACATTTTCTTTTATTTCTTCTTTTTCCACTGATGGTTTGTTAAATGGTTATAAATAACGTATCAAATTACAGGGTCATGATTTCATTGTATTTTAATGGTTTAGGAACATTGTTATTAAAGATTAGATTTTTTTTCAAGCAAGTAAAGGCGAGCATGGGGTTTGTGTAGTCTATTTCAGAAATAGCGAGCCTATTTTACTCAACTAACATGGCAAAATTTACAAATGAATTGACAGGGCTAGGAAGAATAAAAAACTTTCTTTTGTTCTCAGTATCTCTTCATAGGTTTCTTTATTAGAAAATTTGCTAATGGTGGATTTTCTGGGCATGAAACCAAATTGGTTTTGGCTGATGCTGGTCAATCTCCTTATACGATGGTCATGACCCTCTCCCATTGATTCATTCTATGGCTGATTAGCTTAATATATCCTTCGATAATTAGTGTAACTTTGAGTGTCCCCTTTTGCTATTGAAGATCGGTTCTAGAATACTCTGCCGCCACTTATCGGGCATCTTGTTTGATTGAAAGAAAACAATTTATATTTCTTAACAAAAAAAAATAAAGTATACGTGTTGATGATTTTTTTTACCGGCTATATTTTTTTCCAATATTTTATTTTCTTTATCATGAAAAATGTCTCACAGCAGGACCAAAAAACTCCCACCATTCTTACCGTCTCAGAACTGAAACATGCTAAAAGCTATCTTATCTATAGTTCGCGATTCGTTTGGTTAGCTCTTATGATTCAAAATCGAGGAACAATGATATTGGTTACAGCAGTTCTTGCCTGACGAGTAACATTTCTTTTGTTGAGGGTATACCTATGTGTCCTATCGTATCATGATGTTTACATCTCTTGTAGGAATCTTTAGCCAATGCACATTGTTCTCAATGTGGATTTTGCACCCCTGGTTTTGTGATGTCAATGTATGCACTATTGAGATCAAGCAAGCAGCCTCCTACTGAAGACCAGATTGAAGACAGCCTTGCAGGCAACTTGTGTCGCTGTACTGGATATAGACCAATAATTGATGCCTTCCGCATATTTGCAAAAACAGATAATTCAGTGTACACCAATTCATCCTCAGAAAGCACAAATGGCCAAGCTATCTGCCCTTCAACTGGGGAGCCTTGTTCCTGTAGAAATGAGGCAGATGTTGACGCTACTGATTCTTCCTTGTCATTGCCAATGAAAAGGTATTCACCTCGTTCGTATAATGAAATTGATGGAACTGCATATGATGAGAGGGAACTCATCTTTACCCCAGAACTTCGGCTGAGAAAAGTTCTTCCACTTAAATTGAATGGGTTTAATGGGATCAGGTGGTATAGACCTCTGAAACTAAAGCAGGTACTGCATTTGAAATCTTGCTACCCAGATGCAAAACTTATCATTGGTAACTCTGAAGTGGGAGTTGAAACAAAGTTCAAAAATTCTCAATATGAGGTCCTGATCTCAGTTACTCACGTTCCAGAGCTTAATATTCTTGAAGTGAAAGAAGATGGCATACACATTGGTTCTTCTGTAAGACTTACGCAGCTTCAAAATTTCTTTAAAAAAGATTATTGAGGAACGTGAATTGCATGAAACATCTTCTTGCCAGGCAATACTACGGCAGTTGAAATGGTTTGCGGGAACACAGTGAAAGTGTTGTACGTATTCCATTCATGTATACACGAATACATATAGGCAGGCAGCCTAGGTTACAACCATAAACAAGGGAACCTAAATCAAGGACGCCTACCATACTAAGCAAGGTCGCCTACCATAGTTAGACCTACTATAATTACATTGTGCTAACACTCCCCCGCAGTCGGAGCGGGAGCATGGCAAACGTTCAGACTGGACCGAAACTCCTGAAATACAGAGGTAGAAAGACTCTTGGTGAAAATGTCGGCGTACTGACATGTAGTAGGAACATGAAGTACCCGAATATGACCGAGGGCAACTTTCTCCGGAACAAAGTGGAGATCAATCTCAACATGTTTCGTTCGCTGATGCTGCACAGGATTGCTGGAGAGATACACAGCACTGATGTTGTCACAGTAAATCAGAGTGGCACGGCGAGGCGGGTGGCGAAGCTCGAGGAGTAGTTGGCGCAGCCAAGTAGCTTCAGCAACACCATGAGCCACAGCACGGTACTCGGCCTCAGCACTTGACCGGGAGACTATATGCTGACGCTTGGAGGACCAGGACACCAAGTTGTCTCCGAGGAACACTGCATAACCAGAGGTCGAGCGACGAGTATCAGGGCAGCCAGCCCAGTCAGCATCAGTGTAGACAACAAGCTCACCAGGCGAAGAACGACGTAGAGTCAACCCGAGAGATAATGTGCCCTGTAAGTAGCGTAGAATGCGCTTAAGGGCAGCAAAATGTGGCTCACGAGGATCATACATGACGAGGCAAATCTGTTGGACCGCATAAGCGATGTCAGGACGGGTGAATGTCAAGTACTGCAGTGCACCAGCTAAGCTGCGATACTGTGTGGGGTCGCTAACCGGAGAACCATCCGCAGATAACTTTGAGTGCGACTCAACGGCTTGCAAGCACTCATCCCGGCGCGCTCCAAGATGTCCAGAATGTATTGGCGCTGAGAAAGAAACAATCCATCATTGGAATGTGTCACAGAGATTCCCAAAAAATGATGGAGTCGGCCCATATCTGTCATAGCGAATTCATTTTGGAGGGCAGCAACTGTACGCTGGAGAAATCCGGTCGATGAAGCAGCGAGAACAATATCATCCACATACAGTAGCAGATAGGCAATGTCTGATCCCCGATGATATGTAAATAATGAAGTGTCGGACTTGGTCTCAACAAACCCAAGGGACAGAAGGTGAGATGCGAACCTGTGATGCCAAGCACGGGGAGCCTGTTTCAGTCCATAGAGAGACTTATTGAGCCGACAGACATGATCCGGTCGTGACGAGTCAACAAATCCAGAAGGCTGTACACAATACACCATCTCAGTTAGAGTGCCGTGTAAGAATGCATTCTTCACATCCAGCTGATGAATAGGCCAGTTTTGTGATAGCGCCAAAGATAGAACCGCCCGAATTGTCGCAGGCTTGACCACTGGACTGAAGGTTTCATCATAATCAACACCGGGTCGCTGTGTGAAACCTCGCAGAACTCAACGAGCCTTGTAGCGATCAAGTGAACCATCGGCTAGCAGCTTGTGGCAATAAATCCATTTGCCAGTCACGAGGTTGACCCCCAGGTGGCCGGGGAACAAGACTCCAGGTGTCATTGGCAAGAAGCGCGTCATACTCAGCCTGCATTGCATCCCGCACGGAGCGCGGCAGGGGAGACATGGGCACAGCGTGGAGGTTGAGACGATCCACAGGCTGCGCGATGCCATCCTTGCCACGCGTGCGCATGGGGTGTGTGTTGGTGACCGGGGTGATGGAGACCGGGCGAGTAGCAGTAGTACGACCGGTGCTGCTGGCAACAGCCTGTGCGTGAGCATAGGGGCAGCAGAACCGGTAGTACTGATAGGCGCCAGAGAGGTGGTGCTGCCGGCATCGGCCTGCACAAGACGCACAGGGGCAGCAGCACCGTGTGACGGAGCCGAAGCAGACGGTGGTGCGCTATCAGCAATAGCCTGTGCAGGAGGCACAGGAGCAGCAGTGCCACTCGTAGCTACAGGCCCATGCACGGGGGCATAGGGGCAGCAGCACCATCCGGAGACATAGTGACAGGTCCATGCACGGGAGCTACAGGCCCATGCACGTCCGGTGAAGAGGGGGTACCTGCATGCACAGAGCGAGCTCCAGGGACTGAAGCAGTGAGATCATGCTCATCGACTAAGTAGTCTAGGGCAGAGGATGCCATGGGCGTGGAGGAGATGGCTGAGAACGGGAAGAAGGATTCGCCAAAGACGACATGTCGAGAGATAATAATACGATTGGACTGCAGTTCGAGGCAACGATATCCTTTGTGTTCCGAGGAGTAGCCAAGGAAAACACACAAAGATGACCGGGGGGCAAGTTTGTGGAGTGCGGTGGAGGACATGTTGGGATAACAGGCGCACCCAAAAACTCTTAGATGGTCATAGGAGGGCTGGGTGGAAAATAGAGCGGTGTATGGTGTCGAAAAAGCGAGCGTTTTAGTGGGAAGCCGATTTAAAAGGTATGTCGTAGTGTGAAGGGCCTCAACCCAATAAACTGGAGGGAGACTCGCTTGAAACAAGAGAGAACGCAGAATGTTATTGATTGTACGAAGGGAACGTTCTGCCTTTCCATTTTGTTGAGAGGTATGTGGACACGACATGAGGAGTGCGACACCGTGAGAGAGGAAGAATGCGCGGGCCTGAGAATTATCGAATTCACGGCCGTTGTCACACTGTACACTCTTGATGGTGGTGCCAAATTGCGTGTGAATATAAGCGAAAAAATTGAAAAGAGTGGAAAAAGTATCAGATTTGAGGCGAAGTGGAAAAGTCCAAATGTAGTGTGAGCAATCATCTAGAATGACAAGGTAATATTTGTATTCCGACACACTAACAATAGGAGAGGTCCAAAGATCACAGTGTATTAAATCAAAATTATGAAGAGCTCTAGAGCTAGATGATGCAAAAGGTAGCCGTGTATGGCGGCCAAGTTGGCACGCATGACATACATGGTGGAGATCATCTTTATTACACGAAATGACACTGGAGCTAATAAGCTTGGACAGAGCTTCATGCCCAAGATGCCCGAGACGACAATGCCAAAGTGATGTGGGCGCGGCGACGAAAGCGGAGGCGTTGGTGGAGGGCAGACAGAACGGGTATAGGTCGCCAGAGCTATTGCACCTGGCGATCACGTTTCGGGTGTGCAAATCCTTCACAGAAAGACCAAACGAATCAAATTCAATAGAATAGTTATTGTCGGTGGTAAAGCGACGGATGGAAATTAAATTTTTGATAATGTTAGGTGACACCAGAACATCATTAAGAACAAGATTGCGATTGGGAAAAGAAAAAACATGTGATCCGGTGGCAGTGACAGGAAGGTGTGCGCCATTTCCAACAACGATAGATGGAGTAAAAGAAGATGGTGGGGAAAGGGATGAGAGTTTACCGACGTCCGCTGTCATGTGAGAGCCAGCACCCGAATCGGCATACCATTCAGAAGTGGCCGGCGCCGGCGGGTTCAGTGTCATGGTGCTGAACGAGTGTGCCAAAGAGTCTTGATTCCATGACCTTCCGTGGATGGGATTCCAAGGTGTCGTCGGTGAGGCCTGGGACGTTGGCAGCGGCGGCGCAGCTCCCCCGTAGTGCGAGGTGTTGGGTGCAGGACCATAAGATGGTCCATAGGTGCCGTATCCAGGAACGCCACCGAAAGAGCCACCATACTGTGGGACAGCGGTGAACGCTGGTGGCGGGTGCGGAGGTCGGCCAGACCTGTCGTAGGGCCACATCTGCACGGTGCCCGCCCAGGGGTGTGCGAAGGATGGATGAAAACCCGGGGGTGCAGAGCCGTGCATGCTCGGGAACGAGTTGTCAGCCGGGTCGGTCTGGGAGCCACTGCGACCACCGCGGCCGCGACGACGGCTATTGCGCGAACCACCAGTGGATGCACCGGGTGGACATGCGGGAGCTGTAGGTGCCCCAGGTCGGGAAGGAGCAGTAGGTCCAGAAGTCACCGGGCGATGAACAGCAGCGACGAGTGCGGATGGCGGTGATGGTGGCCGAGCATCAATCTCCATCTCCTCCAGTAGGAGGTGTGTGCAGGCTTCCGCAAAGGTCGGGAACGGGCGATGCATCTTGAGGATGGACACCATGTGGCAGAACTTGCCGCTCAGACCACGAAGGAGCGTGAGCACCATCTGCTGATCCCCGATGGGGTCGCCAAACTCGGCAAGAGAGGTGGCCATCGACTCGAGGCGGCGACAGTAGTCGGTGATGGTCAACGAGTCTTGGCGAAAGTTACTGAGCTGCGTCTCGAGGAGGAGCGCACGGGACTCCTTTTGTCCGAGAAACTCGTCCTCCAGGTAGCACCAGGCCACGCGAGCATGAAGGTGCCGCATCATCAGCGACTGCTGCAAGTCGTTGGAGATGGTGCCATAGATCCACGTCATCACGACGCAGTCTGTTTGCACCCAAGCCGGGCGCAAAGGAAACGTCTCGTCGTCGAGGACATGGCGAGTGAGGCCATATTTGCCGAGGACGGTGAGGAACATGCTGCGCCACTTGCTGTAGGAGTTCGTGGCTTGATCAAGGACAATGGGGATGAGGGCCTTGACGTTGACGACTGCGGTGGCCTGTGCCCAGAGGGCCTCATGCGCGGTTTCGTACGCATCAAGATCAGCAGCAGCGCGGAGGCGTGCCTCCTCAGCGCGGCGCGCCTCTGCAGTACGAGCGTCGGTGGTGTTGGATGCCTGAACGGCGGCGTTGGCAGCAGCATCACCGTCAGCCTCCATTGGGAAAGAGTCGCGTGAGCAGACCAGCGGCGCCCGACGACGGGGCGATCTGTGCAGTGAGGGCGCGGGCGATGGGATCGGCAGCACTCCGTGCGACAGTGTCGGCGACAGGAGCGGCGATCGGATCAGCGACGGGCGCAGGTTGCGGAAGAGTAGCGGATCGGAACCGCGATTGATACCATAAAAGTGTTGTACGTATTCCATTCATGTACACACGAATACATATAGGCAGGCAGCCTAGGTTACAACCATAAACAAGGGAACCTAAATCAAGGACACCTACCATACTAAACAAGATCGCCTACCATAGTTAGACCTACCATAATTACATTGTGCTAACACACAGATCAGGAATGTTGCTTCTGTTGGCGGTAATATTTGTACAGCCAGTCCAATATCAGATCTAAATCCACTTTGGATGGCTACGTGCGCTAAATTCCAGATAATTGATATTAGAGGAAATATTAGAACTACCCCGGCTAAAGATTTCTTTATTGGTTACCGTAAAATGGATCTAAAACGTGACGAAATATTGCTTTCTGTTGTACTACCATGGACAAGGACTTTGGAATACGTCAAAGAATTTAAACAGGCACATAGAAGAGAGGATGACATTGCTTTAGTGAACGCTGGGATGCGTGTATATTTAAGAGAAGCTGAAGGGAGTTGGATAACCTCTGATGTTTCCATTGTGTATGGAGGGGTTGCTGCAGTTCCACTCAGGGCTTAAAAAACTGAAAGCTTTCTTATTGGAAAGAATTGGGATTCTCGATTGTTGGATGATGTCTTCGATTTGTTGAAAGAAGACATCCCTCTATCAGAGAATGCACCTGGTGGAATGATCGAATTTCGCAGATCGCTTATTTTGAGTTTCCTCTTCAAATTTTTCCTTTTCGTTACTCATGAAATGAACATAAAAGGATTGTTAAAGGATGGATTGCATGAAACTCATCTATCGGCCCTACAGTCTCACAGTAGGCCAGACATTGTTGCGAGTCAATGTTACGAATTGGTCAGGGAAGGAACATCTGTGGGCCAACCAATGGTTCATATGTCAGCCATGCTTCAGGTATTATTAATATTCTGTACGTACACATTAACTGTTCAAGCAATAATTCTTGAAAATTTTCTTCCCTAAGGAGTACACCTATGCACATGCAGTAGTGTGTAGTATACAGAAATAGACATTTAGTGGCCCGATCCTTTTAGGTCCCTTTAGATTACGGGAATTCTTCCTAAATCTTGTGCTTTCCTATGAAATTGACCTGATTTATATAATTTTCTTGTGGTTCCCATGAGATTCATGCATTCCTAGGGAACATCTCGTTAGAAAAGACCCAATAAGCATGAAACCAAATTTAATATGTGCTAGTACATATATGAATCTATACCATTCATCCGTACCATATTTGATAACTATATACTATGAAGAATCGGAAGTGACTACCAAGCAAACAGATAGTTGTTTTTGGGTTCTCAGCACTAAGATCTATCTGATCAGGTGCTCTATCTATTTTCCTCTAAATGGCAAAGCATACGTGTGCTATGTAATGCCGACTGTGAATAAGCCTGATATGGTTTAATCTCCCTTTTTCTTGAGAGTGAAGGACATATTTACCATTTTTTTCTAGCCTAGTGTTGCTCGTAGGCAGACACTCCATGCTAGTGGAAAGCCAATAGAAATCACTTTTTGCTCACTGCACAGTAATTGGTGGGCACGATAACAAAAAGAGGCAAAAATGTCCTAAGGTCCTACAACGTTCTTGCGAGATTGCTATACCATTATATTGAATATTCATAATATTCTCCATATGATGTGTATGTTGTATCCTCCTATTTTATTTTTCTTAGTATGAAATATCCTCCATCATGTAGGTCACCGGTGAGGCTGAGTACACTGAAGATACACCGACACCCCCCAATATTTTGCATGCTGCGCTGGTACTGAGTGAGAAGGCTCATGCTCGCATATTGTCGGTTGATGATTCCATTGCCAAATTGTCCCCTGGATTTCATGGTCTGTTTCTTTCCAAAGACGTGCCTGGCACTAATTATATTGGACCAATTATACATGATGAGGAGGTTTTTGCATCTGAAATTGTTACTTGTGTTGGTCAGGTATCCCTTTGATTTTATTTTTTATGTATCGTCACGCTGATTTTGGTGTTTCATTGGATTCAGCTACACCTCTTCTTCTTGTTTACAGATCATTGGAATTATTGTAGCTGATACCCATGATAATGCAAAAAATGCTGCCAACAAAGTACATATCGAGTACTCAGAGCTACCAGCAGTTTTGTCAATTGATGAAGCCATCAAGACCAAAAGTTTTCATCCAAATACAAAGAAATGCCTTGTAAAGGGTGATGTTGAAATGTGCTTTCTTTCTGGTGCATGTGACAGAATTATATCAGGAGAAGTTCAAGTTGGAGGCCAAGAACATTTCTATATGGAACCTCAAGGCACTCTTGTCTGGCCAGTTGATTCTGGAGATGAGATCCATATGGTCTCATCTACTCAAATATGTTCTGCTCATTAGAGATTTAAATTAATTCGCGTGTGGGACATAGATGACACTGTGATCGCATTTCCAAATACTGATTTGTTTTATATAAAGCAACCTAGAAACAAAGGAATATCAAAATCAATCTCCAACCAGAGATGTTGCGAAAGTAACTTCATAATGGACTGCAGCAATCTGGACAGGTTGCACTTATATGCATGTCACATGTTACTGTTTGCACTATCAAACTAGCTAAGTATTGAGGCCTCCTTTGGCTTGCCATAAAAATTCCTGAATCATGTGTTTTTTTTTTCGTAAAGTCGAACTGATTCATGTGAAATTTATGCGTTCCAAAGGGGCCTGAAACTGATATGAGGATATTTGTCTCAAAGAATATTTTCACAATACTCTAACTTGCCTAAGCATATATATTAAATATTAAAATACAAAAGAGTCATCAATGTTGAGATGCAATTCAAAAGGGCACTTTTTTCTGTGCGCATGAAAGACCAATAGAATAATTATTATCTCATGACATCCCTTTCGCTCGGTTATACAATAAAAGTTTCAGGGTTACAAAATAATTTAACATCCAGTATAGGTTATGTGTAAAAGACAAAATAAAAAAAATTATGAGAATTTTCACATTTGTATGGTGCACTGCAAGAAAAATGTTTCTTAAGTCACCAAAGTATTTGGTCATTATATGTGTAAAATTATTCACTATAACTATTTTATCACTAAAAACCTTGGTCGCATTTTGGTCACTAAAACCATGTCACTATATGTATATAGTAACCAATAATTAGATATATTGATCACTAAAACTATATAGAAACTAGATAACCTTTGGTAACTAAATGCATTTATCAACCAATTAGCATATATCATATCTTGGTCACTAAAAATGTATGTCAACAATAAAAACTAAATTTTAGTCACTATTGGTCAATTTTTAGTGATCAAATTTTTTTGTCACTAAAACTTGGTGACTAAAGCTCCATTTTCTTGTAGTGATGGAGCACCAACATAACTTTTTCATCCTAAATGCATAGAGGTCAATATGAAATGCTATGATTAAGTTTATTCTTTAGTTTGGTAATACACTACATTTGCTGCCCTATATTTGCTGGCGTATATTTTTGGGCTTACCTCTCTCAGTCCCAAGAGCGAAGAGCTTATGGGAGTGCAATTCTTTTAAGCTGCAACTAGTTTCTCATCACATGATTGTTCTAAAAGATCAACTTAGTCTGACAACTTTTTATGAATGTGAAGGCACCCCAGAAGCATCAGAAGTATGTTGCCAATGTTCTTGGTCTTCCAATGTCAAAAGTTGTTTGCAAGACTAAGCAGATTGGTGGTGGATTTGGTGGAAAAGAAACCAGACCAGCAATATATACTGCAGCAGTAGCTGTGCCCTCTTATCATTTGCGAAGGCCAGTAAAACTTATTTTGGACAGAGATATCAACATGGTAACTTCTGGACAGAGGCACAGTATCCTTGGGAAATATAAGGTATCAAACATAAACGACATACTCCCTCCGTTCTTTAATTGATGTTGCCGTTGACTTTTAAATTCAACTTTGACCATTCGTTTTATTCAAATTTTTTTTGATAAATTTTATATATTTTGATATAATTTGATTTATCATTAGAGTTATTTGAATCACAACTTAAAATTCTTCTTATCTTGCAAATTTTTTGTATAAGACAAATAGTCAAACTTCAATTTAAAAGTCAACAGCGACATCAATTAAAAAACAGAGGGTGTATGCCTTAAGAATTATCTGAATTACTTTTGTTTTGGTGAACCAAATGGTTTCATATATCTGACATAAATTGTGATGTGATCTGTGAATGCTTATCACCAACCGGTGAATACTTTGCAGAACAGTTATGTAACAAGTAAATGCTCATATATTGACAATACTTTATATTTTCATGTTCATTTA
>BCLF01000019.1:898759-912321 GCA_001602275.1 Zoysia japonica
GGAGTAAATTGGACTTTATCCATTACTTAACTTACTATTGATCATTTAGGTAGGATTTACCAATGATGGGAAGATATTGGCTGTAGACCTTGAAATATATAACAATGGTGGTAATTATTGATTATTGAATATTAAAAATAAAAGTATGTCTTTATTTTATTGCAAATTAGTGTTCTATTAATAATTACATTCACCATGACACAAAAGATTACTCTCTTCATTGACTTTTATTTATAATTCAAATCATCAAAATTTATTTCTAAATACTTACTCCCTAAAGTTCCTAAATTGTTGTCACTGATGATTTCTAATATCAACTAACTTTAGCTATTCATCTTATTAAAAAATATATTCGTAAAGCAAGGAGGGTGTATTGGAAAGAGAGATAGTGTGTTGGGATATGAGAAATGTGTGTTTTAAGGAGAAAAAGTGTATTGGGAAATAAAAATTATGTAAGTATTTAGGAATAAAATTTAAATGCTAAAATGACAAATAAAAATGAACAGAGGAATACTAATCTTTTGTGTCACGGTTAATCTAATTATTAGCTTAACACTAATTGCCAATGAAATGAAGACACGGTTTTATTTTTATTATTCAATAATCAATAAAACTTGAAGTACTCCCTTTGGTTCCATAATTCTTGATGGTTTGGACAAAATTTGGATCAAAAATTGGAAATATAAATTACAAATAATGTTAAATTTGTTATTTTTGAAAATGTGAATATTATATGAATATATTTGTTGTAAAAATTTATTTTATAAAAAATATACATATGTCACTTTGAAATAAAAACATATGGACAAAATAGAGATCAAAGTTATATTTTGAAGATCGCGGTGTTATCCAAATCACCGAGAATTATGGAATCCAAGGGAGTACCCGAGTTCATACAGTTTCATTCTGGACTAGGTGGCTGAGAAAATGGCGCCAGGCCTAATGACTTTTCTCTCCAAAAGAATGTGATGAAGCAAGAGAAGAAAGATAGAGAAGTTCACCGCTGAACATTGGATGGAGTATAAACGGCTGAGATGAAGGGCTTCTTATCTTGCAGTTGCAGGCTCCTTTAGATTAATTTTTTTTTTCATATTTCTATTTTTTTTTTGAAATTAAATTAATTTCTGTAAAATTTCGATACAATTTCTACGAAAATCAAATAGCCCGCAGTCTTCGACGCTCCCGAGCCTCCTCCGTCCCCAGCCACCGGCATCCGTTTGCTGCCATGACCGGCGCTCCTAGCCAGTAGCCCGAGCAGCCGCCACTGCCCCCGGCCCCAGCCTGAGTTGCCGCCGCCGTCCCCAAGCCAAGCTAACGCTCCTGCCACCACCGTCCGGCTCTAAGGAGGACCGCGTGGCTGCCCACACTGCGGAGAAGAGAGATGTGCCTGGGCGCCAGCGCCGGCGAGGACCTCGTGGCTGCCTCGACACCAATGCTCTCCCCAACCCCCCTGCCGAGCTCCTTCCCCAGAAGCGAGATTCCTCAGACAGGGTACAGTCGCTTCTCCAAAAATTAGCTTCTTGGACCAGTGATTTTTGCTTTTCCAGATTGGTGCTTTATTTTTTTAGATAATGTCAGCGACAAACTTTATACCTGTTATACGTTGCTCACTATGGATATGGCACAGCAATGCCACTTTTATACCAGTTACGCAGTGTTATACTCCAATATTCAGTATCATCCTAATTTGGAAACCCATATTTCGATCATCATAGGATAACGGCCTATCACGCGTTGTAAGACTTCAGGCTGGGATGTTACTGACCAGGCCTAAAATCCTGGTTCTCAAAAAAAAAAAAAAATCCCCTCCCTGCGCCTCTTGTTGGGGGCTCGATGTTGGCTTGGGGTGATGGGTCCAGTCCTCCTAAGTGGTTGAGCAGGAGCAGCTGTGACGAACTGGCCTAGGTAACGATACGACCCATATCGGCAGAGGTGATTCGGGGAGTTTATTGACTGGGACCTCCTATGTAAATTGTCTGTTTGATATTTAGTTTACCAAAGTTTTGGTGGATGAACGTTGCAGGCCGATGCTCTTGTGCAAGTTTACACTGATGGAACTGTCTTGGTAACACATGGTGGTGTTGAGATGGGACAGGGTTTGCACACGAAGGTAGCCCAGGTTGCTGCATCTTCATTCAGCATCCTGCTTAGCTCTGTATTTATCTCGGAGACAAATACGGATAAGGTAGCGTCTGCCACATGGTCGTACTCTGAATATACTGATGTTTTTGTAGTTTAATTTGTATTTACAAGCAACAGAGTGATGACACATAAACACTTTGTATGCTTAGGTTCCAAATGCATCACCAACAGCAGCCTCTGCCAGTTCTAATATGTACGGAGCTGCAGTTTTGGATGCCTGTCAACAGATCAAGGCTCGGATGGAACTCATTGCCAGCAGAGGAACCCATAATTGTTTGCTGAGGTAATGCCATCAATAACTTGTCCTCTATTTCACAAAACAGTATCTTTTAATGTGAATTACCTTTGAACTATGAAAATTTCACACGCTATTCTGCTATTTTAACTTTTGAGCTATAACTACACAAAATCAGAGAACGTGCGTTTTCATGCTAATATATTTAGACACAGTTTTATTCAGATGCTGGAAGCATTTACCTATACAATGTGTTTACTTTGGCATTGTTGGGGGCTATCAAATTAGGGCCAAGATAAATAGCAACAACGTAGCCAGTACGTGTACGGCAGTAGCCAATGAACTGGCAAACCATGAAGTATGTAAATTAGTGTAGTCTATAGTAGCCAATGAACTGGCAAACCATGAAGTATGTAACTTAGTGTAGTCCATAGACTGATGGAGCGTAAACACATGCGTAGTTTTAAACATTAGGTATGTATTACTTGTCTTTTAGCCAACCATTAGATGTGTTCCAGTGCATGGTCTGAAATCAGGTCCAAATAGGATCCTAGAAGGTGGTCTGTTCTTGGAATAAATTAAGTGGTAAATTTTAATCTCCGCTTTTCACATGTTGATGCTTGATAGTCAGGGTCAAAAACTTCAGGGGTTAACATCGGGCTAGGATTCTAACTGTATTGTCATCTGCGTCTTTTTGGCAACAATGGTGTAGTCCCAGTCTCAGCCACACTCAGTCTCTGCACATACAAACCATCCATCATCTCTGACTGCCAGCATCTGCAATCGTAGGTTGTCCTACAAATAACATAGGGGATTAAGGGGAGGTTGATGTATCGGATATGAGAAGACGGATGAGGTGGGGATTGGGAGGGGAAGGCTATGAGGCTGCTACACTGTGGATATGTGGTTGGACATCCCCTACCCCGACATGGTAGGGTAGTTGTAACGACCGGGATTTTTCTTACCTTTCGATAAGTCCCGATCTTTCGTGACCTTGCCAATCCCAGAAGTTTGGTAAGCACGACATCACAAGCGATCAATCAAGAAACCATAACAGAAATATTAAACAAGAAACAAGAATAGAAAATAGTTAGTCAAAGTGAATTTATTAGAATAAAATCCTCTAAAGCAGTTCATCGGCACGCAGGCCGAAAACATCTCAGAGCAGATATATCACTATCGAGAATCCATCAAGAGCGACAGCGGAAGCATCAACATGTCAGCAGTAACGAACCTCCTCCACACAGGCTAGCTTGAGCGCATGAGCGAACGTCACGGACCGTCAGAGACGTAGTCGAAGTCGAAGCTGAGAGAATCCTCTGAAAACAATAAATTAGAAAGCCGTGAGTACGAATGCTCAGCAAACCGCGTACTACCTAACAACAATGTATATATGCAAAAGGTTTCAAGGGTAAAGGCATGGCTCAAGTGCTAAATGCAAGTTTAAAATATTTTATCTTATTTTAAAGATATAAGAAAGCTTTATTTTAAAACTGTCAAATTTTATTATCTTGCCCACAGAGATCTCCGTTATCTCGCACGGGGGTTCATTTTAAATGTCGGTGTAAACTCCACACACGGCCACAGCTCAAAGGCCAGAGTCCAAAACATTTTGAAATAGAAGAGAAAGGAAGAAAACAAAACTACTCAACGAGGAGCACAACTCAAGGGGTGTCCTTCCAAAAGGACGTGGCAATGCGCATCGACTAAAACTCTGCAGAGTGTACCTGGACCCACGAGAAGCGTCATCGGTAACTACCGTCGTTGCCCCGACAAACACACAAGAGTCCACAAGCTTTAACTGGCGTCATCTGTCCTCCAGGATAGGGATCCCAAAAGCCTACGCAATCGGATCCTGGAGCTGTGAAGAGCCTACCACTGGTCAGGTGGGGTATCTCGATCTCATGTGGGGAGTTAGAGCTCTACACCACACTAACACAACACCGCCAACCCACGGGTAAACAACCAGTCTCGGCAAGCTTCAAGATCAAGTCAACTGCCCATACAAGTAACGTGGTGTGCATGGTTGTCAACTGAACGTACAAGGCTCGAAAGACTCGGTCCTTAATTGTCGGAACAGGCACTATCTCTAACCTCAACGTCAACAACAAGTCTCACGGAAAGATCCCAGCTCGGAACTTCCCATTGTACCCGCAACAGGTACACCCACAGGGACTTTCTAAAAGTCCCCCAGCTCCTTGTACTTCAATCTGCCATCGCTAAATAGTTATGTATAGTTATTTGCAAAACTCACACATTTGAAGCACAGTTCAAAAGCATTTAACAAAAATTCCATTTTTGTAGTGATAGGTGTGAGAAAAATATATGCGACTAAGCATGGCTAAGCATAAAATTAAAATAAATATTCTAAAGCAATCCTAGGGTTCATATTTGTGGAATAGTAAATAGGCACGGCTTAAAAATGTTGCTAGCATATTTTAAAATAGTTAGCATGCAAATTAGGGTTGCAAACAAAACATGCAGTTTAAAATACTGGGTACAAAGTGATCAAGGAACGCGGCTTGCCTGGCAACTCAGGATCGAAGTCAGGATTCAGGTCGTCGAACTGAGCGGGCTCGCGGAACTCCTCCTCGAGAACACCGGCTAAACACAAAACGAACGGGGAATTAGACACTAATTACACGACAATTAAAACCGAAAATTAAATCTAAATTGAAACTACTAGACTAAACGTGCGCAAAACATTTTTCGGAACGACCCTACACGACAACACGACTAGACAAATTAACAGAACAATTTTGGGAATAATCGGAGATCAAACGGAGTTCCCCGAAAATTGTAGACGATTTAGACCACAAGGATTTAGATTAATCTCAGAATAATTAATCGCAAATAATTAGCAATTAATCTAACAATTAATCGGAGAGGAAAAAAGAATTTAAGAGAGAAGAATTAATCTCACTGGGGATTTGGAAATTGAAGATGAAAACCGAAGATCGGTGCACTGGAAAATCGGAGCGCGGAGAAACCGGAGCCGGCTATTGGAACTCGGAGCGGTGACGACGACTGAGGCTGACGCGGTGACGGGAGATGGCAGCAGGTGACGACGGGTACTGGCTTCGGTGGCTTGGTTCACTGGTCGACTCGGCGACGCATGGAGGGGCAGGCCTCAGTCCTCCAGTCCACACGCGGGAGACGAGGCGCAGACGGCGTCACGCGGAAACCGGCGCGGGAGACGAGGACGGAAGCAGGCGACAGGCTTCGGACCAGAGGAATCCACGCGACACGGGAAACGGTGCAGCGACGCGGTCGACGACAGCGCAACGGACGGTGTCACGCGGCGCGGGGAAGGAAGCTGGCGGTCGACACGTGGAGCGCGCGGGACGGAGCGCGGACGACGCGGGACCGGAGCTGGCGCAGTCGATGAGGATGAGGATCGACTCGGTGACGGCGTCGGAGCGATGGGGAATTTTTCTGGAAGGGGAAAGGAGAATGGGAAAGGGGATAAGAAGGAAGAGGATATTTACAGAGGAAAGAGGTAAGAATGGAGGTTGGGAATTTAATTCAGGAATTAATTGAAAATCGTGAAATAATTAAGGCTGAAGAAAATAATTAGAGAAAATTTTTAAGGATTTGAAAATTAATTAGGAGATTCCGGAAAATAATTTTAGCCCCAACGTAAAATATGCGGACTAAATTATTTCGGCACATGAACAAATTAGATAAAAAGATTTCGAATTTAGACGGAATGAAGTTCGGAACAACTGATTTTTGAACAGAACGAAAATTAGGACAGATGATTTAATTGGAACCAAATTTGAGGAAATTTGCCGCTTTATTAATTCGAAATTTACGGGAATGTTACAGACTCCCCCCTTATAGAATCTCGTCCTCGAGATCAAGGAGTAGACTCAAACAGACAGGGAAACTCTTTTCTCAGATCATCTTCCTTTTCTCAGGTAGCCTCTCACTCAGTGTGGTTGCTCCATTGAACCTTGAGAAAATTGGTCTTGGACCTCCGCATTTCCTTGAACGCCTCATTAAGAATCTTCACCGGGTACTCTAGGTACTCGAGCGTGTCCTGAATATCCAAAGCATCAGGGACAACTTGCTCCTAATTTTCTTCAAGTGAGAGACGTGGAACACCGGATGCACACCCGCAAGCTCGGATGGCAAGTCTAACCTGTAAGAAGCTCACCGATCTTTCTGAGAATCCGAAAAGAACCAACAAACCCCGAAGCCAACTTCTCTCGGACATGGAAGCGACGCGTGCCATGAAGAGGTGACACCTTGAGATACACCCAATCATCAACCTCAAAAGTAAGGGGCCTTCTCCTCTTATCCGTCTGATGCTCTCTGATCTTCTCAACCCGGAGATGCTCTCTGATCTTCTCAACCTTCTCCTCAGCAGCTCTGATAGAATCAGGACCAAAGAAAGACCTCACCAACCTCTGACCATATGAGCGGAGTACAGCATCTCCTACCATACAACGCTTCAAAAGGTGACATACCCAAACTAGCCTGAAAACTGTTGTTGTAAGAGAACTCTGCAAAAGAAAGATTGTCCTCCCAGCTCTACCCAAAGGTGATCACACAAGCCCTCAACATATCCTCCAGAATCTGGTTCACACGCTCTGTCTGAGGGTGATAAGCTGAACCGTACGCCAGGTGTGTACCCATAGCCTCATGCAAACTCCTCCAAAATCTCGCGGTAAACTGAGGCCTACGATCAAACAGAATGCTCCTTGGTGCACCATGCAACCTCACAATGTGATCGATGTACAACTTGGCCAACTAATCAACTGAGTACCTCATTCATAGGGATGAAATGAACGGTCTTAGTCAATCGATCCACCACCACTAAGATAGCATTATAATAGCGAGACGTCAACGGCAAACCTGTGATGAAGTACATACTGATGTCATTCCACTTCCAAGAAGGGATCGACAGCGGCTTCAACAATTCAACCGGTCTCTGGTGCTCAGCTTTAACTCGCCGACAAACATCACATAAGGCAGCATACTCAGCAATGTCTGCCTTCATGCCAACCCACCAGAAACGAGTCCTCAGATCCTCGAATATCTTGGTGCAACCTGGATGGATAGAAAACTTCGAATCATGAGCCTTTCTCAGAATAGCATCCCGCAACTCTGGCACTCTCGAAACACAGATACGGTCCTCAAACCACAAAGCACCCTGCTGATCCACTCAGAAACCCGGTGCTTTGCCTCTCCTCATCTTCTTCAAGATCGACTGAACCTCTCTATCAAGCTTCTGAGCTGACTTGATCTCCTCAATCAACAACGGCTGCAATTTGAGCTCATGCAAGAAACTTTGAGGAACAATCTCAACTCTCAAACTGGTCAGATCTGCAAGAATCTCTGACTACCCAGACATCAAAAAAGAACAATAAGCCTTACGACTCAAGACATCGGCTACCACATTGGCTTTACCCAGGTGATAGTTGATACTAAGATCGTAATCCTTGATCAACTCAAGCTACCTCCTCTGCCTCATGTTCAGCTTTGCCTGGGTGAAGATATACTTGAGACTCTTGTGGTCGGTGAAGATCTCACATCTATTGCCGATCAAATAGTACCTCCAAATCTTCAAAGCATAGACAATAGCTGCCAACTCAAGATCATGCGTTGGATAGTTCAACTCATACTTCTTCGACTGCCTCGAAGCATAGCACACAACCTTCTTGTTCTGCATCAGCACACAACCCAAACCCTGACGAGAAGCATCACAGAAAACCTAAAAATCCTGGTGAATATCCGGCAAAGTCAGAACAGGCGCAGAATCAACCTCATCTTCTGCTCCTGGAAACTCATCTCACAAGCATCAGACCAGACAAACGGCACTCTTAGTTGAGTCAACTCGGTCATCGGCTTAGCAATCCTAGAGAAGTTCTCAATGAATCGGCGATAGTAACTTGCCAATCCAAGAAAACTCCTCACCTCAGAGACTGACCTCGGAGACTCCCACTCCACAACAGCTTTGACCTTCTCAGGATCAACGGCAACTCTCTCAGCTGTAACAACATGACCCAGAAAAGCAACATTCTTAAGCCAAAACTTGCACTTGCTGAACTTGACATACAACTGAGGAGATTTCAACCTCCCAAGCACAACTCTCAGATGCTGCTCATGCTCTTTCGCTGACTTAGAGTAGACGAGGATATCATCAAGGAAGACCACCACGAACTTATCCAACTCAGCTATGAACACCTTGTTCATCATGTTCATGAAGTAGGCATGGACATTAGTAAGTCCAAAAGAAACGACCAAAAACTCATAAGACTCATACCTCGTCACGAACAAAGTCTTCGGAATATTCAAAAATCGAATCTTCATCTGGTGGTACCCCGATCTAAAATCAATCGAGGAAAAGAACTTCACATCCTTCAACTGATCAAACAAATCATCGATCCTCGACAAAGAATACTTGTTCTTTATTGTCACCTCATTCAAAGAATGGTAGTCAACGCACATGCGTATTGACCCATCCTTTTTCTTCACGAACAGCACTGAGGCTCCCCACGGCGAAGCACTCGACCGAATGAACCCTATACTCAAGAGCTCATCAATATGCTCCTTAAGCAAAGCAAGCTCATCGGAAGACATCCAGTACGGCCGCTTGGCAATCGACGCGGTACCAGGAAGAAGATCGATCACGAACTCAACGTCTCGATCTGGAGGATGTCCCGGCAGCTCATCGAGAAACACCTCTGAAAACTCACGAACAGTAGGAATCTGCTCCAAAGATAACTCCTGCAAGCTGCAAACTGAAGGTGGAACTCTGGACGCTCTAGGAACACACACCACTCGAACACTGTGGTGGTTGACCAAAGACAACCCTCTCAGCACAAGTGATGACTCCCTTGTGCCTCACTAGCCAATCCATCCCCAAGATGACATCAATGTCACGCGAGGGAAGGACGATAAGATCGGCTAGAAAGACCACACTCTCAATCAAGATCCGAACACCTCTACACTCAACACGACTCTTGTAGACTCCAAGAGGTGAAGTGGTAAGTGTAGGTATAGCTAAGAGTGAGGTAGGGAGACTGTGTGTAGACGCAAACGCCGACGACACAAACGAATAAGAAGCCCCCGAGTCGAACAAAACCGTCGCTAGGTGGGAGTGAACTAAGAACTCACCAACGATGATGTCAAGTGCCTCCTAAGCATCCTCCACAGAGATGTGGTTCAGACGGTTGCGCGTGACGCTCAGCTGAGCAACGTCACGGCCCGCTGAACGCACTCCTCGTCCTCCTGACTAGTGCGGTGGCCTAGCGGGAGTGGTAAACTGAAAACCACCTCCCCCAGGTCCCTGCTGCTGGCGCCTCGAACACTAAAACGTCTTGTGACCCTCCTGGCCACACTCGAAGCAGCGAACCGAGGGTTGACCCCTTGTCGGACGAAAAGAGGACTGCTGCTGCTGAAAGGCACCTCTCTGGTTCTGAGAACTCTGCTGCTGGACTGAAGCTGGAGCAGGAGCAGTGGATCGGGCAAAGGAGGGCTGTCCCGATCCCTGCTGGAAAGAACCACTGAAACGCTGACGCTGCGAAGCCTCACGACTGGGTCCCTGACCAAGAGCCCTTCTCTTAGCATCCCTGGACCGGTCGAGCTTCTGAAGTGACACCTCCAAAGCTAGGCATCTGTCAATCAGCTCACGAAGGTTCCTCTGAACGCCACCATCCAGATACGGAAGCATCTCAAGACGTAGGCCCTGCCAGAACCAGTACATCTTGCGACGCTCAGTCGAGACCTCCTCAGGTGCAAAACGGCTCAGCTGAGTGAAGCGGTTGGCGTACTCGATGACAGACATACCCCCTGACGAAGAGTACGGAACTCCTCCACCTTCGCCTCTATGGCTCCCTCTGAGATGTGAAAACCACGGAAAGCGGTGACAAAGTCGTCCCAGGTGAACTACTCAGGCTCGTCAAGTGTGACGTAAAGAGTGTCCCACCAAGCACCAGCTGCACCTGTCAACTGGTGAGCTGCCAGACAAACTGTCTCCTAGTCGTCACACTAAATCAGGTCCAACTTCTTCTCGATGTCCCTGAGCCAGTCGTCAGCATCCAGAGGATCGACTGCACGGTCAAAAGTGAGAGGGCGCATGCTCAGAAACATCGCCATGCGAGAATCGGCTGACTGGCGGTACTGTTCTGCGTCAAGAGCAGGAGCACGACCACGAAGCTGCTGCTGTGACTGCTCGACGATACGCTCAAGCAGAAGCGTCTTTCGGGCCATCACCTCCGCTAGGTTCGGAGCAGCTAAAAGCTCTTCACCAGGCGCAGTAGCACCAGCAGGCTCGAACCCGGGGTCCATGGCAACTCCTCTACCACGACCTCCAGCCTGAGGAGCAGGGGCTCCAGCACGGCCACGCCCTCGACCAACGCCAGACGCGTCAGCCGCAGGTGGCACTGGTACACGGCCTCCAGCACCGCGACCACGACCTCTGGGGACGGCACCACGACCACATCCAGCGGGTGGCGATACCTCAGGGTCCTTCAGAGCGGCCTCCTCAAAACGAGCGTGAAGGCGTCCAGACCTCCTCAGAGCCATCTATTGCAGGAAAACAATTCTGATTAGAAAGATAGCATTAGCAGAAACAGAATTACTAAGAAAGATAGAAAACCAGCAGATCAAAACGAAGATAACTAAACAAGCACTATTCTAAGCAAACAAGATCCCCATCAAGCAACGACGAGATTTAAGAAAAGAACTTTCACGATGAAGGTTTGATAGCAGATTCGAAAATCTAAAAATATTTCTTAGTTACGTTCAGTTCTACGGTTTCGCTCCTACGGTCAAGTATGGCTCTGATACCACTTGTAACGACCGGAATTTTCTTTACCTTTTGATAAGTCCCGATTTTCTGTGACCTTGCCAATCTCAGGAGTTTGGCAAGCACGACATCACAAGCGATCAATCAAGAAACCATAACAAAAATATTAAACAAGAAACGAGAATAGAAAATAGCAAGTCAAAGTGAATTTATTAGAATAAAATCCTTCAAAGGGGTCTATCGGCACGCAGGCCGAAAACATCTCAGAGCAGATATATCACTATCGAGAATCCATCAAGAGCGACAGCGGAAGCATCAACATGGCAGCAGTAGCGAACCTCCTCCACACAGGCTAGCTTGAGCGCAGGAGCGGACGTCACGGACCGTCAGAGACGTAGTCGAAGTCGAAGCTGAGAGAATCCTCTGGAAACAACAAATTAGAAAGCCGTGAGTACGAATACTCAACAAACTGAGTACGACCTAACAACAATGTATGCATGCAAAAGGTTTCAAGGGTAAAGGCATGGCTCGAGTGCTAAATGCAAGTTTAAAAATTTTTATCTTATTTTAAAGATACAAGAAAGCTTTATTTTAAAACGGTCAAATTTTATTATCTTGCCCCGTAGATACCTCCGTTATCTCGGACAGGCGGTTCATTTTAAATGCCGGTGTGAACTCCACACACGGTCACAGCTCAAAGGCCGGAGTCCAAAACATTTTGAAATAGAAGGAAAGGGAAGAAAACAAAACTACTCAACGAGGAGCACAACTCAGGGGGTGTCCTTCCAAAAAGACGTGGCAATGCGCATCGACTAAAACTCTGCAGAGGTTATGCATCTGGACCCACGAGAAGCGTCATCGAGAACTACCCTCGTAGCCCCGACAAACACACAAGACCCGTCCACAAGCTTTAACTGACGTCATCCGTCCTCCAAGATAGAGATCCCAAAAGCCTACGCAATCGGATCCTGGAGCTGTGAAGAGCCTACCACTGATCAGGTGGGGTATCTCGATCTCATGTGGGGAGTCAGAGTTCTACACCACACTAACACAACACCGGTAACCCACGAGTAAACAACTAGTCTCGACAAGCTTCAAGATCAAGCCAACTGCCCATACAGGGTAACGTAGTGTGCATAGTTGTCAACTGAGCATACAAGACCCGAAGGACTCGATCCTTAATTGCCGGAGCAGGCACTATCTTTAACCTCAACGCTAACAACAAGTCTCACGGAAAGATCTCAGCCCGAATCTTCTCGTTGTACTCGCAACAGGTACGCCCACAGGGACTTCCTTAAAGTCTCCCAGCTCCTCATACTCCAACCTGCTCCCGCTAAATAGTTATGTATAGTTATTTGCAAAACTCACACATTTGAAGCACAGTTCAAAAGCATTTAACACAAATTCTATTTTTGTAGTGATAGGGGTGAGATAAAAATAAATGCGACTAAGCATGGCTAAGCAGAAAATTAAAATAAATATTCTAAAGCAATCTTAGGGTTCATATTTGTGGAACAGTAAATAGGCACGGCTTAGGAATGTTGCTAGCATATTTTAAAATAGTTGGCATACAAATTAGGGTTGCAAACAAAACATGCAGTTTAAAATACTGGGTACAAAGTGATCGAGGAACGCGGCTTGCCTGGCAACTCAGGATCGAAGTCGGGATCCAGGTCGTCGAACCGAGCGGGCTCGCGAAACTCCTCCTCGGAAACATCGGCTAAACACAAAATGAACAGAGAATTAGACATTAATTATGCGACAATTAAAACCAAAAATTAAATCTAAATTGAAACTACTAGACTAAACGTGCGCAAAACGTTTTTCGGAACAACTCTACACGACAACGCGACGAGACAAATTAACGGAACAATTTTGGGAATAATCGGAGATCAAACGGAGTTCTCCGAAAATTGCAGACGATTTAGACCACAAGGATTTAGATTAATCGCAGAATAATTAATCTCAAATAATTAGCAATTAATCTAACAATTAATCGGAGAGGAAAAAGGAATTTAAGAGAGAGGAATTAATCTCACTGGGGATCTGGAAATTGAAGATGATGCACTGAAAAATCGGAGTGCGGAGAAACCGGAGCTGGCTATTGGAACTCGGAGCGGTGACGACAACTGAGGCTGACGCGGTGACGGGAGATGGCAGCAGGTGACGACGGGTACTGGCTTCGGTAGCTTGGTTCACTGGTCGACTCGGCGACGCAGGGAGGGGCAGGGCTCAGTCCTCCGGTCCACGCGCGGGAGACGAGGCACAGACAGCGTCATGCGAAAACCAGCGCGGTTGACGAGGACGGAAGCAGGCGACAGGCTTCGGACCAGAGGTATCCACGCGACGCGGGAAACGGTGTGGCGACGCGGTCGACGGCAGCGCAACGGACGGCGTCACGCGGCGCGGGGAGCGCGCGGGACGGAG
>BCLF01000019.1:918416-928672 GCA_001602275.1 Zoysia japonica
GGGCGGCAGTTGCGCGGTCTCGGGGACTTCGAGGCTGGCGGGCGGCGCGTGCAGGAGGGGCGGCGCGGCGGTTGCGGTAGAGGCAGCAGCGGCTGGAGATTGAGGGGAGAGCGCCGATAGGTGGACTCGGCTGGCAGCGAGAGAGGAGAGGAGGAGTGCGGCTAGGTCGGCAGCGTGGAGAGGTGGGTCGCGAGGAAGGGGCTGGGCTGGCGGGGAGGAGAGAGGGAAGAGAGGGAGAGAGAGAGGGAGCTCGGTAGGGAAGGCTTTAGGATTTTTTTTTATTTTTTTCTTCTTTTTATTCTTTTATTTTATACAATTGTTAAATTTCCATTTAAACTTTTATTTGGATGAAAATAAAATGCTATGCAATGCAATTTTTAGTATTTTATTTAGAAAAGAATTTTTATTTTACTTTAAATTAGAAAATGCATTTAGAATTTTGAAATTTTAATATTTTTGAAATTGTGGAATTTTAGACGGTTACAGATTACAGGGTGCTCCGAATCCAAAGGCCATTCATTCTTCCAAAGCTGTGGGAGAGCCGCCATTTTTTCTTGGTTCAGCTGTCTTGTTTGCGATAAAAGATGCAATAATTGCTGCAAGGGCTGAGCAGGGCTACTCCGGCTGGTGCCCCCTTGACAACCCAGTAACACCTGAACGAATAAGAATGGCCTGTGTTGATTCCATTACAAAGAAATTTGCCGATGCGTGTTTCCGGCCCAAGCTTAGCATATAGCGTTTGATGAATGCCGATGCATTATCATAATTGTGGATAGTTGTGTCAAGGAAGTGAGGAACACGTTGATATGCTTTGATACGCAGACTGTGGTAATGAAAAAATTGGTACTCCCTTCGTAAGTATTTGAAGGCCTTTGTACTTATCTAATAACAGTATTCACTATGCATTACTCGCTATGCATTTGAGTGGTGTGAATATAATAATTGAGGTTGGATTGTTGAAAAAATTTTACTTTGTTCTCAGATTACTGTTTCGTTGATTTTTAATGTCATCTTTGACTATTCGTCTTTCAAAAATTAGTTTAAATGTTTTAAATTATAAATTATGATTTAAGTAATATTGATAATAAATAAAATTATAATGTAATATCTGATATTTATCAATTTTTGAATAATATTAATAGTCAAAAAGATGTAAAGTTAGAGGAGACAATAATTTAGGAAAATGGGAGTATGTAGTAAAAGTAGAGGCGTAGCAGTTTTTCATTTCAACGTTGTCTGAATTGAAGAATGTAGGAATTCTTACATTCTTGGTCATAGGAAGTATTTAGAAACACTCGATTCCTTTTACCTGCTGCCAGAATCATTTCTTCGCGCAGGTAAACATATTTTGGTTAGGATAGGTTTCATCGTCTCACCCGTTCTGAATCGACAAAAGGAGACCAATTTGCATCGACCACTGATCCATCAATATTTTCTTTCTACTCATTGTCGAAAGTAATGGCGATTTGCATGTGGTTCCTACTGAGATCAAAGAACCCTGGATCTGCTATCTGCCCTCAACTACGGTTACAGTCCAGCTGCTCGCGCTGTCCGACCGGCAGGCCGTCACCTCCGCGTCCTGGTCCTCGTCATCGACGTTCCTACCCGTGCTGAAAGCCGGCTCGCACGGGTCCGGCAGCGTCGTGCTCTCGCTGGCCAGCATCGTGGTCACCGCCGACATGGTCGGCCTTCGTTTCGGCTGCTCCTGGACGCAAAGCAGGCCTATCTGGATGCACCTCAGCACCTCTGTCGCCTTCGACGCGTCAGCGATGGATGGGTCGACGAAGTCCAAGCTCCTGCCGTCTCTCCACAGCCTCCACGCCTGTAGCAAAATGGAAACCAAAAGCTTTTACTATGATCCAAACTTGTTTGATCCATTAATTCACGAGTTGCTGTAAATTAATCTTGCATACGTACATATCTGAGGAGGTTGAGGTCGAGCTCGGCGTGGTAGAACCCTCTGTTTCTTTTGCCGCTCACGATCTCGAGCACCAGGACGCCGAAGCTGAAGACGTCGGACTTCGTGGAGAAGACGCCGTCCATGGCGTATTCGGGAGACATGTACCCGCTGCAGACGGTCAACAGTCATCAGTATCACCAGGAGATAGATGTAATGTAAATGTAATTACCACGCGTGAGAAATGCGGCTACGCGGCACTGGCTGAAATTATATAATCTGAAAGAACTCACTATGTTCCGACTACTTTCTTGGTGTAGCCAGCGGTCTGATCGGTCCCAAATATCCGGGCAACTCCAAAGTCCGAGATCTTCGGGTTCATGTCTCTGTCGAGCAAAATGTTGCTTGCTTTGAGGTCCCTGTGGATTATCCTCAGCACCGAGTCCTGGTGAAGATACAGTACCCCCCGCGCGATGCCGTTGATGATGTTGAACCGCTTCTCCCAGCTCAACGTCGACTGTTTTTCTTCATCTGAGCAATTCAACAATCCGACGTCAGATTTCCAATCCAAGGCTTCCATCGATCAGTCTAGCTACGAGTTTGTTGGCCAACTGTTTGGTGTTGAAATTAACAAGGACGTCTTACGTACTGAAAAGGAAGGTGTTGAGGCTACGGTTGTGCATGTACTCGTAGACCAACATCCTCTCTGAACCGTCGATGCAGCAGCCTAGAAGCCTGACGAGATTCCTGTGCTGAAGCTTCGCTATCAGCTTGACTTCGTTCTTGAACTCTCGAAGCCCCTGCGTCGACCGGCGAGACAGCCTCTTCACTGCTATGTCTTGCCCGTTCTCAAGCTTCCCCTGCAGAGAATTGCCAGTTGGTGAGAGATCAGATATTTATAAATATTTTAGACTTTCAAAATTGAAACCTGTGTTATACCATGTAAACTGGTCCAAATCCACCTTTGCCTATCTTTTTGCTATCCGAAAAGCTGTCGGTGGCGGCTAGAATCGTCTCGACATCAAAGGATGGGAGATCACAGTCCTGCTGATTGCCCTGGCCACTATGCAAGGAAGCGTCCTGACCGTCCCTTGATGCAGCAATCTGGCTCCTTCGCAACGGCAGGGGAAGTTCTTTGGTTCGTTTCTTCAGCTTCATGACGCAGATGTAAATCCCAACGAGTAGCAAGAGCGGTGCAGCAAGTGAGGGGACAATGATTTTGACGAGTCTTGCGGTTTCTGAACGCGGCTTTTCTGCAGACGTGTTGACCGCTGCAAAATTTCAGGAAACAGTTGTTCAGCTCGGTCATGAAGGCATCCGTTTGAGGCCTCCTTTGATTGAAAGAAATTTTTCTTACTCCTACGTTTTTTCTGTAAAATTAAACTAATTCTTGTGAAATTTCTGCATAATTTTTACGAAAATCCTGCGTTCCAAAACAAGCTCTGAAGTTTGACGATCTATCACCTAACTTCATTATAATGCAAGTAATTATATGGGCTGTCCAGAAACCCAAGCCTTATTTTTTGCATCCCAGAAGACAGATGTTTTTAGAAAATACCCCGAAATATCGGTATGAACCAGGGACAAGTGAATTTGATAGTGACGTCCTACTGATCCTATGTAGATTATGGATAATGCAGCGCTGATCTGTAAAAAAGTCATGAGCTGAAAAGGATGGGTCTTTAATAGACTGAATAAAGAAACTATAGTTCTTTCCTCTTTTTTCCACACTGTGCCTCATTGTCGTTGGACCTAACATCAGGTGCGACTTAACAACTGATCAATGAACCCGCTTGAGGCTTTGACTTTTGACCTTACATTCAGGTTTTGAGCAAGTGAGAAAACACCCGGAGAAAACATTGAACAATTCGCATTGCCCGGGATTTTGTTGACTTTGCGTTCTCATATTTGCTTATCTCATCTAAACGTAAGATCAGAGCACGACAAGCATGCCCTCGGGTCAACTTCTGCTATAATTTTTTTTAAAAAAAAAATTGCACATCACCGTGACGAAAAATATTGTCACCATGACGGCAGAAGACAAAAGCAACCAAGAACAAAAGAAGCGTACGTAAGTAAAAAATTGGCTGCATGCGGAATGCAGCTACAAATTAAATTCAAAAATACCATGAAAACAAACAAGAAATATATACAAGTTATTCGATGAATAAAATTATGGTAAAATGAGCAAGCTTAAAAAGAAATGGAACCGCATTGTTTCTTCAATGAACAAAAATAGGATGCATGTCGAACTTGTAACCAATATGAATTTTCCGAAAATGGATGAGCTGCTGAACTTACGTAGATCAGATGCCGCAAGCCGCCCGAAGAGCTCCTGCCCTCCATTGCCGAACTGCCTCATGTCAAGCAGATCCCCCGTCCACATGAAACACCCCTTCGCCCCGGGGCTGCTGACATTGGCGCTGGCGTACGCCCGGCACGCGCAGTTCCGGAGGCAGCTCTGCCTGCAGTCGTCGAGCCCGAGGGACATGTCCACCGTCACGTTGGCCGACTCCGGCAGCTTCATGTTGGTGAGCGTGGCGAACCCGTCGGTGGAGCAGTTGAGCCCCGTGCGGCGCTTGCAGCCGCCGGAGCCGTCGCGCAGCGCCCATTCCGCGGGGAACCTCGGGTCGAAGCCCGGCTGGCACCCGCAGATGGGCGAGCGCTCGACGCTGCAGACGCCGAACGGCCCGCAGGCGCGGTAGCCGTCGCACTCGTCCATGGGGTAGGACCAGAAGACGCTCCACGACCGCGTCATCTCGATCCAGACCAGCCGCTGGAGCTGCCCCGACGAGTTGAGCACGAACCGCGTCAGTACGGCGCTGCCGCGGTCGACGTCGTAGCTGTAGAAGGCCTCGTCCGCGGTGGACGCGAAGCGGAACCGCAGCAGGCCGCTGGACTTCTGGTTCGGCACGCCGGAGAACTGGTACCCGTTCCAAGGCCCGCTGCCGTACGTCCGCACGGACCCGCGGTAGAGGAACAGCTCCGGCGAACCGCGCGGGTCGAGCCGGAACGAGTACTCCCCGGGGGACGGGTCCGCGGCGCCGCGCCACGAGTTCATGTACCGGTCGAGGACGATGTCACCAGACTCGCCAGTACCCGCGCGGAAGTCGACGCCGAGCTTCATCCCCGGGAGCAACGTGTCAGACGGGTGGTCGAAGCTCTGCCACACGACACTGCCGCCGGGGACCCTCCTCAGCACGAAGTTGCCGTTCTCCAGGAGCTGCGCCTCCGTGGCGTTCGTACCCTCCGCCGCCAAGCTCGGTGTCGCCGACGACGCCCAGACGACGACTCCTGCAGCCTGCGCGCCGTCCACGATGACCAGACGGCTCCCGTTGGCCGCGTCGAAGTCGATCCTCAGCGCGGCGTCGCTCACGGAGCCGAGGACGGGGCTGCTGCGGTTGGCCACCCACACGACGGTCCGCGCGGGGATGGTGTTGTACCACATCCCCAGGTACGTCCGCCCCGCCTCCGGGTCCGGCGTGAAGAACCCGAGAGCGAACGTCCCGCGCCCCGCCGACACCAGCGTCCGGTTGCCCGCGAGCGGCGCGGCCGGCGTCACCGTGTCGGTGCCGGAAGCCGACGCTGCCGGGGCGAGGAGGAGGAGGAGGAGCGGGATGAGGGACGGGAGCAGGAGGCCTGGACATCGTCGCATCGCGGCCCTGCCCTGCCGTGCCTAGCTGGTGAGAGTAGCGTGAAAATGCTCGTCGTGCTCAGTTCCGCGACGCCGCGTTCCCTTTGTCCTGCTTCTCCGTCTGGAACTGACTGAAAGGCCGTTGGATGGGTTGGTGTTCGGAACGCCGAGTTTTGTCAGGCTCCAGGGACTATTGTTCACACCGCGTGGTACCCGCGCACGTGCGATTTCAGAAAGAGGTTACGCGTTCGCAGGGGTCAACGAGCGATTTCTGTCCCTTTTTTTTTCTTCCTTGCAGTAGTGCGGTTGCTGCTGTGCTGACCGTGTCCGCGATTCTGCCAGCTTTTCTTTTTGTTTTTCCTTTTTTATTGAGAAAATCGAACTATACTGCATCAATCGGTTGCCAAAGAGGTGTGCTAGTTCCCATTCCCTTGCAGGTGCGGCCCCGTTAGGAGCCTATACATGAGGCCACTAAAATTTAAAAAATTTTTGAAGTTATGATTCAAAAATAACTTTATAAATGAAACATAAACAATTTTAAAAGTTATACTATGAGAACTCTGAAACTTATGGTATTCCATTCGTAGCAATTTATAAGTTGTTTTAGCTTCGGATACAGAAATTAAAGAGTGAAAAATATGAGATGTATTGAAAATAAGGAGAGGACAGAGATAAAGATAAAGATAGAAAAGTATTGAGAAGAGTGAAAGTGTATTGCGAAGCAAAAATATCTTATAATTTAGAAAAACTTGAGTACTCCAAAATGACTTATAATTTGAAATTGAGTACTATTTAAATAACAAAGTAAAAATATCATATACCAGAAAGTTTGGTCATTCCCACCACGAAGATTTTATCAATTCTCATGGTTCAAATCTGTGAAGTCGCTTATCAGAAAAATCAGATTCACGTTAAAATAACAAAGCATTTTGTGAACTCTTTCAAAATCGGTCTGATTGGGGCGGTTTTGTGAACTCTTCCAAATACAAACCGGTTGAACCAACTTGATAGACTCCTTTGCGCCAATCAAACCCAAAGAATTGTAAGACCCCTTCTTAGGTTACACATACGGGTCCAAAGTACTACACGCCTTCGCAAAGGTCTATCAAACTAACTTAGGTTACAACCAACGAGTCGACGCAGCGACTCTTATTCAAACATCACACCTAACACAATGACTACAACTAAGCCACAAGCAAAACTTGAGCATAAGGCAAGACTTCTACTCCTCATAGTCGGCGTCTTCCTCGTCTTCTTCATCCTTTGAACAACAACAACAAAGAGAGGGGTGAGTACAAAACTACTCAGCAAGCCCTAACGCTAAAGAGGGGCAGAATATGCATATGTCAGAGCAAGGAATGGCTTGAGGTTTATGTTTTGCAGAAAGCAACTTTTATGCAGGGGATTCCTAATGGAATAGGTTCAAGTAGGGTGGAAAACAATTTTCATCATCTTTTATAGGGTGAACTGAAGAAGGCTTTCACCCCTTTCAACAGTTCCCAAATTTTAGTCGGACACTAGCACACATCCATAAAACAACATAGGCTTACACAGCCAACACATTCCAAAAACACGGGCACCTACACCTACTCACATGCTAAGGATATTATAGAAAATTAATCGTATGGTATTCGAACAATAGCATGTCAATACCGTGACAACGACCTATCCGAAAGGGTTTTACACTCTGCAGAGGTTGTACACTGTACTCACAGGCTATGCTCCTCCTAATCAACAGAGTCGCATAATGTTCAACCCACAACTACATAGGCTTCCACGGATTCCACCCAAGATGTACACAAGGGCTATTCATCGGGGTATCACCCTCTCGATGACGCGACAGTACATTTCCAGAGCCGGACCGTAGGATTTCTACTACCACGTCTTTTTCTGGTCCCCTACTATGCCGGGTATTACCAACCAGGGGCTATATCCATGGGCTTACGATCCTATGACGTGGCAATTACATAGTCGAAAGTCAGGCAGCGAGTTATCTCATGCCCTTCTCCTGTCCCCTTTGTCCTACTGACCTCCTAGTGGCTCCATGTGGAATACCTACATAGCGAGGATAAGTCCCGCCAATTTGGGTTCTGTGGTTGCACGTAATTGCTAAATCGAGCGCTAATGAACCGGTCCTTATATGACACAGACAGCATGCTCATCCATGACAGGTGGACCAATCCGAAGCCAACACACTATCACCATCACCATTACCAAGCCCCGCCCCATGACCAAAATCACCCATCTTCACTTAACACCAATTCCACTAATCCCAACCCATTTTATTTTACTCACGGCACCAAACACATTTTATACATTTAATAAATGGTTGGTGTATGGTGTGGCGGTGCGAGGCACCGCGGTTGGGGTCTTAAGCATTCTATTAACAAGGCAACTTTCTGGTTATTAAAAGTACTTAACGATGGAAGTCCTGTGGTTAACAAGGGTGCGTCGTCAACCGGCTAACAAGGTGGTAATTCATATAACTACAGCAAGTAACTGATGTTAATATAAATACTTAGTAGCAAGTGGTGTTTAGCTACACAACATTTTAACATAGTTTATAAAAATTGATGCAAGCATTCCGCTCTATGGCGCAGCAGCAAAACATGGGTTCAATATGATTCAAGGGGGGTGTTAGGACTTGCCTTCAACGGCGTCCTCAAGCTCTTCCTCAAACACAGGCACTTCGGCTTCTTCTTCTTCGGGCTCTTCGTTAGCTACAAACAACAACCACGATAAGCCTATTAAAAGAAAAGCTACAAAACTCAAATAAAACCAAGCACCAAAGGAAACATGGAGTTTGGACAACTCGAATTGGTAGGGCATGTGATGATGGTTCTAACGGTAGGTGGGTTGCTGTGATTGGAGCTAGGATGTGACGGCAAAGTGGTCAACAAAATGGTTGTGATAGGATTGTGAAAAGGCTGCGTGGACACATGGTTTGGCCTGTGTTCACGGCCCCTGGACACATTCATATCTAGAATCGGAGAAAATCCCGTGTACACGTGGTTCGGCCTGTGTCTACAGCCCCTAGACACATTTATGTCCAGAATCGGGGAAAATCCCCTGGACACGTGGTTCGGCCTGTGTCCACGGCCCCTAGACACATGCGTGTCCAAAATCAAGGAAAATCCCGTGGACACGTGGTTCGGCCTGTGTCCACGGCCTCTGGACACATTCGTGTTCAGAATCGGGGAAAATCTCGTGGACACATGGTTCGGTCTATGTCCATCGCCCCTAGAATCGGGGAAAATTCCGTGGACACGTGGTTCGGCCTGTGTCCACGGCCCCTAGACACATTCCTGTCCAGAAACGGGGAAAATCATGTGGACACGTGGTTAGGCTTGTGTCCACGGCCCCTGGACATATTCGTGTCTAGAATCCGAGAAAACCCGTGGATACGTGAACAGTGACATGTTAGTGTCCATGTTTGTGGACACATGAGCAGTGATGTTTCCGTGTCCATGTCCGTAGACACATGAAGAGTGACGTGTTCATGTCCGTGTTCGTGGACACGTGACCTGTGACGTGTCCGTGGACAGGTGAGCAGTGACGTGTCCGTGTCTGTGTCCGTAGACACGTGAGCAGTGACTTGTCCGTGTCCGTGGACACATGAATAGTGATATGTCCGTGTCTATATCCGTGGACATGTGAGCAGTGACGTGTCCATGTCCGTGGACACGTGAGCAGTGACGTGTTCGTGTCTATGGACCCACGTCCGTGTTCGTGTTCGTGTCCGTGGACACGTGAGCTGTGACGTGTCCGTGTTTGTGGACACAGGAACTGTGACGTGTCCGTGTCCGTGGACACTTGAGCAGTGACGTGTCCGTGTCCCTGTTCGTGGACACATGACTTGTGATGTGCCAGTGTCCGAGTCTGTGGGCACGGGTTTGTGACCGTGTCTATGGACACGGGCCGTGACCGAGTCTATGCTTGTTCCTATGAGTGTATGTGCGAAACCGGGTCACTGCCCGCTGGTCGGAGAGCAGGGCCATGCACTTCTCCTTGGGCACGCGCGCCGGCGATGGGGAGCCGGGCGGCGACCTGCCATATCTCCGGCGAGCTGGCTGTAGACCGTGCGAGTCTGGTGCCTCGTGGGTGTCCAATGCGGGTGTGGTGTTGAAGTGCTCGCCGTGGCCAGCGGTGAGTCGGAACGGCAGCAGTGGCGTGCCGAGGGCGCGTGGGGTGATAGCGCTGGGGAGGGGGCGAAGGGCTCTATCTCGCGGTTCCCCTTTGAGCGTGGAGTAGCGCACGAGCTCCAGGAGCATCGGGACGCACTCCGTTTGCCCTGAGGCGGCGCCATAGAGCTCGGCACCGTGAGCCGCGCGGTCGCTGGTGGCTGCTCTTGTCGGGAGGCAAACGGGGCTCACGGTGGTCAATTAGTGAGCTCCGCAAGCTTCTTCTAGGTGTGGTGGTGTGGTAGGAGGGCTGCATTGGGCCAGTGGCCGTTTGATTCAACGGGAATCGACTGCGACGCTCGGTGGCCGGCGACGGGGAAGAAGAGGGGAAAACTCAAAATTCGGCGCAATTTGGGCGAGAGGGAGAGACCTGAGGGTTGTGGCCGCGCGAAGAGTGTGCACAATAGCGAAGATTTGATTTTATAGCAGTCAAATCGGGCGGAGAGGCCTGACCGGTGCGGCGCGGCTGCGTTAAGGCGAAGTCGCGCCCTGATGGCAAATTCCGCCAGCTGGACTGGCTGCAGGGCAGCTGCCCCCCCCCCCC
>BCLF01000019.1:929188-949213 GCA_001602275.1 Zoysia japonica
AAGCTGTGAGGAGTGAATTCGTGCGGTGCAATGGAGTTTGGCGGAGGGCGCCAGGTGCGGCGTCCACTGGCCAAACCGGCCGTGAAAACCTGGGGCGCGGCAGTTTTCCGTGGGTGGCGCGACGATGGCATGACGGTTGACGGCGACGACGTTCCGACGATAGTCATGAGCGCGGCGTCGCCGGACCGGCGCCGTATAGGTGGCGCCTGTGCTCTGCGCGGTGGGGTGAGCTGAGGAAGAAGAAAGGGGGGGGGGGGCGTGCGTGGGCTGGGCCGAGGAGAAAGGGACAGGCCGGCCCAGTGGGTTGTTTCAGCCCACGCGGGAAAATTCAAATTTCCTCCATTTTGCTAAGGATTAAGAATTCCAAACTCCACAAAATCAAACAAGTAATTAAACTCCAAAACCGAAAACAAGAATACCGGAAAATCAGGCATTCGACAAGTTCTAGTTTTAAGTTTTGAAATTCCCCATTTAGCTACATTATTTTAGTTAAGTTTCATTTTTTAAAAAAATTTAAAAGGGGCTAGAAAACTAGATGCACAAAATAATTTTTTTTAAAAAACCTCATTTTCTTGGTTTTGAATTTTGGGGTGTGACAAGAATACAGTACTGACACCGAGCAACTCTAACAGATACCTAAACATAGTATCTAAATACAAATATAGATATCACTAGTAAAAATACATTTTCAGTAGTGACCTAAATGAGTAACTTAAATTTGACTACTATCAATTTTCATGTTTCTAGATAGCTAAATGTGAGTACTCAATAGGTAATACCTATACTATCAGTATCTATTGGAGATAAAATATTTATAGCTACTAATATCAATTTACCGATAACCTAAACATGAATTTAGATAGTTAAATTTTAAGTATCTGATAGAGATGCTCTAAGGGAGGACTGGAGACAAATTATCAATAGGGAACAGCAGAAGCTTGTTAAAAAATGCAACTTTCTCCTGATTTCTCACTAATACACAGAGGGTCAGGGCGGACGTGGGGGGGATGGGCGGGACCAGGGACGTGCGGCCGCTCGCGGGAGCAAGTGCTAGGGCCGTGGTGAAGAGCAGATTGTTCACAGGAGCAGGTCGAGGGCGGCGATGAGCATGGGAGCAGGTCGAGGGTGAGAGAGCCTGCACTGTGAGCCATTCCCTCTGATCGAATTGGATTTTTTTTTTCCTTGTGAAACGGGCGTTGCTCATTTCCTTTCCTCTCGACAGGAAGCATGCTTTCCTCCATTCCAAACTAGTCGATCGATTCCCTTCCGAAGGAATGGTTTTCTCCAAAATTTCCTTCGCTCATCCTCCAATCCTAAACGGGGCTTTAAAATATTAAGTGGGTTCTGCAATTGACCATGGCTGCGAGGCATAGAGTCAGACACACAAATCTTTTCTTTATTATTGATCAAGAACGCAGACCTATAACTGAGCTTTAGGTTTATTCTCAAATTACATGGCATGCTATTGTCTTTGGTACACCGTTTGTTGATGGCTTGGTCTGTAACATATATACCACACGTTGTGATTTAATCCTCCACACACAGACAAAGTATGTTTTTTATACGCAGTATACCGTGTTGATTATTTAAACTTTTAGCAGCAGGAGGAGAGAGAGAGGAGGAAAAAGCAGGAGGAGAGAGAAAGGAGGAAAAAGACTTGGGTGCCCATTAATTCAACATGCATCATCTGATGTGGAGATCATCATCGAGGAGGGGGTTCCGTTGAGGGAGAGGGTGGAGAGCTTGTCGCCAGAGGGGCGGTGGGAGTTGGGGGAGAGGGCGGCACTCATTCCACGTAGGCGGTGCCGTAGGGGATGAAAATCCTTGCCGGGTAGGGGCATTTGATATAGGCGCTGAGAGGCAGCCCCGTCACCTGTTTTTTTTTCCGGTCGTCGGATCTCCATCGTTCCCGTCGACTCCGTTTCTCTCACCCATTCGATTTGTGTTCTGTTTCTCCCACCGAAGCAATCTGCATCCCTAATTTTTCCAGCTGCAGCCGGCTCCTCGTGCTCGTGGCGGCGGCCCTTTACTCCGCATTCATGCCGCCCCCTGCTTCGCCTCTTCCCCATACTCGTCTGCTCCGGTCTTCTCCGCCTTTTTCTCCGCCTTGGCTTGCCTCCGGTCGTCTCCTCCCCGTCCCCTCATTTTTTTTCCCGCCTGCCATTTTCGCTTTGCCCTTTGCGGTTTTGCCTCACGATTTATTGCCGGTTTCTTTGTTCTAATGCGTAGCGCCCGAGGCGCGCGCGCGCTCAATCTTCCTGCAGTAGGTTCCACTTAGCGTCGTTTGTTCTTCTACTGATTCCGTTTCTTTGTTCCGCAGCTGCTTGTTTCTTTGTTCTGCAGCTGCTTCGACACTGCTTTGGCTGCTTCCCGTTGGTCCGCTGGCTGTTTTCTTCCGGTTTATTACCTGCGCTGTGCTGCTTCCGCCTTTCTTCGATTGGGGTCCTTAGGGTTTGCGTTCTTCTGCCTTTCTTCGATTCAGGTCGCTAGGTTTTGCGTTCCCCATTGTTGCTGCTTGCGGCGGGACTGTTTTCCGTTACATCTGACCGTCTGCCACTATTCTGTCTGTGGGCTCCTGCTCTTTCATCTGACTCCCATCTCTATCCGGTGCTTTTGCTTTCTCTTTCCTTCAGCGTTCTTGTTTTCTTGGGTGCCCTTCTTTATTTTGCACGTCGCTGCGTCTGTGTGCGCGCGCACATATCCTCTGTTTCTTCTCTCTCTTTTTTTTTTTGCCTTCCCTTTGTTTCCCTATGTCTGTTGCACAAATCATTCTCTTTAGGTTTCTTTTTTACATCTTTCTTTGTTGTAGACTGAATTTTCTAGGTTCCTTTTCCAATTTCTGTTTGTTGTTCTGTAGGTTCGTCTGCTCCTGCTGCACCAAGGTTTACCTTCCGTTTCCATTGCATCACTCTGCCTGCTCGCGGTGGTCTTGGTGTTTGAGCTTACTGTCTGCTTCTGTACCTCTTACTTTCATGTTCTTTGCGATTGGTCTTAAGTAGTAATTGGTTTTGCATTTTTCAATGCACTGAAGGTTGCAGTTGGAAGGTTCGAGCTTGTTGCCTTGTTTTACAGGCGAATTATTTGATTTCTCTTATTCTTCTCACGTATCTGACTTGATTCGTGCTGTTGTTTGTTGCACGTGGGATGGTGCTGATGATTGTATTCCGTTTTTCTATCGTGTTCTGTTTTTCTATCGTGTGTCTGATGGGTTGATAGGTTACTTTTTCATTAGCTGCAGATGTGTGCGTTTGGGTTTTTTGTAGCTGACAAAACAGATACTAGATTCTAGGTTTGTAATATTATTTTACAGGTAAACAGGGATAGGAGTGAATGTTTGGAGATCTTTTTGTCTGAGGCAGGTAAAGTGGGGTTGTGTAATCAGGTTGAGTTAAGCAGGTGAGCTGGCTAAAAAACATTGTAGGGCGAAATGCAAAATTACTTTTTACCAGGTTATATGGAAACAATGTGTTGTGCACTTCTCTATTCTGCTTGGGTATATGAGATTTCTATATAAATGTGTTTCATGGATATTGCGTACAGCTGGGAGAAGATTGAATGTTTCGATTTTTTTTTTATATAAGGCATATATCTTATGATTCTGTGACCATCTTGGATGTAACAGATTGTTTGAACAGGTAAATTTTAGGTGGCGTTTGGATATATGAATATAAAAGGTGAGGTAATGATTGGGAAATAAATGAATGCTTTGAGATTTAGTTTGAAAGATGAATGAAGGGTCTTAAGATCTTCTCTACCCATTTCTATTTCTCAATCTCCGTATTAAATCTCAAAACCCAAACGCCAAAGATGAATGAAGGGTCAAGATCTTCGCTACCCATTTCCATTTCTCAATCCCCGTATCAAATCCCAAAACACGAACGCCACCGGAGGGAAAAAAAAAACAATGATGCTTTTTTTTCACTATATTACATAAAAACAATGTATTATTACGTGTTCCTCTAGTGATGGGGAGTTCGGGCTCAGTTGTTTTTTGTTTCCTGCCTATTTAGTTCCTTGGGATTTTTTGGTTTGTTGCTTTAGGCCTGATTTCTTTTATTTCTATTTTCTCTCTATAGTGCTTTCCTTTTCATTTTGAGCGCATTGTTTTAACGTTGTTATCTCTTTCAAATTAAAGGATACAGACAAAATATATGTTACTGTTTAGAGCTTGATTGCTGGAATCAACTGCTTAAATTCCAACTCAAATTACAATATCAATGTTTGTTAAATAAAGGGTGCGTTTGGGAGCGTAAATCGTTTTAGTTTCATGCGTGAAACGATTCCAAAGGGCAAAACGCTGAAACGATTCATTACCCAATCCAGGACAATCAATTCTTGTTTTTGTACTAGGCATGTGAATCGCTAGAAGAGGTGTTTCACTTTCGAAACCGCTGCGAACGACCATTTTACCATTCGTGTATTCCCTCTATTCGTTGCTATTTTTGAAATTCTTGTATTCCCTCTATTCGTTGCTATTTTTGAAAGGTTAATTTTTAAAAATTCAAAAAAGTTTTCTCAAATTACGAAGCTTCTCAAAGTTGTTTCGTTAGGATTGTCTCGTCCAGCTCTTCGTGTAAATTGTCCTCTGAGTTATTTTTAAAGTTGTTCTATTAGTTCTTAAAGTTGTTTTGATATTCTTAATATTAACATGAGAAGGGTATATTTGTCATTTCAATTCTTTTTTTTACTTTACTAAATTTGAACCATTAAAATTTGTTAAATGGTTTGTAAAGTGATTTCGTTTTTGACTAGAAAATATTTCTGAATTGAAACTAAAATGTTTCTCTTTCTTCGAAAAATCGAAACTGTACCAAACACATCCAAAGACTATCATGCTGGTCTATAGGCTTAGGTCCGACGTTAGAAATCTGATTCTTTAGTTGCTCCATTTCTCCAAGCTAACCCGTTGCATATGTATCTGCAGTGATGTATGGTATTTATCATGATCCACGAACGTACCACTCTCTAAGTATTAATACTACCGTACATTCTATTAGTTCGGTTATAATGTTTCACATCAATATATCACAGTTACAAACATTATCAACAGACGTTTACATAACACTTATCTCTATCGTCAAAGAAATCATATTATACTTAAACATAATAGACACTTCTAACAATTATCCTTCGTCTCTAATTAACATCAATTAACAACTAAACGGCGCACAATAGTGCCTCAGCCCACTAGTTGGAGGAGAAGGGTCGGGGTGGAGCTCGTCACCAGCTAAGCCACGAATGAAGGGTGTCCCATAGACAAATCTTGCAACATACTCCAGTACTTCTTAGTATGTAAAATAAAAGAGCAAAAATGAAGGTTATAACCACACTTAAAAACTTGGGATTCATTGCTAGGAAATAAAGCTTTAATGTATTTGGATCCAACAGCTTAAAAATAGTGTTCTAGCTAGCGACTAATTAGTTTTTCTCAGAATGAAATACATGTATAGCATGCTTTCATAAAAAGAATAGACTAATTTGTTGTGAATATAAATAAAGATTTCATATCAAATATCAAATTAATGTTTGAAACTTCTTACTATTCCAGCATAAGTTCTATTGACCTCCCTCAACTATCGCGGTTGTTCGGTTTTCGTCTCTCATCCAGAATATCAGATATTTTGATTCTCTCAACTTTTCATTCTGTTCGTTTTTCCTCCTTGGGCAGTTTTGTCCCACGTGGCAAGGTGACATGCATTTTTTGCTGACATGGACTGCTGGCGTGGCACAATTGCTGACGTGGACACCTGATTTGGCCTGGTTTTATTCTAAATTAGAAAACAAATAATTAACAACCTCAAAAAATTATAAAATACAAAGATTTAAATCATTTTAAAGGAACAAATTGTATTTTAGGACCAATTTCAAATTCGAAACACATTTATTTTAAAAATTTAGAAAGAGAAATAACCATAAAAAATAATTTAGACCTATGAAATCAGTGGATAAAATTTATTTTTTTAATTCATATAATTCCAAGTATTTTTATTGTTTCATATCCACTTTCTTTAGAAATTTATAAAGTTCACATTTTGAACATGAATTCAAATTCAAAATTCAAACAAGGAGCTGAGTAATCATCCCATTATAAATTTGTCTTCCGAATTTTGTATAAATAAATTTGTTTCGAATTTGGAGATAAGTCCAAAACAAAAGTTGTTTCTAATGAAGAGATCTGTCATACTACAAATTTTAAAAATTCATCCGACTTCTGGAAAGTCATGTTTCTAGGCAAAGCAGATGGTTGCTGCTGAGTCACCGTCCCATTATAAATATGTATTCTGAATTTTGTATAAATATATCTATTTCGAATTTGGAGATGAGTACAAAACAAAATTTGTTCCTCATGAAGATATCTATAATCCTTCAAAGTTTCAAATTCATAAGAGTTAGGAAAGTAATGTTTTTGAGGCAAACTGATGGTTGCTGCTGAGTCATCGCCCTGTTATAATTCTATATTCCGAATTATTTAGAAATAAATATATTTAGAATTTTAAATTGGTCCTAAAACAAAAAGTTTTCCTTGTAAAATGATTTAAATCTCTGAAAAGTTTTATAATTTTTTGAGGTCTCTAAGTATTTATTTTTTAATTTAGAATAAAATCAGACCAAATCGAGTATCCACATCAATAGATTGTGCCACCTCAGCAGTCCATGTTAAAGAAAAATGCCACGTGGATAGCAACGTGTTGCCACCTGGACGGTGAGTTAGCTACAATGCTATGTCACCCTACCACGTAGGACAACACCGCCCAGGGAGGAAAAGGGAACGGGTTGAAAAGTTGAGAGAGTTAAAATGTCTGGTACTCCGGATGAGGGACGAAAACCGAATGGCCTTGATAGTTGAGTGAGGTTGATAGGACTTATTTTTTTAAAAAAAGCCCCAACACAATTCTTAGTGTTGTTTTTAACAAAAATCGTCATTCAATAGAGTAAATGTATGTTATTTATTGATATTTTTAAATGTATAGGCCCTAATTTTACACCACACTGGGCCCCCAAATACTTAGGTACGGGCCTGTCTGTTTGGTTCGCCATCCATGTGAAGCTCACGCTATAGGGAGCTAAGAAGAATTCTCGGGGTAGAAGCAGCATGTCTTTGAAAGCTTGCAAATACCTCGCCCCATACCTGAGCAAGATTGTCATTTGACACCAGTCCAACATTTTCTTTCGTTGTGCTAAATGCAACCATAGTTATCATCAACCACGATACCCATATGGCCAGATCAGAAGCTTGGTGTGGATCTACGATCCATGAGAAGCATCAATCAAAGCCTTGGAGCAACACTTTTCAGATGAGAGGCACCTGCATGGAAGCCAGGCAAGATCTTGGACAAGAATACATAATCAGGCGCCATTTTCTCATCATGTCAACAAAACAGGATACAAGGGTTCTGTGATAGCTTATCTTCCCGAGGCGTCTCACTCCAAAAATCACTTTTGAGTTTTGGAATCCAACTAAACGCAGTGCTGGTCTTTTGAGGTCCGTCAGCGAAGGTGGAGGAACAAGAAGAAAATAAACATGACTAACATAACTACATAAGAGTGTTGAGTTACTGCATGTAAGATGACTGGGAGCTGGGATCACTGAATCAGCAACCCTTATATGAGAAAACTTGAGTTGATCGTGGTTATTATTAAGAATCCCTTGGTCAGATTTAAAGGAATAATGAGCTTCAAAGGTCATGTGGTCGTATCTAATGGTATGGGACTATTTGTACAACTAAGATGAAGAAGAAAGAGACTAAAGCTTCATATGTCTTTCTTTATGATATCACGAAGGGGACCTATTCTTCAAGCATCTCCCCACACCTCTTTTTTAGATCGAATATGGGAAATGAATCCGGTGGATCCATGATGAAGATTATTCTTAACAAGATATCATCACCTTTGCTCTAATCAGTGAGTCATTCTTAGTTTATCAAAAAAGACTAGGTTTTCTCACCCTTGCATGTTTGCATGAACAGATCGATGGCTTCAATTCCGTCAACTGTATGCATGAGGGAACAAGTTGTGCCACAGATTACTTCGTGGATCTTGCATGGATTATAAGTCAAATCATCGTCTCCAAGCAGACAACTGTTTTTATTTGTTTGCCTGCTTGAGATCGATCTCCTATAGCTAGTTCTCTTGGTTGAAGCTTCCTAATCATCTCAAGCTATGAAATTAATTAATCTCGTAGATATCTTGTTGGCTCAATAGACGTAAGCGAGTCTCATGTTACATACAGCATTCGCAACCACAAATCACGCCGCTTGAAGGAGCATCAGTCTATCCCAACGCGCACCCCTGAAGGCCTCTCCCTAAATACTACCGGCCATTGACATTCGCTTGAAGTGCCAGTGCCGCACTGCCGCATGCAATTAGATTGCCCTTCTAGCTTCTACCGTGCTTTTCGTCTTCTGTACCGAATTTGACTTATCTCCTCATATCCTCTCCTCACACGCATCCTCTCACAGACGTGGTGAATTCTTATTGAGTCTTAATTCTCTATGCACGAGCGCAATACTCCCTCCGGTTCACAAAAAGTTCGTTTGGGACAACAACACGGTCTTCAAAGCATAATTTTGACTTTTATTTTTTATAAAAATATTTATTAGAAAGTAACATATTTATACTTTTATGAAAGTACTTTGTAAGACAAATCTAATCATATAATTTTCATAATCCTAAACTTAATACTCCATTCGGTTCACAAAGAAAGTTGTTTTAGACAATGACATGGTCTTTAAAGTATAATTTTGACTTCTATTTTCTATAAAAATATTTATTAGAAAGTAACATATTTATATTTTTATGAAAGTACTTTGTAAGACAAATCTAATCATATGATTTTCATAATCTAAACTTAATATGTTAAAAGTTATTTATAGTTTATCTTCTTAATGTTTGACTAAAACATTGCCCTAAACGACTTTCTTTGTGAACCAGAGGGAGCATGTTAAAAGTTATTTATAGTTTATATTCTCAATATTTGACTAAAATATTGTACTAAACGGCTATTTTTGTGAACAGAGGAAGTATGTTAAAAGTTATTTATAATTTATATTGCCCAATGTTTGACTAAAATATTGTTTTAAACTACTTTCTTTGTGAACAAGTGAAGTTTCAATGAAAATTAGACACATTGTGGGAGTACGCATGACAGTACCACGTGAAAGGAGGACATAAAGGCATGCATGTGATCTGCATGCATCACCGTGAGGCGCCTGATTTACCAGTGCTCAATTATTTTTTAAATCTTTTAATCTTGTAGATTAAATGCCAATTATATTCTAGCCTTGCCCGCGCACTGTACTCACCGCGTCAGTTTTGAGCACTGCTCATCAGCCTGCCTGCAGCTGCCTCTCCTGTCATGCCTGTCTTACTGCCACACCACATGCACCCCTGAGAACTGCGGCGCACTCCTGCTAGTCAATGGATATTGGATATTGGAAGCGTTAGCTTCACGAATATGTGAGTCTGTCGACCCTGCGATGGATGGATTGCTCGACCATGATCATCCTTAAAGAAAATGAAGCCGCAATTTGCCCTCGTCAGGGCTCTTCTGTATTTATATTCATTGCTAATACATGGTTAGTTATAATCCGGCGTGATCCACTACTCCCGGAACGCTACCGTGATCCGACTGAATCGGTCACTACTCTCATGATAAGCTGCGACGTGCACCAGTGCCGCAGGACGCGGTCACTACCGTTCTAGACGCCCGAAGGATGTGCACTGCTTCAACGGTCGAAGTCCAGACTGATTCTCTTCTTCTAACATTCCCCCTCAATCTCAACGTGGATATCTTAGGTTGAGATTGTGACATATAGACTCAAACGGCAGCTTGGACAGAGGTTTTGTGAAGATATCAGCTACCTGGTCCTTGGAGGAAATGAACTTGACTTCTATTGCTTTTCTTGCTACTTGCTCGCGAACAAAGTGAAAATCTACCTCAACATGCTTTGTGCGCCCATGGAACACATGATTAGTGTAAGGTACGTTGCCCCAAGATTGTCACACCATAGAATAGGTGATTTATTCAGGAACAATCCAAGTTCTTTCAGCAATGATTGAACCCAGACCAATTCTGCAGTGACATTTGCAATGGCTTTATATTTTGCTTCAGTCGAGGATCGTGAGACTGTAGGTTGTTTGTGAGAGCTCCATGATATCAGGTTTGGTCCTAAAAATACTGCAAACCCACTTATTGATCTGCGATCATCAACACATCCTACTCAATCAGCGTCTAAAAAAGCATTCAGAGTTGTAATAGGTGTTTTCTGAATTTTCAGACCCTGATCAGATGTGCCTTTTGCATACCGAAGAATTCTCTTTACTGCAGACCAATGAACATCAATTGGGTTCTGTATGCACTGGCACACCTTGTTAACAGCAAATGACAAGTCTGGTCTGGTAATTGTTAAGTATTGTAGTCCTCCAACAACACTTCTGTCCTGAAAGATTGCATTTCCTGTCAAGGCTGCCCCCTGATGTTTACCAAGCTTTTCACTGGAAGCCATTGTGGTGGAAATGGACTTACAGTTAGACATGTTTGCTCGATGAAGTAAATCATGAACATACCTCTGCTGAGTCAGTATAATGCCCCTAGATCATGATTTACTTCAATGCCAAGAAAATATTTGAGAAGACCAAGGTCTTTTACTGCAAAATCAGTTGCAAGCTGAGATAAAAGCTTGTCAGTAGCACTGTCTGAAGAACTGATAATGATGATGTCATCAACATAGATAAGCATATATATGATAAGAGAGTTTCGATTGAATATGAACAGAGAACAATATGCCTTGGAGGACACAAATCCCAAAGATTGAAGCTTGTTTGTCAATTTAGAATGCCAAGCTTGAGGAGCTTGTTTTAATCCATACAAAGCTTTCTGAAGATGACAGACGTAATCTGAGGGAACAGTGGGATCCTCAAAATCTGGTGCCTACTTCATGAAAACCTGTTCTTCTAAGTCTCCATGCAAAAATGCATTTTGAATATCTATTTGCCTCAGAATCCAACCTTTGCTGACGGCTAATGACAGAATAATACGAACTGTTGCTGGCTTAACCACTGGGCTATATGTGTCATTATAGTCAATGCCAAATCTCTGTCGAAAGCCTTTAGCAACTAACCTTGCCTTGAATCTGTCAACAATACCATCTGCCTTCCTCTTTAGTTTGAACACCCACTTACTATCAATTAAATTGATACCTTGTCTTGGTGGCACAAGTTTCCATGCCTTGTTTCAGAGTAAGGCAGAATACTCTTCCTCCATTGCTGCTTTCCACTGAGGATGCTGTAAGGCAGAAATATGAGAAATAGGCTCAAATGGGACAACTTGAGAACTTTTACTGACAGAGTATGTCACAGTACCATCAGTCAGCTTCTTGGGCTTCACTATATTATTTTTGAGTCTTATTTGCATATGATGATGAGACTGATCTGTAGTGGAACCAGCTTCTGAATGATCAACAACTGCATTGAGAGGAGCTGTTTCTATAGCTGTACTGTCAACAACATCTGTTGCTGAGTCTTCTGGTATAGCACCTTGATGTTCAGGGGAGTGAGAACTATCTGCAGACAAAGGAGCAGTACCACTAGAGTGTATTGGAGCAGAAAAAGTTAGCCCATCATTAGTAGGTAAAACATATAATGCAGGTTCATTGTCAATACTGCTGCCTGTTGTCGAATTTTCGTCAGTTAGATATTGTTCAGTGTAATACGATATGTGAGCAGAAGCAGGTAAGGTTGTGGGCTGTTTTGGATTTGGTGTTGGATCTGAAGTATGTCTGATGGGTGAGGCAAAAGGAAATTTGGACTCATCAAATATGACATCCCTAGAAATGTAAACTTTTTCTGTCTGTTGATCCAGACACTTTTACCCTTTGTGGTGAGGACTATAACCAATAAAAACACACTGTTTGGTTCTAAAGTCCAATTTTCTGCTATTGTAAGGTCTGAGATTTGGGTAACAATCTGAACCAAAAACTCTTAGAAGAGTATAGTCAGGTGCAGTGCCAAAGAGGCGATGAACAGGAGTTTCATTATGGATGACACGGCTAGGCGTTCTGTTAATAAGAAAGCATGCAGAATAAAAGGCATCATCGCAGAATCTAGTGGGCATGTGTGACTGAGCCAAGAGAGTAAGACCGGTTTCAACAATATGCCTATGTTTTCTTTCAACAAGCCCATTTTGCTGATGAGTATGTGGGCAGGAAATGTGATGAGTGATTCCTGTTTTCTGAAAATATTTATGTAACCTTTTGGTACTCACCACCCCAATCTGATTGAACATTTTTAATTTTCTTATCAAGGATCAATTCAACATGTTTCTGAAATTGAAGAAATACAGGCTCAACTTCTGATTTGTGTTTAAGAAAATAAATCCATATGAATCTGCTGTAGTCATCAACAAAACTAACATAATATTTGAATCCATTAATAGAAGTTCCGGCAGGTCCTCACACATCTGTGTGAACCAATTTCAGAGGAGCATTGGATACATGATCAGAGGGTTTATATGCTAATTGGTGACTCTTTCCCTGCTGACAGGCATCACATACAAAAGGATTTTTATTTGGAACTACAACATAGCCACTATTTTCTAGAATTCTGTGAACAACAGCAAGGGATGGATGACCAAGCCGTCGGTGCCAAAGTTCTTGAGTGTTCTTAGTCGTCAAGAGGGCACAGGTTGGTTTATTTGGGATGGGGTACAAGCCATCTCTACATCTTCCTCTGAGAAATGTAGTCTTCGTGAGTTGATCCTTTAGAAGAAAATGATTGGGATGAAACTCAGCATAGGCATTATTATCAGAGATAAGCTTATGAACAGATAAAAGTTGACGATTAATTTTTGGAACATAAAGCACATTTTTAAGCAGTAAAGACTTTGAACCAGCTACAATATATGAGTTGCCTACATAAGAGATGGACAAACCTGAACCACTTGCCACTTGGACTTGATCACCACCAGAGTACTTCTCCTTCATGTGAAGCCTTTCAAGATCATTAGTAATATGATCAGTTGCCCCTGTGTCTGCATACCAATCAGTGTCAATGTTGTAACTGTTGGTGACTGCTGCAGCTGCAATCTTGGTGTCTTCAGGTTGATAGGATCGATCAAAACGATACAAACAACACAAGGCTTCATGTCCTGTCTTCCCATACACTTGACAGGATATATTGCTCCTTGGACCTCTGCCTCCAGAGCTGCTGCCACCACGATTGTTGCGGCCACCTCCTCCACTACGGCCTCTTCCACGATTGGTTCGGCCACCTCCACGATTTTGGCTCCTGTCAACATGATTAGCCGACAAAATCTGCTGCTGAAGAGAGACATTGTTCTGCTCTAGTCTCTGTTCAAAGGCCAGCATATGTGCATAAAGATCATTGAAAGTGGTGGAGTCGGTGAGTGTAGTGGTGATACTGGTCACCAGGGGATTGTACTCAGGTCCCAGTTCTCGCAGCATGTATGAGCAACTCTTCGTTGTCCAAGGGCTTACCTATGGAAGGTCAGAATGTCTTGCCAGACTCTTCATAGTGCGGAAGTAGTCGACCATGTTAAGGTCATTCTTCTGGATCGTCGCCAGTTGCATTCGGATCTGCATGATCCTTGCCTTGGAGCTTGCTGCATATAGCTTTTCAAGTTGCTGCCACACGTCACGAGAAGTGGTCAGGCCAGTCAACTGACCAAGAACCTCTTTGGTGACAGATGTTTTGATTGCAGTCAGCACCATCTGATCCTGATGATCCCACGAACTGTAGGCAGGATTGACAGAGGTGCGAGGCGGATTGCCTTCTTCTCGCGCTGGCTCAGTGATTGTGAGTGCCGGACGGGTGATCGTGCCATCAACATAGCCGATCAGGCGATGACTCCTGAAGAGAGGAAGGATCTGCGCACTCCACAACAGGAAATTATCCTGAGTGAGTTTGATGGTGATTGCGTTTTGTAGTAGGATAACAAGTGGCGGGGTTGAACTAGCCATGGCGTGTGCTACGCGGAAGCTGTGTGAGATCGTATGGCTTTGGTTACCATGAAAGAAAATGAAGCCGCAATTTGCCCTCGTCAGGGCTCTTCTGTATTTATATTCATTGCTAATACATGGTTGGTTACAATCCGGCGTGATCCACTGCTCCCGGAACGCTATCGTGATCCGACTGAATCGGTCACTACTCACACGATAGGCTGCGACGTGCGCCAGTGCCGCAGGACGCCCGAAGGATGTGCACTGCTTCAACGGTGATTCTCTTCTTCTAACACATCCACTCGCCGCTGTTAATATTTGTTTCTTTTTGAGATCAAATCGAACTGTAGTGCATCTATAATCGTTGCCAAGGAGTGTGCTAGATCCCGTGTACTATGGACTCCTATAGCCTTGTACGGATCGCTATTCATGTGATGTTACTTTCTAGTTAAGGCTAGACGGAGCTAAGAATTAGAATTCTCAGTGTAGAAGTAGCTTCTCTTTGACCCTTGTCCAGCATTACCTTCCGTCATTGTGTGGCAACCATAGTTACCGTCAAGCGCGACATGGCACAGGTGTCATCACCATGCCCACATCAGATGCTTGGTGTGGATCTGGGATTCAAGAGAAGCAGATGTCAAAGCGTCGGAACAAAAAATTTCTGATGAGAGGCTCGTATGTTTGTCGACGAGAGTCCGTAATCAGGCGCTGTTAATCTCTTCAGCAAAGCATGAAAGAAAGGTGCTGCAACAACTTGTCTTCCCGAGGCATATCACTCCAAAAATCACTTTGAGTTTTGGCAGCTAACTGCGGTGCTGGTCTTATGAGGTTCTCTGGCGAAGGTGTGGAGGACCAGATCATAAAAGGAAATGAACATGACCGAACATAGAGTGTTTAGTTGCTGCGTCAAGGCTGAGGGAAAATCATCGAATCAGCAGCCCTTATATGAGGAAACCCTTAGTTGAACCATGGTTATTACGTACGGCCACAGGCCGAGAAGATGCGCTGATCATCTGAGCTAGCCGTTCACACTAGGTTAAAATTGTTGACTTTTAGATTCACCTCCAAATCTCTTTAGACTAATTTTTGAAAATGATCATAGAAGGCAGATTTAAAATAGATAAAATGATTGTGACCATTCATTTACATTAATCTCGAGACTTAAATTGTTCTTTTACCTCCTAGAGGTAAAACTTCTCTAATAATTATTAATTATTGTATTATTTAATTGGAACTTAATTAGTATGTTTTGACAGTAATGAAGGACACATCATCGGCTGATATTAATTAATTCATTTATATTTTTCCTATTTAAATCAACAGCTGAGATAGATCTAATTCATATCTTATATCTTAGGAGACACTTGATCTACCTTAAAATGATTCTTTTACAGAACTAGTTCATTTGATTACACTAAAAGGCTCGAAGGTGAACTTAAGGTTCTCTAGTTTTCATCTGTAATTCAAACTCGAAAGTACCATTTCGTCGAAAGAACAATCCATAGTGTGCTCTCAAAACAATCCAATGCACCATTTCTGGGAGCGGATAATCACAGCCATCAGCCAGAATGAGAAGGGGGGGGGGGTTCTAATCTCAGTATCATTTTATAGAAACAAATTTACCTTGTTTGATGTGATCCCAAAAACTAGCGTGATCCCGGATTCACGGTGCGTATCAACCCATTCATTGCGTGATCAGCGGCATATGAATGATGGCGCAAATATGTGAGACATATTGTGCACACACGGTTCAAATTGGACCGTTTAATCCTTTGTACCCTCATTGGCAGTTGTATCCCAGGTTGCAGTTGCTTCCTGGGTTGCTCAATTACTGAGATTGTATATTGAGAGAAAATAATCTGATATAGGTTCCTTTATTGTAAATTTTTTCATATTTTCTGGCCATCCAATGTACCCTACCAATTCGTTTTTTCAGGTGATTTGTATATATGGTTTTGATCATTGAATCAATTGAGCTCTTGCTGAAATCTTGTTTGGCAAAGTCTTGTAATTCTTCTTCTTATTATTATTTTTACTTCCGATAGCAAGCATGCCTGGGAAACAGAGGGTGAAAACGCACCATCTTTGATTTGGAGGTGTGAGTACTCGGAAGCATCAATTATTATCTTCGTAGTCTACCGATGCACTACCTTGCGCCTGCAACTCTGTGCGCTTGTGCAGAGGATGGACTGTTTGATCAAGCACTGGTGCTTCATTGGTGGTGCCTTTTGTTGGGCTCACCTTCCGCATGAACCCCTGTCCATAAGCTCTCGTTGCTATGGATTCAAGAGTCAATCAGAACTGCCACAACAGATCGAAATCCTCTCAACTAGAGGCACGATGCAGAAAAAACACTATATAGCTGGAATTAGAAGCTCCACATGTGACCGTCGGATTGTAGGCTACAATAGCATAGAAAACCAAAATAACACTACAGTACCATGAGTACTGTTTTTACCGTTCGCTACAATCCTGTCCTTTAAATTGAGTAAATAGGGCATGGATCCTACTACTGCAGTTCAGAACTGTTACCAGTGCAGCAACTGATGTATCCATGCCCACGTCAGATGATCGTTGCGAAGCTGCCTGTCGGGATCACGTACCCCAAGTACCTAACAAATCGCACTCGAACACGCAAGGTCGGGGGTCGGGCGACCACAGATTCCGACCCTCCAACGGCGACCTACGGCGGTCACGCCTTAGCCGCGTGAGCACGCGAAGACCCCGGCCTCCGAAGGCCAACCCTCGGGGAGCGACCCTAGAGGGTAGGTACCGCGTTATGGTACATTCACTCTGATGGCCAACTGCCATCCGTCCTGACGGAACGGGACGAGATTCACCACGGCGACACTCCAGCAGAAAGCTGCGACGGCTGCAGGGCAAGACATGACAGCACTGTAGCCGGTACAGTAGCGCCGGACGAGCATCACGGGACCCGCTGCTGCGCACGACGCGACGGGTCACGACCACGCCTGGATGAAGCGAAATGATGACGACAACGACGGAAGGGCCCATCTGTCGGCGAGACGGCAGGATCGTGTAGGACCCATCACTTGTAACCCCAGGGCCCCCTATATAAAGGGAGGCCCAGAGAGCGATAGAGACGAACCCGAACACAGCCACAAACACACAAAAGACAAAAAACCACGAGCTCCATTAGAGCCCAGGGTCCTTGCATCCTTCCGAGCAAGCACCCCCAGTCGCCCACATTCCGGATCCTCCCGCGAGGAGAGGCTCCTGCCTTTGTAATATTATCACCGAGATAATCCGCCTCCTGGACGTAGGGTATTACACCGTTCGAGGTGGTCTGAACCAGGTAAAAATCTCCTTGAGGCTTCCTTAGACTAGGCCACATCGAATCCGAAGGCACACCTCCCCCACGATCGTATATTTACTGTGTCGGTGGTCAGAACGCCGACAGTTGGCACGTCAGGAAGGGGGCATTCTCCTCTGGTGTGCTCTCGCTTTGGTTTTTTGATGGCTTCCTACTCTGCTGTCGTGGGAGACAGTTCGGTCTCCCACCGCTTTAAGGACTTCACGGCCGCTGAGGAAGGCTGGTCGTGGCAAGTCCCCACCTTCGCCTCTGGGCAGTCTTTTCGCTTCGGGTGCCTGGACTTCGTCGCGAACGAAGGCGGCGAGCTCCGCCTCCAGGCTCCATGCGAGAGGTGCCCTTGTTGGTGGCCCTGGAGCCACCTCATTCTGGGGCACGACCCGTCGAGGGAGTGCTTCACTCTCCACACCCCGAAGGGCGCGGAGCCGGCGACTCCTGGCAACACGCCGCCGGGTGCCAACCTGTCCCTGCGCCCCACGGTGGACGCTGCCGGCCAAGTCTGGCCACCCTCAGAACGCACTGACAGCCCCGAGCCTAGGGGTAAGCCTACAGCCGGGCTCAGCGATGCGGCGCGAGCCCGGGGACGGTCCACCTACCAGCAGCTCGCAGCTGGGGGGCCGCCGACCTTCGACACCCCGCTCGAGAACCTCGCGGCGGCAGCGTGCATCCTCAACGAGACAGCTGGTCCCGAGGACCCAGCACTGAGGGAAGTGTACGACCGCGTACGCTTCTACCTCGGCAGCGCGCTTCAACGACCAGAAGCGTCCCTCCGGCCCCAGCAGTCGGAGACGAAAAGCAACCGCCGGTCCCAGGATTGGCGGAGCTCGGTGCGCGACAGCCAAGTCGAGGAACGGAACCCTCGACACCACGCAGGGTCGGTCCTCCCCCGACTCGGTCTCAACCACGACGCCCGCGGCACCATTGACGCCAGACGCCAGGCGAGGAGCGAGCTCCGCGCCGAGTCCTGGTGGAGACGCTCCTACGACCGCTACTACCGACGCGGCTCCCTCGACTCCAGGAGCCCGAGTCCTGATGGGGTCGGAACCAGAGCGTTCGGATCGCTCATCCGGCACGCGAAATTTCCGCAGAGATTTCGCGCCCTGACCACCATCGTCCGCTACAACGGGGAAACGAACCTCGTCCACTGGCTCGAGGACTACCGCCGCGCCTGCAGGGCCGGAGGGGCGGACGACCTGTTCGCCATCTAGTACTTGCCGCTCTTCCTCACCGACTCAGCCCGAGGGTGGCTCGAACAGCTCTCCGAGGGCTGCATCCAAGACTGGAGCGACCTACGCCGAATCTTCATCGGCAATTTTCAAGGGACTTACACGCGCCCAGGGAAACGGGCCGAATCGCTCGGGCAGAAAGTGCTCCGTCTTGAAGTCGGCGACGGCCTTCGCCCCCGGCTCCAGCGTCTCCACCGAGATCGCGTCCAGCTGCTCGTCCGAGTAGCCCGACGCGAAGCCCTCGACGACCCTGCCGAGATCCACATCCGGATAATGGGAGCGGACCAGGGCCAAGGCTGTCGAGGACCCGTCCTCCAGTGCCCTCATCATGACGTTGGAGACGATCTCCGGGAGCTGCTGCAGAGCGTGCGCGACGACCACCGTCGGGACGGAGCCCGGCACTCCGGAGTACAACTTCTCGATGAGGTTCAGACCCGCCGACCTCAGGGTCTGAACATCGCCCGCCAATCCTGCATTCCAAGACGTTAACAGAGAACCAAAGATTGCTAGAGCAAACAGGGAGGGGCCGACCCTTACCGTCCCGCTCTTTTGCGGCGGCCTCGGCGGCCTGCCCTGTCCAGTCGATGCTCTTTCGAAGGCGCTCGTTCCGGATTTGGGCCGCCGAGAGCTCCTCCTGGACCTTAGCGGCCTCTTCACGTGCCTGGCCGAGGTCCGCCGCCGCCTGCTCAACCTCAGACTGGAGCACCACCCGCTCCGACTTCAGAAGGTCAACCTGCTCGAAGGCACGGTCGCGCTCCTCTTTCATCCGGCGCAGCGTATGCTCCAAGGTCAAATGGGCCCCCTCGGCGTGCTGATGGAGGAGCCCGAGGCGCTGCATCTCGGTGTCGTGCTCCGCTGCTTGCCGACGGCCTACAGCAGAACGAGTCAGAACCTGACCCCGAGTGTCAGAAGAATACGCGGTGACTTACCGACGACCGTGCGGTTGGCCTGCTCGAGGGCCGCCGCGGTCCGGGTGGCTCGAGCCTCTGACGCCGCCATTTCGGCGCGCGCCTTGTTCGCCTCCTCGAGGGCGATGCGGGCCGACTCTCGCGCAGCAAGAAGCTGCGACCTCTGGTCAGCCGCGGCCTCCCCCGACTCGGCCCGCGCCTTAGCCGGCTCCTCCTTGAGGGTGTCGACCTCGGCTTGGGCAGCGAACCCGCGCGGAGGCCGACCTAGCACCGGGTACAAGTTGTCCTACAAGAGATTATCAGCCCAAGATTCAGAAAAGCAGAAGCCGAGAACCGGACTCGAGCTTACCCGGCACTCGACGAAGTGACCTTCGTCGTAGATGGCGCCGACCTCCTCGACGACCCCCGACAGTTGGCGGAGGCCGGCGACCAACCGCACGTTGAGGGCTCGGGCGCCTCCCACCCGATCCATCAGATAGCCGAAGCCATCAATCGTCCCTTCGAATGGAAGAGGCCCTCGCCCGGGGACCTCCCAGGTGGCGGTCGGCGCCGCTGGTCCCTGCGCCTCGACGACGGCCCCGACGTCGCCACTCGGGCCTGCGGAG
>BCLF01000019.1:970289-1007385 GCA_001602275.1 Zoysia japonica
GGGGGGGGACAAATAAAGCTATCGCTCCGGTCCCTTACCAGATTATATATGAGCAGATTGGTGAAGTGTGACCGCCTTTGGCCTAAGAACATCTCCAATGAAGCCCTTATATTCCTTCCCCTGTATCTCCATATAGGAGTCCCCTATATGAGTTTTTATCTCAGTGTCACTACATTCTCCAACCATTCTCTCAAATCATACCACCTACATTAGAGGTCCCAGAGGTTAACCGCTTTTTCAATTAAAAACTGCTCATCCATCTTTCTCTCATCTCTCTGGTCCTTTCCCCCTCTCTTTCGTGAGGCGACAGTGAGTGCACGCAGAGCGGTGGCCTCGCTGGCGGCAGTGCACATGGACCGGAGAGTTGCGACTCGGGGTGGGTGATAGCTCAAGCCGAAGAGTGGTGGTGCAAGCTGGGAGGAGAGTGGTGGTGCACGTAGGCACTTCATCGGATGGCTAATAACGCGGGCATATAGGGGTTGCCTTCCACCTCCTACATTTAAGAGGTGAGCACCCGAATATAGGAGATCTCTCAAGTTTAAGGGTTGGTATGAGGGGATTGTTGGAGAACATTTTATGGCTTGTTCGGTTGCTAGACTAGAAATCATTCCCAAGAGGATTGATTTCCAGTATGGAATAAGTCATCTTAGGTTAATAGCTTAATTTTTATTTATGGAAAATTTTATTAGGGTGGGAATCAAACCCGGTCTATTATTATATTTCCTTCTTCAATGACCCGGAATGAAAACACAGCTCCTGCCACATGGAACGAAACCAGGCCACGGAAGACAAAATACAAGTATAGACCGAGTTTGATTCCTACCCTAATGAAATTTTTCATAAATAAAAATTAAGCAATTAACCTAAGATGACTTATTCCATACAGAGAATCAATCTTCTCGGGAATGATTCCTAATCTAGCAACCGAACAAGCCCTTAATAGTTTTTCCCTCAAATATGAAATGATAGTTTGCATAGGGGGCTTTGTAACGACCTAAAAATTCAACAATTTCAAATAGTAAAATTTTGAAATTTAAATGCATTTCATAATTTAGATTAGAATGAAAATCTTCTTTTCCAAATAAAATGCTAGGATTGCATCTCATCTCATACCATTGCATAGCATTTAAATATCTTTGCCTTGGAATAATTAATCAAGAAATTTTTGGAAATAAAGAAAAGGATTAAAAGGAATAGAAAAAAAGGAAAAATCCCACACCCCTGCTGGGCCTCTCCCCTTCCCTCTCCCCCTCTCCCTCCCCGCCGGCCCACCCTCTCCCTATCCCACTCGCGCGGCCCACCTCCAACAGGCCCAGCCGCCCCACCTCACCCTCTCTCTCTCGCTTACACGCGGGCCCCGCCCTTCATCCCTAACCCTCGGCCGCCGCCGCCTCCGCCCGCAACCGCCGCGCTGAGCCCCGCGCATGCGCCAACCACCGCCGATTTCCCACCGGGATTGAGCCCCACGCCGCCCCCGACTCGGCCGCCTTCCCCCTCCCCTATTTAAGCCGCCCCTCGGCCCTCTCTCCCTCCCCAAACTCGAACACCGCTGCCTCGCCGTCGCGCCGCCGTGCGAAGCCGCCCCAGCCCAGGAGAACCCCGTGCCGGCCTCCCCAGCACTGCGCCACCCCCGCCCGACCAGAGAATGGGCGCGGCCTAGCATAGTAAGTGATGAAAACCAGTTATGTGCGTGTCAAACGGTGGAGCGGGGAAAGTGGGTTACGCCTGGATCCGCCTGGAGAGGGATGTGTGGGGAAGGGAGGGTTACTCCCGGGAACCATTTGGCACAAGAGGGGGCCTCTCGGGTTTTCGGTTAGTGCCCGACGGGTGAAACCTTAGTGGGCACGTACAAGCTGGCAGAAGTCATGGAAAAACCTTGTAGTGATCTCTTGGCCCTTACACCAAAAGAAGTGTGCGAGTGCGACGGCACAGACATAATGGAGATTCTTTTTTAGTCACCTGGCAACAGGGAATGAAATCACTACTCGTGGGAAAATTTGTACAACCTCTGCAGAGTGTAAAACTGTCATGACAGCCGTGCTCACGGTCATGCGCATTGCATGGACAATCACATGATTAGCGGGGATTGGTATTGGTATTGGTATTGATTTGGTTTGGTGAATCACAGTGGGAGACTGTGGTTTGGTTCTGTTACTTATACTGCTGTTTATAGGTGCGATGTCTTTCACTTAGTAAATAGGTGCTTAATAGCAAATGTGTGTCTCTAATGTGTGCTTTTATGCAATTAAACCCTATATTGCCTGTTCCCTTGATAATTGCCACATGTTATATACTTCTCACACTTGCTGAGTACACCCCGTACTCAACCTTGCCTTTATAATTGCTGCTCAGTACAGGGAGAACATTGGGAGAACATCAAAGACTCTAGAGCCGACGTCTAGGCAAGCTATTCGATCAACTGCCCTTGGAGCCCAAAACGCTTTCATTTCGTTTCCGCTGTTTGTTTTGTAATTTAATAAGACTCTTAGTCTATTTTTGTAATAGTTTAGTTATTCGATACATTGTTCTATTTACCATTAATGAAGTCACTTTATGTGTGAAACTTGTTCTTGGTCACACATAAAGGGTCATTCGGTTTTAGCCATAAAACCGGGTGTGACACTTCGTTGGAGATGCCCTAAGTTAGAAGCAGTGCCGGCTCAGTGTTTTAGGAGGCCCTAGCGCAAACTTGATGAAGAGGCCCCTAAAGCTATGAAAAACTATATTATTTGTGAAAAATATATAAAGTGATAAAAGAAATAAACCTTGAAACAGTAACACACATTCTTGGTACAATTATTAAGTTTCTTAAAGACCAATAGAGGTAAATGATTATCTCAAATAAAAAGTAAACTCAAAAAACAAGAAAAAAAATTTGTAACTGGTTAAGAGGCTACAGAAAGGAAGTTAATCAAAATCATATCTCGACCAATTCGTGTAGAATACATCAATTCTTTAATCTGTGAGTGATTAGGTGAATGGCACATGTAATTTAGAACCATCCATATTTTTTTATCTAGAATTACTATCAAGTGATGGAACAAAGATTTGACATAGTATCATTTTAATTTAGATTTTGACACAGTATCATTTTAATTTAGATACACTGAAATGAATTTAAATAATAGGAACAACACACTTAGCCTCTTGAAATAAAAACTTCACCTAACGCAAGAATATATGCGATTTGGAAAAATGTTCAATGTTCAGTTAGCCCAACAGCCAGGTGTCCAGCGTCTTGGGCCTAACAGGACAGGGAAAATAATAAAAACATTGAGGTATGTAGGCTGCCACCGAACTTACATCACCTTTGGCTGGGCCCATTCTAATCATATGCTATTGCATATGTGGCTTAAGACATGGCCCAGTAAAAAATAATAAAACTTTGAGGGCCTTTTGTGGGCTGGGCCCTAGGCTATTACTCCTTTCGCCCTTGCCCAGAGGGCAGCACTGGTTAGATGCCTGATGAGATAGATGAGAATCCTGAAATTTAAGCAATTTTTTGAAGTTGTGATTCACATATAACTCAACAAAAGGAATGGTAATGAATTTTTAAATTTATATTATGAGAACTCTAAAACTTATTATACTATGTATACATCACATTATGGAGTTTCAAAAGAAGTACCCTGAATGCGCGTACACAAGCAATTGCAAGAATGATTTAATCATGGTCGTCGAGTGTTGTTAGATTTCAAGCATTTCAGTAGGAAATATGTTTGCGAAGAGAACATCAAATGTAGGCGCTTTTGTCGTTGGAGATATTTTTTGCTGCTCGACTCTGATTGGGCCCAGATATATCGAGGAGGCTGGGGTAGAACCGTAGAAGAGGCCCATGATCCACTAAAGCACGCACCCCATGCACTTCACGCTTTGTGGAGGTCGGACAAGCAAGAGAAATGGCGTCTGACCCGTGAAAACCCCAACCAACTACCACTTGGCGCTCAATTTCCCCGCCGTCTCGGACCCAGCCACCGACGGATATGACGCCGGCGGAGCTGGAGCCAGCCATTGCCGCGCTTGACGCCAAGAAGCAGCGCCTCAGGGAGTCCTTCGACCGCCTCGCCGCCTGCTCCCCAGTACCGATCCCCTTCCACTGGGAGGACCTTGGAGCGCACCTCTCCTCCGTCCAGGCGACCCTCGCTGCCCGCTTCGTACGGCACAGTTCCTCTTTCCCCCACCCCAAACCCGAATACACCGCGGGAGGTCCAACCAACGTCGCCGAGCCGGCCGGGCGTGTCGAGCACCTGGTGGAGGGCCGCGAACCCCGAGTCGAGCGCAGCGCGAGGGAGGAGGCGCAAGAAAGCAATGTGGATAAAGAAGAGGAGGCCAAGAAAGCGTCGTATGGTCAAGAACACGGGGGTGAGAAACGAGGCGGGGAACGGGACGGAGGAGGGGTCCCCAGAGCAAGAAGCCGAGGAAGAGGAGAAAAAGGGTACCAGTGAGGCCATGGAGGCGCCTTCTCACCAAGGCGATGATGACTATGAGACAGAGGAGGAGGGAGAGCTCAGGTGGCCGTGCCCGAGCGCCGCGGCCTCTGCCGTTGGAGTGACAGCTCTGGCGCGGAACATTTCCGCGGCGTGCGCGAACATGGACGCCTGGACGCTGGTGGACATACTGCGCGGGAGTTCCAGGAGCGCCCTTCCTGCGCGCCACGCGTTCCTTCCGGCACTGCTCAGCGCCGCCCACCCTCACGCGCTTGTGATCCGCGCCGTTAGGGGATTCTTGGCCAGAGCGGGGTCCATGACTCACAGGAGCTGGGGAAACTGTGTCGCGCTGCTTGACTGCGTGCCCCACCTCATGGGCACTGTCAAGCCATCGGCGGACACGCTGGAGCAGGCCCAGCGGCTGGCGCGAGACTGGAAGGAGATGATGGTCGGTAAGACTGGAAGTTGCAGGAACATAAGCCCGCTGGCTGGATGGGGACTTTTTACTTTTCTTGCTTCGTACAACATTCTCCTGGAATTTGAAGCCGGTGAGATCATCCGGCTGTTCGACAATCTGCCGCCTCAGCTGAAGGAGAACGCCGTCGAGATCTGCAAACATCTTGGCCTGATAGAAAAGATGAGTGGTATGGTTCAAAGATTCACACTGATTACCTTTTACTCCATATGTTATAGTTAACCTATGCTATTGCTATGATGCAATGTGAGCATAACTTATGCTTTGATGCAATGCGAGCAGAGCAGATGAGTGTTAGCCTATACAGCTTCCATTCTTAAATTGTTGCCAATTTAGAAACAGAGGCAGTATCTTTTAGTAAACCTGACCTGCATATTCCATTCAGGACAGAGCAATCCCACCCCCCACCCCCTCCCTTCCTCTCCCAGCGAAGCATACCTTAAATCTTTAAATCAAAAATGAGCCTTAGCACCCAATCCATTTGTGCACTTGAGGAGAGGACACGTGAGCGTCTGGTACACAATCTTATGAATTATCTCCTTGAATACAAACCAGAATCATAAACAAGAGATACGATGTCTTAAGTTTTACCAATTAGTGGCTTCTAGAAGCGAGAATTGATCGTTACAGCAGCATTGACAACCGACATGCAGAATACTTCCACTCAATTTCCATCCATGCAGTAATATATACACTTCCATTTCTTAAAAATATTACACTTTCATTCTTACGTATTTATGGATGGTGTAATCCATCAAAAGTTTGTGAATTGACAAGCCAGTGATTCAAGTATTTGTGCTTGTCTGTTACTAGTTTTGTGTCATATTGTTCATTAACCCCTGAGATTGATGTCAAATCTTTGTCGAGCTATACTACATTGTTTCAAGTTTTCACCATGAAGAGTACAATTTTGCAGGTGTTCAATAGCAATATCACTTCTTTAAGTTCTCTCAGTGCTTTATGTGGAATTTTTGCATGTCGTATAGAATTTTATCACTTAATAACTATTCTATTGGCTGGCTAGGTGATCTGCTTATGCTTATGTTGAACTGATTAACTTTCGTTCTTCTGCAGATTTGATCCATCATTTGATTGGAAATGGACAACCCGTTGATGCTATGAGATTGGCATGTGCTTTGAATTTGACAGACAAATGTTCTCCAGTTTCTGTCATGTGTGATTATGTCGAGAAGGCCAAGAAGGCTGCTGAAGATATACTAAGCAAGGAAAGAGATTCAGCGGTGTCTCTGGTTTGTTCCGTTTCTTGGAAAACTGTGTCTTGTTGTGATGATTCAACTTATATAAAATGAGAACCTTCTGGTTATCACATTTCAAATCTGTGATTTTGGAAACAAGAGATACACTCTTTCTGGATAATTTTCTTACTTCCCTGCATTAATATTAAGAGGTTACACTTTGATATTTTTAATGCTGATGTATCATCCCTTGTGCAGAATCATGACATGGAGAAGAATGTCAATGCTCTCATGATGTCATGGACGGCTGTGGAAGAATGCAACATTGATTCAGTCAGTCGTAACAGCATTAAGAAAGAAATTACCCAGTTGTTACATAAATATGCAGAGAAGCAGAAAAATCTAGCAGGTGTCCCCACCTTTTTTTCAACTTCACATCAGCAGCAGTCTCTTGGACAGCAGTGTATGATGCAGCCAGAAATCGTGCGAGCGGAGCCAATGGCGGGAGAGCTTCAACAAAAAAACCGGAGAGAAGCACCAACAGCACAAGACATATAAGTCAAAGCAATAGCAGCTTCACAATCATCAAGAACAAGGCTGTGGGTGGCAGAACTCTACTGGGACAAGTCTAAGTAAGAATAAAAAGAGAAAAGAACGCAAGAAAAGATGGCAACCGAACAAACATCAAAGATTCTTATCCTATGCGTATTCAGGATTTCAAGGAATTCCATTTGCAAAGTGTGTCAGAAAAACTCAATTTGGTTCCACAAGATCGTTCTCAGCCTTGCCCTGTGAATATTCCAAAACTGAAACCAGAGTAGCACACAAAATGTGACTAAGATTGTTCTTTATACTTGAGCTATACTGACTCGAACTAACCCTGGATTACTTCTATTCATTTGCTACGTACAGCTAGTTAACTTGATGTGTACTGATATCTGAATTACAGCTATTTAACTATCTATTATTACTAATTTAAAATTAGAGACACTAGGAGCCTGTTTGGAATGGTTTATTATAAACTGGTTTATAGACGTACTTCCTCCATTCACAATTATAAGTTAATTTCTAGCATTCATATTTTATTCTTCAAAATATGTCATTCTCATTTTACAATACACTTTTCTTTTTTTTTAATACACCTTTCTCTCTTCCCAACAAATCTCTATTTTTATATCTCCTCATTTTTTACGTACCATACTTTTTCACTTCTTGATCCCCGCGCTTAAGCTAGATGACTTATAATTATGAACGGATGGAGTAATTTGTATAAACTAGTTTATGAAAAATAATGAGTGGGGATGCATAAACGCATTTCAGTTTTTTATTGTTTATGACCTTTTTGTCCATCCTTTTTTAATGGAGGTGGCAGTGACAATAACAGTAATTAACTAATTTTGTAGAGGGCAACACATCTTTTGCAATCAATAAATCAGTAAAAGCTAGAGTGGAGTAAATTTTAAGTTTATAATAAACTGTGGGTCTAGTTTTTATAAACAGGACACTAAGCTGCTCTGCTTGAGCCTACTCAGGCCTCCTTCGGGACGCGGGTATTTTTACCGTTTTCTGCGTTTTTTTATTAAATTAAATTGATTCTTATGAAATTTCTGCGTTTCAAAAAAGCCCTCAGTTTATTATAAACTGAGAGCATCCAAACAGGGCTCAAGTCTGTAATGTTACCCGAAACAGTTTAATGTTCCTCTGAAAGCCTAAAGAGAGAAGCCCGATATTTCTCAGATCTTAGTCCGATAGGCAGAGATTACTGGCGCGTGCAGATTCACTTCTCTGACATCTATAGCAGTGCTAACTGTTCTTCCAGTTATGCTCGGTCACAATATTACTGAATTAATTAAAAATGATGTCGCCGTTAATTTTTACAATCAACTTTACCTATTCATTTTATTCAAAAAATTTACTCAAATGCGTAAAATTTAAAGTTGTGATTCAAATAACTCTAATGATAAATCAAATTATATCAAAATGTATGAAATTTATCAATTTTTTTTTAATAAAATAAATGATCAAAGTTGAATTTAAAAGTCAACGACAACATCAATTAAAGAACAAAGTAAGTATTGAATAGGTTTTGCAGTGCGATCTAATCTAGTTGCCACTAATTACATACTATCGAAAGTTCCTCCGGTTAGAAATATACCATTCCGTAAAATTTTCCATCCATCCACATCTTTTCTTCCGTCGTCGTCTTCGTGGAAGCAACCAGCGTCTACTCCTGCTTCTTAGTTCTTGCTCTTTTCCCCCAAGCTGTGCAATAATTTGGAACAGAGCTAGCAACGAGAGAAGGGGAAGGAGCCGCTGCCAAACACCCCAGTGCATGCGTCCTTCTCACCATGGTAAAATTCATTCTTTTAGGTAAAAATCAGAACCTTGCCATATAATCACAGATAGCGCGTTAAGTTGATAAACTCATTTCTCATGAAAGCATTCGCATAATAAATCCTTGTCATATGTCTTCAAGAGCATATCATCGCATGCCGAGCTTATCATCGCATGCGATTATAAGTAAAACTTTAGCATTTTATTAGGTGCATAACTAATCACACCGCATATCATTTCATGCAATTAGGGAATGACGCGGAAGGCCAACTTGCTCTAGTTGCTTCGGAGTCGTTCGTCGCTGAAGATCTCCCGCTTGTTTGTACTAACTCTCAGCAAACCGAAGGCAAGCCCCGGTGCATTAACCCTGTTTTAAATTTTATTTTATCACAATGTATTGTATGGTTAATGTACTACCCATGTAAAATGTATATTGGTACAGGTAAGTCGAAGTAGAGCTAGGCTAAATCATAATTAATGGTAGAAGTCGAGTGAATGAGAAACCTTACTCGCGAGCTATAGGTTGTTACGCTAGTTACTTTTATCCCATAAAATAATAATCCTGAGATTGGGCCGGGAGTAGATTGGCATGAAGGCATGATTTCTGTGTGAACTCATAGCTGGAGCGTGGTAGCCCTATTTGTATTGGTTAAGTACCGATTCGAGTGTAGCCTTGTTGAGCAAGTTTGAATATTATCGATTACATATTAGAGAAACGGGACATAGAAAACCGATGTAACTAAATATCCATAGTGGTGAGACGTACCCCTACCCCTCTTTAGGCGATGAGTGGAAGAGAAACTTAGATCTAACCATAGAGGCACCTGCACGGTGGTCGTGTGGAGGACCATGTTGTCGGAAGGAGTAGGCCTCGGACCGGCGCTATGATATTGTTGTGAAAGGTGACTATGTGCGGCTTCTAGGAAGCGCGTACGTGTCATGTATTTCTAGTTTTGCTCAGCTGGTGTAAATTGATTATAATCACTGCCCCTCACAGTAACAAGTACCACTTGTTCACTGCGTTACATCGTAGTAACAACTGGACTAATAATAATAATATGAATTATTTTCTTGGTTATAAGTAATTGCTTGGCAACCATGCTTTCTCTAGTTTATAGTGCAAATCAAATTTACATTCCGTAAACTTAACTTACCGCTAAAAGTTGAAAGTAAGGATCCACCGATTGCTATCTTTTATGTAAATGGACATCCCTGTGAGTCAGCCCTCATGCTTAGGAGTCAGCTGTAGTTAGCTATTTTTAACAGGTAAGTCTTGCTGAGTAATTAGTACTCACGGTTTGTTGTTTTCTCTTTATGTTGTGTTGTAGCTCTTCCTCTTTGTAGCTGGTGTGACTGCTACGACAAAGTGGTGTGGGAAGGTGAACCCCCATGCAGACTGGTCTGTCGACTGAGTTCTTTCTTCCCCTCCCTCCGGTCGCGAGAAATGAAGTATGTCGTACAGCAAGATATGTTTTATATTAGAAAACCGTCCTATCATTTCTGTATCGCTTTCACTATATTTTAAAGTCTGTTTTAAAATTATCTCTCTTAATATCACTTGAACTTTATTGTAAGACTTTAATCGGTTTTTTATATTTTATATTATCACTCGTGTTGTACTATTTGAAGATTGTTGTTCAATATCACCCGAAATTGATTTTCTAGGCGAGCTGTCCCAATTTTTGGGCAGTTCTGCCACATTCTCAATCTCAATCCCACCTCAGAGGCACTTCGTTTGTACTCCACGGGCGAATAGCAGGGAAAACTAACGGAAGGACTGCAAGTTTCACCTGGAATTCAAGGCGAGAACCATCAACGATTGATTTGTCTAGCTGCTGCATACGTGAACTCGTCTTGAAGCCCTCAGTACTCACTACTTAGCAAAGTTTACAAAACTGCTCAAATTAGATCGGTTTTTGTGAAAACCGGTCAAACAGGTCCGATTCAGTTTGGGTGGTTGACTAGTTTTCAAATTAATTTTTTTTATTTTTAAAATTTGATGGATTTTGAAAAAAAAATATGTAAAAAAATAGGTGAAAAATGCAATATTGGTGGAATCCGTTTTTGAAAAGTACATGATTTAGGTGCCAAAGAAATTCAAGAAAGCTTGAATGGAGAAAATAAAAAGGAGCTTTATCTTCACCCGTGACCAGCAGAGCCACCCATTCTCTTCCCTCGTGTCTGTCCGCTTGGTCTCGCCTCTCCTCCGTAGACCCAGTCGCCGTCCGCCGCCTTGCAACCAAAAGCCGTCGCCGAAGTGTGGCTTGCCGGGCGATATTGCCGACTCACCGAGCGGTTACGCGGGTGTCAAAGCTGAGCGGCAAGCCGGGCGGTAACAGCGGCTACCGCTCCGTCGCGGCGGCAAGCCGAGCTCCAGCGTGCGCATGTGCGGGGGAAGCCAAGACGACAGGCTAACCGACCGTCTTCAGCGGTTGGCCGCTCGATAAGCGCGGTTAACCGGCCAATCTACTAGGTTTTCATGGGCAGAGGAGGTGAGGTCCTATTTTCATTGATTTTACTCGAATCTTAGTATATTTGTTTCAAAGTTGTAGAACATAGTTGCTTATTTTCATAGTTTTGTTCAATGTAGGATGGCAGATCAGTTAGATTCAGTTTGGGAACACGAGGAGAACGTGTATCCCAGGTTCCGTTGCAAGTATTGTAAGAGCGTGAAGAGAGGGGCGGTGCCACACGATTCAAGCAGCATATGTTACTTATATGTCACCACTTAATTTATTTGCAGCACTATTATTTTGATCATTGGCATGTTCTTATGCAAAAAATCAACAAAGTATGCATTGATCTAGGTATAGACAATATTGTCCAGATTATTACGGATAATGACTCAAACTATAAAAAGGCGTGCAAGCATCTAAGAAACAAGTATAATCATATTATCTGACAACCTTGTGTAGCACATACAATCAACTTGATGCTAAAGACTATTGGTAACTTCACAAAGCACAAAGTTGTGATAGACTCTGCTCGCAGGATTTCTTGTTGGTTGTATAATCATAACCAGTTGCACTCTATAATTACACATGCTATTAGTGGTGAGTTGGTTAGATGGAACGGAACCTGTTTTGACACCAACTATATGTTTTCTTCAGAGTGCTTCATCGGAGGGAAAAGTTCTTGGTATGGATGAGCTCTGAGACTTCCTTACAAAGTCGATTTGCCAACACCGATGAGGGATGGCATGCTCACTCATGCCTTGCAAAATTGTCGTGGTGGGATACATTCATGAAGCATGTGGTAGATGCAGTGCAACCATTGTATGCGTTCCTTCGCTTTTTCAGATCAACACAAGACCTCTAACTTGAGTGAAGTTCTCCTATGGTATCATTTGTGTCTCAGTGAGTATGTAGCCCTTTTTCACAATGATGAGCGATAGTTCGACAGGTACATAGAGATTATCAATCGTAGGATGCATGATATTTGCAATGAAACCTTTGTGAATGTAGGTGATATTTACTTACCAACAAAATTAATGTATTATTTGAGTACTGATTCTAATATATCTAATTATTGTTATATGTGCAGCTAGAGCATTGAACCTGAGGACACACATTGCATACGGGACTGGTCAGAATATGTTGAATGATCTTCGGGAGGCAATTACACGCATAGCACCACCAACTTGTGTGTTCAGCCCCTGCAGGAGGCGGAAATTTGGAAAAGAAAACAAGGTGCATTCACCACTTATTTGGCCACAAAGATGGTAGTTGATCAGAATACTTCCCTTACAAAATGGTGGAACATGTTTGCTGGTGACACATCTAATATCCAGAATTCTGCATTATGCCTAGTGTTACAGTGTGCATCAACTAGTGGATGCGAGCGTAAATAGAGTACATTAGCCTTGATCCACACAAAGGTGCATAAGTTGGTGTATGTGAACTACAACCTCCGAATACGGATGCAAGATGCTAGATTCACCTATAAGCCACCAAAAGCTGATCCATTTGATCGTCTCATGGAGGTCTCTTTGTATGATTTTTGGAATCTAATTAGAGATTGAATGCTGACCCTCTTCTTGATGAAGAAGACACCGAGAGTGACATTTCTTAGCCATCCCGTCTTGCGATAGATGATGAAGCTAGTAGACAGTTGCTACACTTGTTTCATGCTTCAACAATATATCAATGGGCAGATGATAATGTGGGTGACACATAGGAAAGCGGAAGGTTCAAACTGTAAGATTGAAGAAAGGTGCTAAAAGGATCAAGACAAGGAGCAAAAGTAAAGGTAAGAACATGGGCAGCGATGACTCCACTGAATCTGGAGACGCCAGAACAAACCCACCTTACCAGGATTCAAATGATAGCAGCTCCTGAACTTCATCTGGAGACCCACCAGGTGGAGCACCACCTATAACTCATTCCACAGGTAATCATATCTTCGTATCATATGACCAATTTTCACTCTTTTCTCTTACACATCACTTCTTTTGTGGATGAGACGGAGTTTACCCATGCTACATAGGATGAAGATTATGGTGCTCCACAGTCAACGAGGATCACGATGGTGGTGGCAGCATCAATATGCTCCATACTATTCGGTGATACACAATGATACCTCCTACAGCCAAAGTAATGACTACTACAATTATTCGTGGGGTAATTGTAGCACATAATCACCCACCACATGGGTATACCAATGGGAGAACTCAGAATTTTATCACATGTTGCACTCACAATGGAAGACAATTACCGTTTGAATGGGATAAACATGGAATAAATTCAAAACGAAGTTGATGACCACTAAAGGAATTCAAATCATGTCAAGAGATGAATGCGACAGGACGTATTATGATTGGAAAACAATCTCTAGGTAAAGTGTGCTTTGGAAACTATGTATGGAATTTATAAGTTGCTATGTATGGACTATGGACTCGATGTATGGATTTGTTGTGTTTCGATTTGATATGGATGAATATATTGTCTAATTATATATTGTATATATGTATTGCACTAAATTAGGAAAGGTCATGCCAAATTTTTTAGACTTTTTCAAAATTTTTGTAATTTTCCAACATTTGACCAGTTTTCAATTTCCTTTGCCGGCTAACCACAGAAACCGCTCGGTTTACAGGTGAAAGCAGCCGGTTTCCGCCCGCGGCGGCTTCCTTTTGAGTCGTCTGGCTAGCCGGCTTGTCGACTGGATTTCGCAAAAACCGTCGCCAGATTAGAAAATCCAGTTTAACCAAAATACTGACTGGTTTTTTTAATTTTCTCGGTTTTTGTTAAACCGGCTCCGGGCGGTTTCGGTGCATCAAATGATAACTGAAACATTGCTACTCAGCAACCTGGCCCGCCCGTACTCAAATTGAAGCCAGAATCCAATCGCCAGGGAGTCAGGCTAGCAGTCCTCACACCAGCGCGCGCATAGTGCGTGTCTGAAATAAAGATTTGGATCAAAATTGAAGAATTGCAAACATCAGAATGCAGCGGCAAGCAGAGCTTGATTTCCATGCGGCAGTGACGTCCGTGTAGGAGTCGGAGCCCTGGTGATGGCGGGAAGACCTGTGCGCGAAAATTCCCTTCGGAGATTTCTGCGTGACACGTCTGGACGCCCCAACCAAAGTGTCACATTTAGGTACCGGATTTCACAGTATTGGGGACAGTTAAAATTGAGGATTAGTTTAAGTATTTGTTGGAGTGCTATTTTAACTTTAATATCTAGATTACAGTTTAGGTATTTAATTTAGATTATTATTGGAGATGCTCTAATGAGACCTCATTTAGCTACAATTAAAGGGTGTGTTTGATTGCTGTATGTGAACGCGCTGAAATAATCAGCACTCTAGACTATCTCCAACAACTCTTAATAGTAGCTAATACCAAATAGAAGGTCCTGAAATGATATTAGAAGAAAAGTCAGGATCTTACAAGTTACAATAATTCTACCTAAAGCAGACCATGAGCCTCAACAAAGATTCTAGATATAGGATGTGAGGCTGAATCTTACGAGTCTATCAAAGATTAGGCACGCTTTAAAGAACTGTTGGATAGTTGTTTTCATTGATTACTCATTAAATGGTATATTTATAGACAATTAGAGCTTCTTCAAAAGCACCTCAATAACTCCTTTTAAATCAAATTATTAGGAAAAAGTGTAAAACACCTTCTCAAAGAGCTCCTTTAAATATGTCCTACTTTTCAAAGGCCTCAAAAATCCATATATCAGAAGGTAGATCTGAGAAACTTTTGTGCAACTGACAGGGGACCGATTATTGATTTATCCCAAAATTAAACTATATTGGCACACATTTAGGAGAGCTGTTGGAGGAGATTAGTAAAATAGATCTCAAAATGTTTTTAACTGAAAATAGATCTCAAAATGTTTTTAACTGAACCCAAAAGATACCTTTGAGGTAATATTTTGAAGCAATTGTTGGAGATCCTCGTGCAGTCCTTCGACCATCCCAGTGGTCTGTCTGAGACACAAAACTCAATTTGCTTGTCCAGGTCTGCCAATCTGTTGGGCTGAGCTGGGCCTTTTCACCTCCATGCCATCTTAGGCTTTTCTTATATATTTATATATTCTGTTTTTATTTTTATGTGACTCAATCTATTTTTTTAGTTTTTATGCATGTATTGGGGTGGTAGAAGATAAGTTTGTTTTCAACAGATATACATGTATTAGTTTTCTGTTTTATATTAAAATATATTGTCCCATGAGTATCTTACAATTGATCCACACTATTCCTATTTATTCTATTTTACGCATGTGTTCTCTCATTGTTTTACTACTTTTGGATCTGTCATTCTTCCACAGCCATTGTTTTAGCTGTTTATTTTTATTGTTCTTGCTACATATTATTACTTCCTCTATTCCCTTGTACTTTTATTTAGGATTCAAAATTGAGAAAAATACTCAATTTTTCTTCCATCTTTTAAAAGGGCCAAGTTGGACCCCTTTGTTAGAGCTCCACGGAGCCAATCCGAACTTTGGTTAGAGACTCAGGGCCACTCATATGGCGCACCACATCAGTATGCGGAATGCCACCTCACTTTCAATTTTAGATTCTAATCTTCATATCGATATTTCTCTTAAACCAAAACTCTGTATTTGAATCCATTATTTGCATCTTGTTTCATAAAATTAATAAAAGAAGAAAAGATTCTTTCAGAGCAGGTAACTAGATTGAATCCGCCACACTATGGGAAATTTTGACTAACACCACTACTAAGCATCCGGAAAACACCGCTACTAAGCAGGATGCATGTCAAGATCTACCTTTTGATATTGGGATGTCGAAAAGAGGGGATTGCAATGTGTTGCTTTAGATGCTGATTTTGGCTCAGTTTTTCAGAAATTTCAGAATTGCAAAGTTATATCATTGGTTATGCAGTTTGTCATTAAGCCTGCTTATAAGAGAAGCATGACTATGGAGAATAAATTCGAAAAGTTACTCGTTAGAAGGAATTCAACATTAGCACCAGAAATAACAGTTCAGCAGAGTCTGATGAGGAGAGTGGTGAAGACAATATTGTTTATGAAGAAAATGTTGACCCTTCTTGGATGGATGACGAGGACATATTCATGGAGGATGATGAGGTGTTTGTTTCACTTGGTTTGAGGGCCGAGGATGAGGCAGCAAAAATGAATTTGCAGTCAATGTTTGGACATTGGACATGATGCACAAGTTCTAGTTGATGATGAAGCCGAAAATGAGCCAAGGTTTTTCATTGACAAGGAACATACTAAAATCAACAAGGGAGAGACCTTTCCATCTGAAAGGATCAAGGACACCGAGAAGGGGGTTGAATCGGTGGACTTATGGAACTTAATTCACTACAAACTCAAACTATAAGACTCGATCTCAATAAGCACAACCTACACAATTCTAGTAGGCCAAGACCTTTAACAATGCTAGTGTAAAGATAAAAATAACAAACAACCGCTAGCATGATAGCTATCAAGAGAAATCGTAAAGCAACCTATAACTCTACTCAACAAGATGAAATGTAGAAAGTAAAGAGAGAGAGAGTTAAGAGAATGCTCAACAATTTTTTCTGAGGTCTCAGAGGGTTGGCACCTTCTCCTGATTCTCGTTGGACCACTCCTGTCGGAGCACCGGTCCCTCTTGTCGTTTTCGAAACGATGCTCTCAAAGATATGCTCCACTTACCAGAGTGAATTCATCGGCGGCCCGACTCTAGCACACAAAATACTCTTACGCTAGAGCAAGCTTCCAAGGCTCCGAACGCTCCCCCTTAGTATCCCTTTCGAGCGGGGGACTTCCACAATCTCCTTGGAAGGTCAAACACTGACTTCTAGCCGGTCTAGGCTGCCAAACTAAGAGTAATAGGTAAAGATCACTCCTCTCAAAGCCTCACAAGCTCTAGAACTATATGAATGCTTCTATTCACTCTCTTACTGGCACCAAAGATCTCCAATCTTAAGTTGTGCTCTTTTTTTGTGTCTCTTGGCCTCACACAAGTTTGCTCCAGCAATTCAGACTCCAGGCACACTGCAAAATGTTCTCCTCTACGGTTTAAATAGGCTCCAGGCACAGAAACAACCGTTGTAATGTGATGTCATAAAGCTGACTGCTTTTGCTAGTCATCGGACTGTCTAGTCACTTCTCCCACCAGACTGTTCGGTGCACCACAGGACTGTCCGATGACTCTTTCTGTCATCAAAACAGGGAAACACCCTTTCTGGAATCCATTTCATATGACACCAGACTGTCCGGTGCATATCTTCACTGAACTGTCCGGTGACTCACTTTTAGACTTTCAGAGACACCTCTTTTGGACTTCATCTTCAGGCTCACCGGACTGTCCGATCATTGGCCCACCGGACTGTTCGATGTCTTCTCCATTTCGACTTCAAAGACCACCTCTCTGTGGACTTCACATCTTCTAGCTCACTGGACTGTCCGGTGACTCTTCTGCAACTGAAAGATTGAGTCTTTGTCTTAGACTTGACTTTGGCTTCACTTGCTTTGCTTTCTCTGCCATCTTTAGTGCGTTCTGAGGTAACTAAGAGCATTCATACCTCCTAACACTTGTATAACCAGAGAACGAATGACATGACCCCCTTTAATAGTATCGTAATCCTATGGATGCTCTAGCTAGTCCTTAGCCTTGGTCCACTGAAGCCCGAAACTTTTGATCTTGGGATCGTCCCTATGGTGTTCATTCAATTACCAAAATCAATTCATTCTTTTAGAGGACTTCAAAGGTTATGAATCTTACACCATCCTTGGTTGATTTCAGGATGGCTTTAAGGCAATATGCCATCCTTAAGGAGTTTGAGGTGCACTAGGTTGTGTCCGATAAAAAGATGTATAGAGCTGAATTCAAAGAGAAGGGGTGTCCATGGAGGATTGTTGCTAACAGGCTTGTGGGCCAGCCAACCGTTGAGGTAATATTCATTAGCGTTTATACTTCTTTTTCATATCACTATGATTTCTAATGAGCATTAGTGTATATTCATTCTTCCCTTTTCTTTAATTAATTAGTGTTTACACTTCTTTTTCAGATCACCATGATTTCTCATGAGCATGAGTGTATGGGTACTAATAAGTTAATTAGCAAAATGGCATCAGTGAAGTGGGTTTCAGAGAGAGTTGTTGCATGGCTGAAAAAGAAACCATCTCTAGGAGCATCTGATTTGCAGGACAAGCTGCTTGAAAAATATGGTATAGAGATTGGTTATAGTACTGTTTAGGCTGGAAGGCAAAAAACATTGGATTCAATTTATGGGGCTCAGGAAGATAGTTTCTCAAATTTGTTTAGTTTTGGGGCTAAACTCCTTCAAAAGTCACTACGTTCCATATTTGAGGTTGCAACCAAAACAAATGATGATGGTGTGATGTTTGACAAGCTTTTTGTTGCTATGAAGCCTTGTGTTGATGGTTTCCTATAAGGTTGTAGACCTTACCTTGGTATTGACTCAACAACCTTGAATGGAAGTATAAAGGGCATTTAGCATCTGTTATGGCCGTTGATGGAAACAATTGGATGTACCCTGTGGCATGGGCAATCGTTTAGTCAGAATCCTCAGAAAATTGGACTTGGTTTATGGAGCAAATAGAGAAGGCAATTGGTCATCCACCGTTTCTTGCAATATCCAAAGATGCATATAATGGTTTGGATGCTGCTGTGAAGAAAGTGTTCCCTGACATTGAACATAGAGAATGCATGAGGCATTTGTGGGCTAATTTCAAGAAGTATTATTGTAGAGAAGTCTATGATAAGAATATGTGGCCAACATCTAGAGCTTACAAACTTGAAAAATTCCACTTCCATTTCAATAAAGTTATTGCTGCCAGTTCAGAAGTTGTCACATACATGAATGGCCATCACAACCACAAATAGAGCAGGTCAATGTTCTCAAATGAGATCAAGTGTGACTATGTGAACAACAATCTTGCTGAGAGCTTCAATAGCTGGATCAAGAAGATAAAAGACTTACCTATTGTTGAGTTGATTGATACATTGCAGCGGATGACACTTGATTTGTGGGATAAGAGAAGAAGGATCTCAAGCAAACTCTCTGAAACTGTTCTTTCAACAGTAATTAAGCAGCTTAAGGCCAAAACCGAGGATTGGGCAAATGAGGGTTTCGAAAGGTCTGCACACTGCTGAAGTTTTTGGTTTCCATTATGATATGACATTGTGGAGGCATAGCGTAGAGCTGGACACTCATGCTTGCAGTTGTGGTGAGTGGCAAATGACTAGATAACCATGCCTTCATGATTTGGCATTCATTCAGATGTCTCCAGATGTTGATATGGAGACATAAATTCATGAGTACTATAGTGTGGAGAAGTTTAAGGTGGCCTACAGTGGCTGTGTTCCACATATGACTGACAAGTCACAATGGCCTCAAGTTGATATGGGTTTCAAGCTGCTACCGCCTCCATTGAAAAGAGGTCGTGGATGACAAAGAAAAAATAGATTTCTTCCTAGCCATCAACTAGGAGCAAAGAAACAACAAAGGTGTTACAAATGTGGGGAATTTGGACACCGTGATACAAGGAATTGCCCTTTGAATGACCCAAAGAAGAGGTGAGTTAATTCTGATTTTTTTTTCTTCCAATTTATGCATATATGTCTCTAATTCTATAGTTCCTAATCATTTATCTATTTACATGTAGAAAGAGGAAGCCGCAACCTAAGAGGCAGCCAAAAAGAGCAAAAACAGTACCATCTGAAAATATTTCTCCAAGGTCCATCACTAGAAGGATTGTCAATTTGGTGCATGGTGAAGGCGAGGATGGCACATCTAGCTCTAGCATATCAGCAAGGGGATTGTTGGTTCTTTCACAGGGAGCAGAATCAACATCAAAATAGATCATTGTTGGCACACGCATGTTTGTTTAATTATTCAACTATAATAGTACTATGAATTGGCATGTTTCAGACTTCTTTTGATCATTGCCGATAATGTTTGAACTATTAACTACTATGTTTGATTGCAAAATGATATGTCTGTGCTGGAACCAATTATATGCTCATGGGTCATATCAATTTCTTTTAAAAAATAAATTAGCTGTTCACATTTTTAATTTGACAGTATTACAAAAGGCTAAAAACTTTACTATTTTCAGCTATTCATTTTTTTAAAATTATTTTTTAAATATTACTGTTAATCAAATTTATTTGAACTTAAAAATTAGAAATAAAAGGAAAAAAAATAAAACATTCAATGTTCAGGAAGCAGCAGGAAGCGTCGCCCCAACCATCCAGCATGCAGGTTCAAAACCGATTCTGTACCGTGTCTCAGGCACGTGTCTCGGCAGGCACGCCTGTTTTGGAGCAGAGTCAAAACAGTCAGTTTCTATTTAGAATAATGGAAAAGCAAAAAGAAAAAGAGGGGAAAGAGGGATAATGTTAGGTGGGTGATAAGAACCTTGTATAGTAGTGGTGTTTTCCAAACACCTCTCTTACTTATGGTATTTTGAGGATGGATCGACTCGCTTAGTAGTGGTGTTAACCAAAATTTCTCATCGTCATAAGGCAGTGCGGCCATGCGCCATATAGAGCGGCTATCCCTCTATATAGACCACAGGGCAGTGGTGGTCGGCGACATCACAGCCGGCAGCAGCGCCAGTAGGAGAACCACTTCTGACTAGATTAAGGAGAAAACGATTGGACCGCGCTGCACCGGGCTTGGCTAATTGCAGTGGAACCAAAACCGTATGCAGAAACCGGTTTAGAACTGCTGGTGAGAGGTCCAGAGCAATGGGGAGTCGAAGAGCAGCTTCGACGTCCTTGTGCCGTGCTACCGCTGTCGTTGGTGCCCTCTGCTCCCAGCTAAAGCTCGAGTGTTCTATCATGTCGTTGCATGTAGTTCTCCATGCGGTGATAGTGAAGTTTGATTGGATGAGGATGAAGATGGGTTTGGGCATGGGGATAGGATCGGTCCACTTGCAGCTGCAGCTGGCTTTGCTTTATAAACAAGTCAAATGGAAGATGTATAGCTGTTTCTTTTAATATAGGTGTGAATTCATCATATTGAAGGATAGTTGACAAACGGGCTCATCCTTCATACATCCCTTCTGCAAAATAAAAATATGGCTCGCTCTATCCCTTCGATCAAACAACAACTGGAAGCACCACATTGTAGAAAAGATGGATGATCTCATCTTATTTCACTTTAACTCCAAATTAAACGCAAAGTGTGTATATGTACACAGCAGCACACACTAAGTAGTAGTACTGGTTTTAGTTTCTCCTTGGCATGGGGAGGAATAAAAATGTCTAAGGAGTCATCCCACTGCCGTCTGATGCACCGTGTTGTCGAATGAAACCTTGCTGGGATTTTTAATATTGAAATATAGTCATGCATCAATAGAACATTGTAAACTAACTCGGTGCCGCTCGAGTTTACATAACTCAGACTGCAAAATGAAACGCTAAGCTCAGAATCCCTAGACTCGTCTGCACATGTAACTATCTCAGAATTGAACGTCGAATATTGGATCTTAATTATTTCTAGGAGAGTAGAATTCGGAAAAAATGAGATAATTATCCAAGAAAAAAGGGTGAAGATATTTCAGAACTTCATTTTCACTGCAGCTTCACCACAGGCAAACACAACGGCTAGTCTCAAGACACGTGATAGGACGACTTGGACGCGTGAGCTGCCTGTGCTTAGCTGTATGGTTCAGATAGCTTTGGATTTGGGCGACGCGATCCTCCGCAGCGCTTGGCGCCTGGCCATTGGACGTTGTCGAGCGCGATATCCAGTCGGAACGCCGGCAGCCAATGAGGCTCCCGCTAACGTGGCGTGCCGTGCGTCCACCAGTCGCATGAAGCGCCAGTCCGTCGTCGTATAAAGATCTGCTCCTCCGCCGCCCTATCCCACTCATCAACCGAGCAACACACCTCAGTCGCGTCGTGCTCACCGAACACATACCTCACAGAAAAAATGGCCGCGTCGGCGCTGCAGCAGACCACCAGCTTCCTCGGCCAGGCTCTCGTCAGCCGCGTCGGCGTCGATGCCGGTGGCCGCATCACCATGCGCCGCACCGTTAAGAGCGCGCCCCAGAGCATCTGGTAACGAACGCCTTCTTTCTCTGCACATACGGAGCACTCAGCTCTGCATTTGTACTGAAACGCATCACTGTCTTAAACATCTAAATGACACGTAACAGGTATGGCCCAGACCGTCCCAAGTACCTCGGCCCGTTCTCCGAGCAGACTCCGTCGTACCTGACCGGTGAGTTCCCCGGCGACTACGGGTGGGACACAGCCGGTCTCTCTGCCGACCCTGAGACGTTCGCACGGAACCGAGAGCTGGAGGTGATTCACGCACGGTGGGCGATGCTGGGCGCGCTCGGCTGCGTGTTCCCTGAGATCCTCGCTAAGAACGGCGTCAAGTTCGGCGAGGCTGTGTGGTTCAAGGCTGGTGCGCAGATCTTCTCGGAGGGTGGGTTGGACTACCTCGGTAACCCGAACCTGGTGCACGCGCAAAGCATCCTGGCCATCTGGGCATGCCAGGTCGTGCTCATGGGCTTCGTCGAGGGCTACCGCGTCGGCGGTGGTCCGCTCGGCGAGGGCCTCGACAAAGTGTACCCCGGCGGTGCCTTTGATCCGCTGGGCCTCGCCGATGACCCCGACACCGCGGCGGAACTCAAGGTGAAGGAGATCAAGAACGGCCGCCTCGCCATGTTCTCCATGTTTGGATTCTTCGTGCAGGCCATCGTCACCGGTAAGGGCCCCATTGAGAACCTCTTCGACCACGTCAATGACCCCGTCGCCAACAACGCCTGGGCCTACGCTACCAACTTTGTCCCCGGCAAGTGAAGCGAGCCGTCCACCGGTCCAGGAAAATGGAGATGTGCTTGTGTGCGTGCGTGGGTAGGCGTGTGGTAGTTGCACCCGCGTATGCTCTCTGCTCCTCACAAGGTAGATGTACGTGATCATGTAAATTAAGCACATGCGCGTGATGGTGAATGGATCAAGAATTGTGTACGGCTCGATCGATGATCTTTGGTTCTTGTGGAGTCAGTACTACAGTGCTCGATGGTTTCCACTCCGCCAGCTTCTATGAAACTTGTCTCTCGAACTTGCGGGCGCCAGTTTTCGGCGACAGAGGTTACAGAGCAGGAGGCGGCAGTGTGAGCGTCACCACGCTGAAATGTTTTCAGATTAGACAAATTATTCGTCCTAAACATACATCGCTGTCTGGCGGTGGTATGTACGTAGCAAGTAACTTAGAGCCCGTTTAATAAGGCAGCGGTTTAGAAAAAATTAGCCTTTAACTTTCACTTATACGTTGAGGTAGTTTTTTTATCGGCTGAAGTTTTTTCTAAAATACTAGTTTGAGTGCATGTGCTACGCCACGGGCAGAGCGATGTAATGTAATTTTTCTTCAACACAGAAAATCAATATGACGCATTGTGATTCTGCTATGCAAAAAAAAAATATAACACAATTTTGACGATATAAGTATAACAACTTTATTAATGCAAGCTGAGATATAGAAAAACAAATTTACACAATACTTACTCCAATTTAACTTTTGCATAATGCCTTTTTGATTTGAATGAAAAATTAGAACTAATCCTAACTGAATAAATAATAAATAAAGGAGTAAGTCTCTATCATAGGGCCTCGCCATCTGCTCATATCTAAGTATATTCTGATGATGTAGCGAGGTGGCAAAAAAGTAACAGGTGGCGTTTAAATAGGTTCATAAAAAAAAAGTATTGTAGCAACATGTATACCCTCTTTTCTCTCTCATAATTAGAATTTAATTAGTTGGAATTTAATTGGTTGAAGTGTGACATCGCAGAGATAGAGGGATGGGAGTAGTTTGAGTCGTCACTATGGATATTGGAGTCATCGCTCATTGCTGTGTTAAGGTTAGAGGGTCCTCGACAAGGACAGCCACGCGCCGATGCTGTGAAAATTGGAGTCGTCACGCAGCGCTGTGCAGAAGTGTGGAGGTGGGAAGGGGTCTAACAGAAAGCGAATTTCAAAAGGGACGGAGGTGGATTCTGCTGTTCTTTCGATTAGAAATAGAATTTTAGAGATAGAATGTGTGACATTAAAATTACAGATAAAATTTGTGACACCAAAAAAGTGGGATAGACAACGTCTACAAACTTTTATATTAGAAGAAATTTGGTAGAATCATAGAACAACTTATTGTAGTTTTTATAAATAGGGATTTGAGATGATTTTCTTATATTTACTCTTAATGCTGAGGGTTATAACAACATGAAAGGAATTTTAATAATGAAGCATAATAAAAAAAGAAAAGTCCATTTTATTCCCTCGCACAATCCACTTTGTACGTTCAACTCCCTAAACAAAATTTTAGCTCAATTTACTACCTCAAACTATTCAAATTGGGATCAAGTGACCGAGAAGGGGGTTGAATCAGGCATTTACTAATTCTAACTTTTTTACCACACACTACCAACTAGAGAGCTAGCCCTCAATTCCTAGCAAACTATTGAAAAGATAACACTCAAAGAAAAACCTAATATGCTAGAGGCTATCTATGAAGAACATAAGAACTAGAATAAGGATAAACAAAAAAAAAACAACCTAGTCCAGAGAGATAAACCAAGGATGGGGCTAGAGCTAGCTAGACAAGATAACAGAGAAGGTAAACTAGCTAGAGAGCAAGCAAGGCACCAAGCAACTCCTACACATGCTAGTTATGATATGAAAGCAATCAAACAAGACATACTAGCATGAGAGCCACCATGAGTGAACTAAGAGCAACTTATCAATACTAATTACATGAGTAAAAGAGTGAAAGGTAAATGACAAATAGTAAAGAGAGAAGGGAGGCTCAAGATTTTCTTCCGAGGTCTCTAAAGGATGGCGCCTTCCCCTACTCTTTGTTAGACCACTCCTGTTGGAGTACCGGTCTCTCCCGCCGTTCCTAGAACGGTGCTCTCTAGGGCAACTCTTCACTCTCGGAGTGAAGTTACCGGCGATCCTGGCTGTAGCGAACAATGCCCACTCACAAGAGCATGCCTCCAAGGCTCGGGGGCTCACTATTGGTGTCCCTTACAAGCGGAGGACCCGAAACCGCTCACAAACTTGTGATGTTTTCCACAAATGCCATGGAAGCTCAACCACCGACTCTTAGCTGGTCTAAGCTGTCATAGACCAAGAGTAACAAGATTTATCACTCCTCTCTAGCCTCACAAGCTCTAGAAATGCGTGGATGCTCTAGTTACTCTCTCTTTAGCACTAACAATCTTCCAATTTTCCTCTTGTGCTCTCCTTGGTGGCCTTTGGCTCTCACAAGATGTTCTCTAAATTCTTCTGGTTGTCGGGCATCTTCTCTTGGACTGGCACATGGCTATATATAGGCTACCAACTCCAAATAACTGTTCACAGTCGTTGTCAAAAAGATGTCTGCTTTTTTCAATCACCAAACTGTCCGGTGACCAACTCCTTCGATGGTCTAGTCGCTTGCAACCTTTTTTGAAACCTGCAGCCCTCATAGTAATCGGACTATCCAGTGACCTCACTGGACTGTCCGTGACCATTTATTCCACTTTTTCAAGTGAAAAACTCCTCTCTGAAATTTCACATCCTCCATAGTCACCAGACAGTCCGGACTGTTTGGTGACCTCGTCGAACTGTCCGGTGACCATTTTATCCACTGAAATAGCTGATTTCACCTTCTCATGAAATGTTGAAACTTATAGTCATAGGACTGTCCAATGATATCACAAGAATATCCGGTGACCTATTTTGAAGCTGAAACTTGGATTCTTCACTTCCATCTTGTTTCCAACTTCCTTCTCTTGCTTCCTCATCTTGAACTTTGTCACAATAGTGCCATTGGGACTCCTAGATTGTCCAAACACCCTAGCACTTATGTGAACAAAGAGGAATGACTTAACCCTTTTTAATAGTACCAGATTTTCTATGGACTCAAAGCCTACATCTAAGCTACACTTGGCTCTAACTCATCTTTAGCCTTGATCCACCTTCAATCGCGACGCTTCATCATGAATCCAATCACCATATGAGTCGTCGATCATCTTCGAGTAAGCCAACTCGTAGATTCTTGAGATAAGCATATGTTGAACCTACATTCAACAAGTTATTTCATGGTTTTCACTCAATCAACGAAACATTCATATCTTTGGGTTTCGAATACTTCAAAGGTCATGAAACTTACATCAATCCACCCCTTTATGAAATTTATCTTTTTTGTTTCTCTTTGTACTATTTGAATTTGAAGCTCAAATTTTACAAGGTGGTAGAAGGTGTCCTTCCCTTGGTTAAAAAATTAGAATATATTTTTCAAAACAATATTTATAATTTAATAACAGCTAATAGTGTGTTAACAACCTGTATAAAAATACATAAAAAAATGTCACAAAAAAGTTATAATATATTTTATGAATATTGATGGTATTATCATTTACCTTTTTACAAAATTTGAGCTTCAAATTCAAAATCGACAAAGAGAAATAAAAAAGAAACTGCCTAGGGGAGTATATTGCACCAATTTGAATAGTTTGAGGTAGTAAATTAAGGCAATCTTTTGTTTATGAGGTTAGACGAACAAAGTGGATTGTTTGGGGGAGTACAATGAACTTTTCCTAAAGAAAGATCGAATAGAGTAGTAGATTAACACACTCCATGGGTTTGATACAATAATGATGTGCTCTCACATGATGACATCATAAATAGGAAAATACTTTATCATTATGACCTTGAAAGAAAAATAGCTTTTGCTAATTCATCTTGGAATTTATCCATTGTACGATCATTAGTTTGGGTAGTTGATCTATCCAATGATTTTTGAGAAAGAAGATATTTTCCATATCTAGAAGGTATTGTGAGAACATAATCTATATTCTAATCATACCTTTGAAAACCTTTATCACTTGCATTATTCTCACGGATGAAATCATGAAGGAACTTGGATCATTTGCTTATCCATTGGATAACTCGGCTGTTACCGTGGCATAAACCAATATGGCCATGGCATCCCACCATGGCCACCAGCTTCAGCACCGGTCAGGGTGTGGAGGAGCACCCTCTCGGCCGCATGCCATGGCTAGCAGGGAGCCAGGCAGGGGCGCCACCATCAGGGCTGGCACCGCCTACTCTAGGGCCTGTTACTGGACACATCCCTGGGTGGCGCTAGCCTAGGCCGGACGAAGGCGCACCAGGCCAGGCATTGCCCGTGCGTGGCCATGGCCCATCGCCGCCATTCCAGACGCACCATCTGATTCGAAGCCTCTTGGAATGCCCGCACTGCCTCCGGAGGACGCGCCACCGCCGGTCCACAGGCCCCCACAACCGGTAGATCCGGCACTCATGGCACCTAACTCGGGCTTGGAGGAGAGAATGAGGAGGAATATATGGAGGGGACGAGTGCAGAAGGCCTTTGGAACGGTGGTGGCATGGAGGAAGAAAGGGTTCACGGGTGGGAGAAAGGAGGGGCACTTTTTTGTAATTTCAAATATTTTGTATGGGGATGCCTTCCTTCTCATGGTTTTTTTCCGTTCAAAGTTCGCTCGAGTTTTGCTGCTCCCGGTGCCAAAGCCGCTCACTGGTTTAACCCTTTGGTGTTGCTCACTGCATAAGCCGCACAAAAAGCTACTCAGGAGCAATCCTAAAAGCTTAGATAAACTCTCCTTTTGATCTACTTACTTACTGTCGAGCTTATTGGTCTCTTGTGATAGACTAGTTAATGCGTAAGAGGTACACTATAGATTTCACACCCTTCCTCCAGTTTAGCCATTCCTCCCCCCATGAGAAATGCCTTGACCTCAAGGCTCAAATTAGCAACAACTTCTGCGTACTTTTTCTTCAATTCATAATAATCTACCCAGCAGTTTACCGATTCTGGAAGGTGGGCGATAGGGTTTGTTCCAACAATAGTAAGCCATAATTTATTTTTAAAATTAGACTGAAACATGATATTCATTAAATAAATGCAGAAAATGAGATCCATCATGAATACAATTTTTTATTTTTTGAATCTTTTGAATATTTCGCCTTAATGTATCAATTCAGCTTTTATAGTGGTGAAAAAATGTTTTAGTATTATTTATTAATTGTATCAATGGTGAAAATAAATTGTTCCAGCAGTAACAGTTAATTGTTCTAGTAATAGAAAATATTTTCTAAAATATTTTCTATGGATACATGGATGGCCGCGGTGAAAATGGTAAAATAAAATAATTTAAAAATTGAAAAGAAAGAAAAAATTAAAGGAAAATAAGAAAGTAATAAAAAGGATAAGGTGCAATTTACTCCTCTCAAGTATAGGTAAAGTCCAAATAACTTCTTAAACTATGTTTTGTTTTATTTTATTCCGCCAAAACGAGATTTTGATCAATTTAGCCCCTCGTTCAATTTGTCTTTTTTGTTTCTCAATAGACAAGCATAATCTAAAATCAAATTTTATAAGATGATAAAGCACATCATAACACATGTCAAAAAAATTATTATAAATTTTTTATCATATTTTTTATAGGGAAAGAGATTTAATACTAAATTAATCTTTGGGATATAAAACTATATGCAAAATAATGGTAAAACATTCAAGATGTATTTTTCTAATATGTGTAATAATGTGTTTTATCATCTTATAAAGTTTCATCTTAAAATTACACATGTGTACGGAGAATTAAAAAAGATAAATTGTATGAGGAGATAAATTGACTCAAAATCATGTTTTAACGGGGTAAAATAAAATAAATTATAGTTTAAAGGTTTATTTGCACTTTGCTATACTCAAGGGGAGTAAATTGTCCTAATAAAAATTAAAAAAATAAAATTAAAGGAAAAAGAAAGAAAATTTAAAAAGTGAAAATAAATAGAAAAACATAGACTATAATATATAAAAATAAAGGAAAAATAAAAAAGGCCAATGGGTCATGACAGTGTAGAATGGCCCGGCAGGAGGCGTGTGCGGGTGGTTAGAGCGATGTTGTAGGGCCTGTTCGGATGAGCTACTGACGGTGTTTTTTAGCTGAGCTGCGCGGATCCGCCGTTCGGCCGCAGACCGGCTGCAAGCCAATTTTGACAGCTGATGGGAAACCAGAGAAAGAACGCACGTGGGGTCGTAAGCTGCGGCAACACGCAAGAATAGACTGGAAGAGAGGATTCGCGCACTGTTTATGAGTTGCAGCTGATCAGCAAATCCGCGCAGCGCAGCGGAAAAACGCCATTAGTATCTCATCCGAACGGGCCCGTAAATTCGGGCTAAGTGTCAGAAACAGTCCAGATGGTTGAAGGGCATGTTCTGTTCGGGATTCTTCCACTCTAGCTATGTCAAAGCGCAGACCCTCTCCGATCACTGCCTCCTCCTTTATACTTAACTAGAAAATATGCGTGGTGTTGCCACGCGTTCATTATTATTTTAGTTGTGTCACTTTATTGTTATCATCATTTTGAACATAATAAATGATCATTCACCGATGATATGATTTGAAGCTGAGTGTGTTCCAATTTCAAAAGTGAAAATGTATAAGAAAAATCAAATAGCATAAGTACCGGTCCGAAGTAAAGTCATAATTCTCAACATCGTACCTAAGCAAGTATATGAGAAGCTCAACACAAAAGTAAATTAAACGGAGAGGTGTTAAAACATACCAAGACTCAGCCTCACCAACTCATTTTCATATAGGTCACATTGATCAACTTTTTAATAAAAAGTAAGCATATACTTGCTAGTTGCTACAATGTTCCCTGTGAATTTCATAACGAATTAAGCAGGAAAAAAAAATGCATGGAACTACCATGTTTGAGTACTTGAGGACTTTTTAATTAATTTGAACATGCAGTATGAAAATAAAGATTGTAGCAATGGACAGATGCACTTTGAATAAAAAAGATAAAAATTTCAGTTAGGACTGAAAAAGGCACTGTGAGGAAAAGACATGCAGGACTTAAAGGAACCTGCAGTTAAAGTCTTAAAGGATAATGCAACATAACTATAAAACTGCACATATAAACTTTAACAATTAATTTAAAGGTTGGATGGCTATGCATTGAGTTATCAAGTCTGAAGACTGGAGCTAAGAAAACGATGTGTGTGCTGCTAGCTGTTAGAAAATGACGTAAAACAGATGGAGCATCGATATGCATTTTTCTGCTTACAAAAATGTAGATGCTGAACCATAAGTCTTGGAAGAAAATGAGCTAATCAATTTGCATACGATGGACCTGGTGCAACATAGGTAGCAGCCGCAGCCTCATCGGGTAGTTGATAGTGATGATGTTCTCCTCCCCTTAGCTATGCAATGCGACAGTAGAGAACACGTAAAAAGGGGAAACAATTTACACTATGCAGTGTCTCGTCAGGTAATCTGTTTAAGGAGGGGAATGCTTGTTGATCAAGTGAAAAAAACTTTCCTTGTCGCTGTTGCTCACGTTTTTGCCTGTCATCATGACTACTACTGCTGCTCCGTGTTTCTTTCAATTATTTAAATCTCTTCATACCATGTCAAGTATCAATCCAAATGAATCTTAAAGAAGAGCAGAACACATTGTTAAAGATAACGCGGCCTTGCCACGCCTGATTACTTGGTCCTATGTATTGTATTAGAGAAAATGCAAGATGGTTAAGTCTTTAAATTAAGTGACATGTTCTGAGGGAGATAATAAAAGGTTGATAAATCATCGCAACAAATATGTTTCATAAAAAATGCAGTTATGTTATAGTAAAAAACAAACAAACAAAAGCTCAGGTCTAAGTTGTTTTTTAGATGTTGACTTCTATGACTGGAGGGATTCCCTGATCTTTCAAAGCATACTTTGCATCACGAATCGTTATCAATCTCATGTAAATAGGTGGAAGCCCTGGTAATAACAGACCAACTATTAACCATTTGTGTGATCATAGAGCACTAATGAAACGATAATAGTTTACCTCACCTGACGAATCTACAAGTAAACATAATTGGAAACCCTAAATCCTCTTGAGGCATCAAACTTTTTGATTCCTCAGAGCAGTCCAGTCAGACTAACCTGCAAAATCAAAGGAAGATCATAGAGATATTATGCTCACAACACAGAATTAGAATAAGCAGACAAAATTTAGCTGATCAAGATTCAAGAAAACTTATGCATTATATTCAAACAGATAGTGGAATTGACTAAATTTGCACAGCAGATGATACATTAGGGTTTTTTTTTGTAGGATATCAGATTCAGATCTCAGAAAGCATGGCTCGCTGATCCTCCTATTTTAGTAGTTTAAATTAAAAGGTGTAAATCCCCAATTAAAGATGCAGCTGTATATGAAAATGGAGTAACCTTCTCATGGTCCTTGGAGAGTTTTTACAGCATGAACTGAAGATATATTAGAATCAAAAATTGGATTGAAAAAGATGCACCAACGTTGGTTGATGTTGTGTTTTAATTAGCATTTCATCAAACATTTCAGGGGCATGGAGTGCTTCTGTTTCTATCGCTTGTCTGCTTCCGTTTGACATTTCAGTAGGCAATGAGCAGTGTTGTACGTGTACCAATGAATATATATATAATTTAGATGAGCACTAATTACACAGGTTGAGCAACCAGATCCAACAAAGTATATGGAGATCAGATTTTTTTCCAGCGAAATTATCTAAGAATGGAGAAATTGGTTGGTTACCTTTTGCTGCCATCAGAGGCGACGCCGGCGGTCCAAGGAGGCAGCCGCGCGAGGAGAGGGGACAGGGTGCCAGAGCTGGAGTGGCCGAGGCGAGCGGCGACCGGGGCGGTGTGGGGTGCAGGGGGATAGGGAGGCCGCGACCGGGGCAACGTGTCACGCCGCCAAGTGCTTAAGGATAGATTGGCGGGTGTCGGTGTGTGTTCAAATTCAATTAACAGGCCGTGGGCCGTGTTTGGGTTGGCCGGCCTGTCCGTAGCCCAGGGGGCATCGGCTATATAAGCCAGCTCGCGCGTCCTGTAACCTCATTCGAAAATCAAATAGAAATTCCCCACCTCCAACTTCCTCCTCTGAAATTTCTTCTTCCAACCCGATTCAAATCCGTGGTGATTTCTGTTCTAGACGAACGGGACACTACAATTGGTATCAGATTCAGTCTCTCGGGCGTTCGTTCTCGCTGCTGTGCCTTATCGATTCGGTAATTCCAGATTGGTTCGCAATCACCCTAGGGTTTGATTGCAGCAGTTCCTTGCTGGTTCGATCGGTTTTGGTTCGAGATTCGTCACCACAGCGCCTTCTCGTCAATCCGCTCACACACGCCACATCATGGAAGCGTTGTACGAGACCAACCAGCGGCTGCAGTCCGTGTTCGAGCAATCGCTCAAGGATATGGTGGAGACTGCCCTCAAGGACCTGGCGACGAAGATGGCAGGCATTGAGGAACTGAAGACGAAGTTGGATTCCATGGAGCGCAAGCACAAGGAATTCGCGAAGTCCTTCGACTTCATTCAAGCGAAGGTTGACCTCTCGATGAAGTCTCTAGCACAGGTTCATCCAGAGCAGTCGCGTCTTACGGGTTCATTGAAGAATGTCGCCAATGTGTCCGCACAATTGCCTCCACCAACGACGGGTGACGGATTGATTGGATCTCGTCCTGCAACGTTGCCGCTCACTTCTTTGACAGCCCCTCAGGTATCTCTACCAGACTCGCCTCGTGTAGTTGATTCTGGGTCGCTTCTGACGGGTGTTCCTGCCCCTGCGGTGCATGATTCTGACATTGTGGTTCCTGCAGTGGATTCTAGCGATCACCGTATGTGAATTCCCAAAATGGATTTTCCCCGCTTCGATGGTAGTGATGTTCGCATTTGGTTGGCAAAGTGCGACGCCTATTTCGCTTTATACTAGATTCCTGATGGGTTTAAAGTGACAGCGGCTTCTCTTCACTTGTCTGGCAACGCTTTGCCTTGGTATCAATCGTACTGTGAAGGTGCCGGGATGTTGGATTAGGGGCATTTTTGCACTGCAGTGCGGGCTGAATTCGAGGTCACTACCCACCGGGATAAGATGCTGGACTTGTTGACTCTGAAGCAATTGGGAACTGCCGAAGAATACAGCAAGCAGTTCGAGCAATTGGTTTATCACATCAGGCTATATGACAAATCTCTGAGTAATACATTCCTGGTCACTCAATTTCTATTGGGTCTCAAGCCTGAATTTCGTGCAGCGGTTGAAATTCAGTTACCCAAATCTCTCTCCTGTGCAGCTGTCTTGGCCGCGGTGCAGGAAAATTTGGTGACAAGAGCATCTTCAGGGTCTCTGAGAACGGTGTCGGCTAAACCCACTTATGCCAACACTGCTCGCTCTGATTCCAGAGATTCATTTGCTTCTGGAGAGTTATGGCGAGCCAAACAACTGAAAGAATACATAAGGGCCAATGGGTTGTGCTATAAGTGTGGGGACAAATTTAACTCCGGTCACAAGTGTAAACCTGCTATTGTTCCTCAGTTGAATCACATTGCTGCCACTAATAGAGAAGATGGTGGCAGTATTCTTTCGGATGATCTCTTGGATTTATTGGAGCAGCATATGGTGGAGGATTCTGCAAATACTGCATTCATTTCTTTGAATGCTATCTCTGGTTCAGAAAACTCCAAGGTTATTTGTCTGAGAGCCCTTGTCTCGAGTAGCTCTCACACGTTCCTCAGTTAGCACATGGCTTCTAGAGTACCCTGTGTGATCCAGTCAATAGAACCTCTGTCAGTGAAAGTAGCTAATGGTCAGACTGTCAGTTGTTCTCAAGTGGCTAAGAATTTTTCTTGGTGGATTCAGGGACACACGTTCACAACTGATGCCTTGATATTGCCATTTGCTGCTTATGATATGATTCTTGGAATGGATTGGCTTGAGCAGTTCGGGACTGTAATTGGCTGGATAAGTGGGTAGAGTTTCATTATAAATAGAGCCTCATCAGATTACAGGGTGATGTGCCTACTTTTTACACTCTTTGCAGGAGACATCTGTTGACCTCATTGAGAAGTCGTGCAAGGGAAATGATGTGTGGGCTCTGGCTATGGTTTTCCATGTAGAACCTGATTCATGCTCTGATGTGTCTGTCCTTCCTCCTTCAGTGCAGACTCTGTTACATCAATATGCAGACATCTTTCAGGTTCCATCAGCATTGCCTCCTTCCAGGGATAATGACCACACTATATCACTTCTCCCTGGGCCTGCTTCTGTGAATTCTAGGCCATATAGATATCCTTCTCATCAAAAGGATAAAATCGAGAAACAAGTCTCTGAAATACTGGTTTCTGGTATCATTACCAAGAGTGATAGCCCTTTTGCCTCTCCTGTCCTATTGGTCAAGAAAAAAGATGGGAATTGGCATTTCTGTGTTGACTACAGAAAACTGAAGGATATCACTGTTAAGAACAATTTCTCAATGCCAGTTATAGATGAGTTTTTGGATGAACTCTCAGGAGCACAATATTTCTCTAAGTTGGATATGGACTCAGGTTTTCATTAGATCAGGATGGCAGTGGCTGATGAATATAAAACAGCTTTTAAAACCCATCATGGTCATTTTCAATTTAGGGTAATGCCCTTTGGTCTTACTAATTCCCCTGCCACATTCCAACGCTTGATGAATTCTGTTTTTGCTTCACAAATGAGGAAGTTTGTGCTTATATTCATGGATGATATTCTAGTATATAGTCCTGATCTGGAAACTCATGTGAAGCACCTTTCAGAAGTGTTCTCTGTAATGTAACAGCACAAGCTATTTGCTAAGCTGAGCAAGTGCTCCTTTGCTCAACTCCAGGTTGCTTACCTAGGACACAACATTTCTGCTGAAGGGGTGGCAACTGATCCCTCTAAGACTACAGCTATGCAAAATTGGTCTGTTTCTTCTTCTCATACAGAACTAAGGGCTTTTCTTGGACTTACTGGGTACTACAGGAAGTTTGTGCAACATTATGGCATTATAGCCAAACCACTTACTTCACTGCTTCAGATGAAGCAATTCACTTGATCTTCTACAGCTCAGCAGGCATTTGAGCAGCTGAAACAGGCCATGATCACCACACCTGTATTAGCTCTTCCAAACTTTCTCTTCCATTTGTGATTGAGACTGATGCCTGTGAAACTGATGTAGGAGTTGTTCTTTCTCAATACAATCATCCTGTGGCTTTTTACAGTAAGGCTCTTGGCATTGCAAACAGGAAATTGTCCATCTATGAGAAGCAATTTCTTGCCATTCTCATGGCTATTGATAAATAGAGATGTTACTTGCAAAGGGGGCCATTCATTATTAGGACTGACCACAAAAGTTTGTGCTATCTTCAAGATCAGTCCTTGACCACAGATTTACAAAAGAAGGCTATGGCTAAGTTAACTGGCCTTGATTTTAAGTTTCAGTATAAAAAGGGCTCTGATAATAAAGATGCAGATTCACTATCTCGTGTTGCACACACACTGGAGTGCTCAGCTATTTCTGGTGTTACCCCTGTCTGGTTACAAGAGGTTCTTCATTCTTATGACCAGGACATGGAGTCCCAACAGCTTTTCTCTGAAGAATGGGCTGATTTACAAGGATCAGCGTTTGTGGGTTGGTAACAACTCTAGGTTACAACAAAAAATTATTGCTGCATTTCATTCTTCAGCAATAGGTGGCCATTCTGGTCTTCAGGTGACCTATCATCGAGTGAAGAAGCTCTTTGTTTGGAATGGTCTTAAACTGGCTGTTAAAACTTTTGTCAAACAATGCCAAGTTTGTCAACAAGCCAAGCATGAACATTTTAAGTACCCCGGGCTTTTACAGCCATTGCCCATTCTACAAAGTAGTTGACAAGATGTGTCCATGGATTTGATAGAGGGCCTGCCCAAGTCTAATGGCTATTCGGTGATTATGGTGGTGGTAGATCTCACCAAATATGCTCACTTTCTACCACTCAAACACCCTTTCTCAGCTGCATAAGTTGCTCAACTGTTCTTTGCCAATGTGTCGAAGTTACATTGGGTGCCAAAGACAACTGTCTCTTACAGAGATAAGATCTTTGTCAGCACATTTTGGCAGGAACTTTTCACTCTCTTGGACACTAAGCTTCATCTGAGCTCGGCTTACCATACTCAAACAGATGGTCAAACAGAGAGAGTCAACCAGTGTTTAGAGATGTTCTTACGTTGTGCAGTCCATGATTCTCCTTCTCAGTGAAGCAGGTGGCTGGCTTCTGCAGAATTATGGTACAATTCTTGTCACCATTCATCTCTTAAGTGTTCTCCCTTCAAGGCACTGTATGGAGTGGGCCCCTATCTTGGTTTGGTTCCTTCCTTGCCTTCTATTACTTCCTCATAAGCTGGCTCTATGTTGCAAGAACGTTAGGACTTTTTGGTTCTTATCAAAACTCATCTTGCTGCTGCACAGAACAAGATGAAATGCTATGCTGACAAGAATCATTCAGCTCGGGAGTTTCAAGTGGGTGAACTTGTCTTTCTAAAATTGCAACCTTATGCTCAAGCTTCGGTTGTGTCTAGATCTTGCTCGAAGCTTGCCTTCAAATTTTTTGGGCCATACAAGATTTTGGAGCACATTAGTGCGGCTGCCTACAAGCTGGAGCTACCGGAGCATGCCTTGATCCATCCAATATTTCATGTTTCTCAGTTGAAGCCTCATGTGGCAGCAAATGCACCGGTGTTCTCTGATATTCCATCTGAAGTTCTGTTGGACACTACTGTTGCCATACCCGAGCAAATTCTGGATCGATGTTTGGCTAAGAAGGGGAATTCAGCGGTTGTTCAGATAAAGGTCAAGTGGGCAGGCTTGCCGGCTTCCATGGCGAGCTGGGAAGATTACTATGTCTTGAAGTCGAAATATCCGACGGCACCGGTCTGAGGACCAGCTGGTGTTTCAAGGGGAGGCCCTGTCACGCCGCCAAGTGCTTAAGGATAGATTGGCAGGTGTCGGTGTGTGTTCAAATTCAATTAGCAGGCCGTGGGCCATGTTTGGGTTGGCGGGCCGGTCCGTAGCCCAGGGGGCGTCGGCTATATAAGCCAGCTCGCGCGTCCTGTAACCGCATTCGAAAATCAAACATAAATTCCCCGCCTCCAACTTCCTCCTCTGTTCTTCTTCCTCCTCTAAAATTTTTTCTTCCAACCCCTCAAATCCGTGGTGGTTTCTGTTCTAGACGAACGGGACACTACACAGTGGGGGGGGGCGAGGGAGAGGCGGGGCAAGGGGCAGCGTGCGAGGTGTGTGGCGGGCAGCGACCAAGGAGGCGCGGCAGGGGAGCGCCCGGGGCGGCGCGGGGGCGGTGATGCCAGAGGCGG
>BCLF01000019.1:1007722-1056773 GCA_001602275.1 Zoysia japonica
CGCCCGGGGCGGCGCGGGGGCGGTGATGCCAGAGGCGGCGCGGGAGCGGTGGACTGGCTGCGGGCGACGTGTAGCACGAGGCTGGGTGAGCATCAATGTTTCGAGAGGAAGCACGGGACCGTTGATCAAGAAATGAATGGTGCAAATGAACCAGCCAATCACAGCTGGAGAAATTGCTCCAGCTTTAGATAGTTAGAGAATGGGCCACTTTTTTTTTTTTTTGCTTCTCGTTCCTTCTTCTGGGCGACAGCCTAGCTCACTAGTCTAGCCCAGTAAAAGAAAACATACAGCCAAAACAAAGCTCAACTCATAGAAATGTGTCATGGTCTCCCTCTCGCCACTGGTGTGTTGGTTCTCCACCTGTCACCGGCTGAAGCTCCGACCTCATAACAAAAAGAGAGAAATGTTCTTAGGAAACATCATGTTCTATCATTGCATAGCAAACGTTCCGTCAAGAGAACAAATATTCTATCCTTTGAATCAAATGTTCCACCAAGAGCATGAAGGGAGTGAAACCAGATTAGCGGAAAACGAAATAAGAGGCAGAACATGGCAGATTCACCCCAGGGTGGTGAGCGGCTGGCAGCTACACAGAGAGGCAGTGCAGCGCTTCCGTTCACCGAAGGTGGTACCGTGTTTGTCGAGTGAGACTATGCTGGGATTTCTATCACTGAAATGCAGTCATGCATTAATACAACAATGTAATCTATCTCAGTGCCACTCGAGTTTACATTAAAACTCAGGCTGCAGCAAATGAAATGCTAAGCTCAGACTCGCATCTTGGACGTCCTAATTATTTCTGGGAGAGTAGAAATCAGAAAGGAAAATTGAGATAATTATCCAAGACAAAGGATGAAGATATTTCAGAACTTCAATTTCACTGCAGCTTCACCACAGGGCAACACACAACGGCTAGCCTCAAGTCACGTGATAGGACGACTGGGATGCGGGAGCTGCCTGCTTAGCTGTATGGTCCAGATAACTTTGGATTTGCGGGACGCGATCCTCCCCAACACTTGGCGCCCGGCCATTGGACGCGCTGGAGCGTGAAATCCTGTGGAGGGCCGGCAGCCAATTGGGCTCGGCTAACGTGGCGCGCGGCGCGTCCACCAGTCGCATCCCGCGCCACTCAATCGTCGTATAAAGATCTGCACCCCCGCGGGCCCATCCCACTCACCGAACAACAAACATATCGCAGTTGCGTCGTGCTTGCCGAACACACACCTCACGGAATAAAAATGGCCGCGTCAGCGCTGCAGCAGACCACCAGCTTCCTCGGCCAAGCTCTCGTCCGCCGCGTCGGCGTCAATGTCGGCGGCCGCATCACCATGCGCCGCACCGTTAAGAGCGCGCCCCAGAGCATATGGTAACGAACGCATTCTTTCTTTGAATTGATCACTCTGCTCAGCATTCGCCCTTGTAAAAACGCATCGCTGACTGGCACATCTATGCAATCGAACAGGTATGGCCCTGACCGTCCCAAATACCTTGGCCCGTTCTCGGAGCAGACTCCGTCCTACCTAACCGGCGAGTTCCCCGGTGACTATGGGTGGGATCCACGCGCGGTGGGCGATGCTTGGTGCATTGGGCTGTGTGTTCCCAGAGATCCTTGCAAAGAATGGCGTCAAGTTCGGTGAAGCTGTGTGGTTCAAGGCTGGCGCGCAGATCTTCTCAGAGGGCGGGTTGGACTACCTGGGCAACCCGAACTTGGTGCACGCGCAGAGCATCTTGGCCATTTGGGCGTGCCAGGTTGTGCTCATGGGCTTCGTCGAGGGCTACCGCGTCGGCGGCGGTCCGCTCGGTGAGGGGCTCGACAAGGTGTACCCTGGTGGTGCCTTCGACCCGCTTGGCCTCGCCGATGACCCGGACACCGCGGCGGAGCTCAAGGTGAAGGAGATCAAGAACGGCCGCCTAGCCATGTTCTCCATGTTTGGATTCTTCGTGCAGGCCATCGTCACCGGCAAGGGCCCCATTGAGAACCTATTCGACCACGTCAACGACCCCGTCGCCAACAATGCCTGGGCCTACGCCACCAACTTCGTCCCCGGCAAGTGAAGCAAGTAGTCCATCGGTCCATCGGAGAGGTGTCAGTGGGCGTGTTGTTGTTGCACGCGCGTATGCTCTATGCTCGTCACAAGTTAGATGTACGAGATCATGTAAATTAAGCACATGTGCGTCACGGTGAATGAATCAAGAATTGTGTACCGCTCAATCGATGATCTTTGGTTCTTGTGGAGTACTCTAGTGCTTGATGGTGTCCACTCCGCCAGCTTGTATGAAACTTTTGCCTCTCTAATAACTTCATACTTGCGCGCACTAGTTTTCTGCAACACAGAGGTTACAGAGCAGGAGGCGCGCGGCAGCATGACAATTACCACGCTGAAAAGCGTTGATAGATTCTTCGTCCCAAGATCCATCGCTCCCCGGTGGTGGTATAGCGAGTAAACACTCCCACATGCATGTATAACTGGCCGACTGGGTTATCACCGTCCAAAATCCACCTTTTTTTTTTACAAAACCGCATCTAGAGACTAAGGGCATTATAATGGTCATTTTTTTTAATTCTAAAAGCCAAGCTCGTAGTTTTTATGAAACCAAGATTCTGATTCAACCTAGCTCAAATCAGTTTTAGCTTATTAGACAAAAAAAACTCATTGCCCTCTCCCAGTCTTAACAATTACAAACACATATCGCCGCCGCCTTTTCATTTCCCCTTCCCCGCGCGTGTCCCTCCCTTTCTCTGTACCGTGTGCACCTCCTATAGAAACTATCGCCACTTAATCATGAACCCAGCCGCCACCATGGGCAAGGGGTGTGTTCGATTGAGATACGTTTAGCTATTGCTGTGGCTTTATTTACTGTAGCAGAAGCAATGGAATGATAGTACAGCCACTGGCGGAGCCATATTAAAGCTCTGTTTGTTTCAGCTTTTTCAGGCTGATTTTTCCAGCTGAAAAGCTGAAACAAACAAGATTCTGAAAAACTTACTTTTGAAACGTGGAAAAGCTAGCTTATGAGAAAATAAACTAAAAGCTGAAAAGCTCACTCAGAGCTGTTTTTTTTTTGCTTTTGGTGTGCAGAAAAGTCAAATATATATTGCAAAAATCAATAATCACTACTCCATCAGCCAGCTTTTCAACTAACCACCAGCTAACTTTTCTAAAAGTTCAAAAGCTTTAGCTCAAACAAAGAGGGCCTAAAGGCTAGAGGGGGACTCAACCTCTCCTTGCCCAGGAAATTCTTTTAAGATAACTAAAAGTTTTGGCCTATAAATTAGAGAAAAGAAATAAGAAACATCAAAAAATTTAACTTGCTGCTCTTTTATTTACTTCGTTACCTAGCTTGTGGACCCAAAGTTAGATATCCTAGTGTTAATGAATACCCATCCAATGTATCGATTGCCTCTACTTATTTGCTTTGCTTGGCCCCTTCTACTATTTGTTCCTAGCTCCACCACTAAGCATAGCCATAGCTACAACCACAGCCTATTAGAGCATCGTCGATGGTGATGCGAATCAAGTACCAACCCACCGTGGTTCAGTTTGATTCCTGAGGGTTCGATGCCCACAATGTGGGGTGGACTCCATGACCAAGTGAAAAAATTCTTCTTCGGTCTCTCACCTGCTCCTTTGCGCGGTGATTTCATTCTCATTTCCCGTGCTTCCCTCGGTGGAATGTATTTTTTTATCCAGTTGGTTCGATTCCAACTGAGGTCTTGTTCGGTTGCTTCGGATTGGTTCCAGGTCTAGTAGATCATATTCTCATTCAAATTATGTGACAGCTTATTAATGTAATTTTTGGATTGAATTCGGATCTAAATTTAGCATTTGTTCTTTATTTGGCTAAGAAGCAAACCGCACCTCAAGAGTACTGGAACCAAACCGAATCTTAACCTCACCACAGTGTTGTAAGCTATTTTACATCCTATCAAATATTGCTAATATTGTTTAGATCATGCACCAAGATTGAACATGAGATAAAAGCAAAATCGAAGCCGGAAGCAATCACGCCTGGAATTATTCCTACCCTACTGCTGAACAAGGCCTGAACCAACTTCAGGAGTCGATTTTTCATAGGCGTCCTCACTGTTCAGCTGCTCCAATGGAGGATGGTTTGCTCTAATGAATCATGATTCACTTTTCAAACTACGTTGCGGACGCTCTTAAAGCTGCAGTGAACACAGCCAAGAGCAACCGGAGTGGTTGCGTCCAGCGATGGGTATCCAGCGTGGCCAGGATGAATGAAATGTACACATTTCCTTGGGAGTCCTCGGTCCTCCCCGTCTAGGACGAATCTTGACCTTTGGTGCGACACTGGAATCATCGTCGGAAACGAATGGACACCTTCGGGATTCAATGGCATGGACTTCAGTTCGCACATCACCAATGTTGGTGATTTTTTGATAAATATCTTACCCGATCTAAAAGTTGCCCTAAAGGGGGTGAATAGGCAACGACCTGAAAATCGAAACTTAAAAACAATTTGATCAGTAAAACAAAGAGCGGACTAGTCCGGTCAGTCGAACTTGTTCGGTAGCGGACAAGTCTGATCCTTACGGATAAGTCTGCTAATCGCAGCGGAAATAGATCAACCACAAAAACAAACGGAGATGAGAGACACAAGAATTTTTTATCGAAGTTCAGATCCACACACAAGCCTACGTTTCCGTTGAGGAGTCTACAAAGGACCAGGTTGCACTCAACCCTAAAACCCTAAAGCTCTCCAAGTGATCACAAAGATTCACTTGGTTTTCACTAGATCGACGTGGGGTGATACAAACCTCTCGGATCTGATCACAATCATCTTGATGGATTTTGAGCGATACCTAGCCTTCTAGGAGACGAATCTCCAAGAGTAACAGGCCCTGCAGATCCTGCAATGAAAAGATCAAGTGCTCAAATCGAAACGAGAGGTGAAGGACTCACAATCTTCTCTTCCTTCAATCAAAACCCTAGAGGATTCGATGAAGAACGAGTGGAGGAGGAGAAATGAATCTCAGAAGGTCTCAGGGCGTGATTTGAAAAGATGTGCAAGCTTTTGGTAACCCTAAGACGTAGAGAAAGGGGATTATACAGATCATTCAAGGATGACTTTCAAAAAATATCAGGAGCGAAATAGTCCGGACATCGGGCTCAACGGTAACATAGTCATCTCTCTGGAGTCCGCAGAGGGCATGGACAAGTCCGCTAGCGGACTAGTTCGGCCGAGCGGACAAGTCCGGTCAGGCTGCGATGTAACTGCTCTGGAGTCCACCCGCGCAGCGGACAAGTCCGGAGGTCTGAATAAATCCGGAGAGTAACGGGGTGCTCCTTCTCCGGAGTCCGCAGGCCTTGACGGATAAGTCAGGGCCCGGACTAGTTCGGAGGGGCGGACTAGTCCGGCTCAACCGAAGTGAACAGCGTTATGGAGTCCGCAGCTTGGCTCGGACATGTCCGGTGCCGGACAAGTCCGGACACTCGGATAAGTTCGGGGTGAGCTACATGCTCCCTTTCTAGAGTTCGGCCACTGGGCGGATAAGTACGTTCTCGGACAAGTCTGAAGCTAGTAACCAAACTAAGATGATTAAGATAACGATGGAATGAGAAAGTTAGAGCGCTTCACCATTTTTAAGACAGAAAATGCTGAACCCACTTGATAGTACGGTGGTCCTGTGACTCAAGAAAAATAAACACAATAAAATCCGGAGCCGAGGAGCCAATGATTCTCTTTTCCTTTTTGGGGTTCGATAAAGGTCCATAAACTTAGTTCCTGCACACATACTCACAAAATGCTATCAAATTCTTTCATAATTTGTCACAATTCATCCCAAAATCCACAAGAGATCCTAAATGCACTTTCAATCTCTCCTTTATGGGTGAATTGATGACAACCAATGAGAAGCTACAAGGATAATCAATGGATTACAAGTTAAAGAATATATAAGCTCTCCCTAAATCCATGCACATCAACATATACTAAGACGATGATAGAAGCTTATACGAATTTTAACTTGTAACCAAAAGCAATATGCAATGAGATAGATAAAGTACATAGATAGCACATCATCACATAAGCAAATGTCAGGGAGTACGAAATATTACAAACCAAATTTTAAAAGCACACAAGTCCAAATAGTTCACACCAAAGATAGATAAAGGATGGATAAATCGGAGCTTCTCTATTTCTCCCCCTTTGGCATCAAGACACCAAAAAGGAAAGAAAAAGAGAGAGATAGTGGCAGCTACTCTTCGGCATCATCATAAATGGTGTCTCCTCAGAGTCCTCATCTGGCTGCTGTCCAAAGTATGCAAGCTCCTCATGAGTAAGATCTACAAACATGACATAAGTCGTAGGAGTTTCTTCTTCAGTATCTGAGCTGTCCGGTGAATGAGGAATCCCCTGCTGGCGTTGCCATTCCTTAGTAGCTCTAGTCTTCTTCTTTCAGACAACCTTTTCCTTGTGAGCACGAGCATCCATGTTCTGACAGATTTTGAAGAAACCCTTGAGAATCTAGAACAAACCGCCTCTACTACAAGAGGATGATGGAGGTGAACTGGCAGGAGCCCTCCTAGTAGCTAAACGAGTAGAAGGTGGAGCTCGTGTAACAACAGCCGACACTTGAGGTTGAAGTTTCTTGTGTGACTCCTCCGTCTCAAACACTTTGTCAGTGATCTTCTCAATCATGCACATAATATAGGGGGCATAAGCGCACGCCCTATTTGGCTTTCGTGCAATGTCAAGAATCTCCGAGAACATGAAGTCAAAAGTGTTGAACTTCTCTTGACTCGACAACCACTTGAGAAGGTTCCTTCTTTGACCATAAAGATTAAATGCATCGTCTTCTCTAGGAGCCAAAGTCTTCCTAGGAATGCGATGCATTACCTTATAGAAGGGAAGAAACCCAGTAGTATTTGGCGTAGAGAAGTGAGAGGAGGTGTCTCACATGAAGTCCATCTCATTAACATCAAGTACTGGCTCATTGCGAATCCGAGATGGACAAGAGAAATGACTGCGAAACTTGATGATGTTGGCAAACCATTGCACTGTCACTGAGTACTGTTCTGACCCTGTCATCCAAGAAATCTTACCCTCTCCTTCCTCATGATAATAGAGAGTGGCATAGAACTGACCTATCGCTGCTTTGTTCCATGAGTACTGAAAACCCAAGATATTCTTGATCTCATGATAAGTGCAAGCCTCAATCACTTCATTGAACACAGAATTGTTCTTCCTGGTCATATACTCCCAATCAACCCACTGCATGTCAATCACTGGATTCTTCAGCTTCAAGTACACGGAGTAGTAGTAATCTGCATGAAAATAACTCCAAAATCTTGTATCAAAGCATTGCTTGTCCTCGTCATAGCAGTTCTCTCCTCTCCTAATCACAGCTGTTGAAGCATTCCTCATATAGTTCACACCTTTCCTGCCTCTCTCATGATCCAAAGATTTTGCTAGCACCATGTTGATGGTCTGAGGCTCCTCTTGAATGTCATCATGATCAAGAACCGAAAGATGAACCTTTCTCTTCTTAGTATCAACTTTCCTGACCACACGACGAGAACTGCCTTTACCTAACATGCTGACAACTAGCATAGAGTACAGGATTAAATTGGAATGAGAGAATGATTGATTAAAATTGATTGAACTTGTTCAACATGGTTTGCCTTGTAGTGGACTTATCCGGGGCAGCGGACTAGTCCGGCCGCCCGAAATTGTTCGGAGCTCAACAGTGCACACGAAGAACAAATCTTCACAACTTTTAGATCTGACCATAAATCCTAGCCATATTGCATACCAAGCACTTATAGCATCCTAGAAGTGACCTCACGAAAGGGATTTGAAAGTTATGAACGGGACCAACAACATTTCAAATTCAAACCCTAGAGAAGAGATTACCTTCAAATGAGGATGAAAATGGAGTGGGTTTTTGAGGTTCCGGACTAGTCCGAGGGTGTAGAAGCTTTTCCACGGAATGAATTCACTTTTCACCGGTCGAAATGCCGGATCGCCATAGGAGTCACGAGCTAGGGTTTGGCGCAGGAGAGAGAAAGTAGAATAGTGTTTGGGAACGGAGAAGACTTGGGGTTTAAATAGACCTCGTGGTCCGGACTTGTTCGGGTCCACGGGCTTGTCCGCTGTTGGACTAGTCTGGGACTGCGGACTTGTCCGGTCCTCGCAGTCTTGAATCAAGGATTAGATCTTTGATGTTGGAGAATGGTGAACCATTGGACAAATTTTCAAAAATCAAACATCATTATGCAAAGTGTGATCAGAACAATCAATCAATCAACCATGATTACACTTCCTATAATGAAATTTTCTAAAACTTTTGAGATTTCCAAAAACAAAAACATGCAAGATATTTTGCAAATCTTTTATTTTCAAAATCTATCATATGCCACAACAGATGTGCAACACCTCAAGCCATGTTCTGAGAATCAAAGATATTTAGTTCATTCCTAAGTTCACAAAAGAGTCTCTCATCTAAGAGTTTGGTGAAGATGTCAGCTACTTGCTTTTGTGTGGATACATGGGAAATTTCTGTTTCCCCTTTGATAGAATGGTCTCTTAGGAAGTGGTGCCGGATGTCTATGTGTTTGGTGCGGAAGTGCTCACATGGATTGTAAGCAAGCTTTATGGCGCTTTCATTGTCAAATAGGAGTGAAATACGGTTCAAAATATAACCATAATCCTTTAGAGTTTGCCACATCCATAGAAGTTGAGCACAACAACTATCGGCTGTGACATACTCCGCTTTGGCTATGAAAAGAGCAACAAAATTTTGTTTCTTAGATGACCAAGACACTAGAGATCTTCCCAAGAACTAGCAAGTCCCCGATGTGCTTTTACGGTCCACTTTGCATCCGGTATAATCGGCATCGGAATACCCAATGAGATTGAATTTTGAGCCTTTGGGGTACCATAGTCCTAGGTTTGGTGTATCAAATAGATATCTCAAAATTCTCTTCACGACACTAAGTGACATTCTTTTGGATCGGCTTAAAATCTTTCACACATACACACACTAAGCATGATATCTGGCCTAAATGCACATAAGTAAAAGAGAGATCCAATCATGGAGCGATATACCTTTTGATACACAGATTTGTCCTTCTTGTTGAGATCAAGATGCCCATTGGTAGGCATAGGAGTCTTCATTGGCTTTGTATTTGCCATGTCAAACTTCTTAATCATGTCTTGAGTATACTTTGCTTGGCAAATGAAAGTTCATTCTCTTAACTGTGTGGCAGAACCGCCCCAAAACACTGCACGGCTCGCCTAGGATTGATATCGGGTGATATTGAGCAACAATACCCAAATAGTACAACACGAGTGATAATATAAAATAGAAAACCGATTAAGTCCTACAATTAAGTTCAAGTAGTCTTAAGAGAGATAAGTTTAAAACATAGCGGAAGTGACATGGAAGAGATACGATGGTTTTTTACTATGAAACATATCTTGCCCTAAGACTTGCTTCACTTCTCGCGACCGGAGTTCGGTGAGGAGGGAACCGGTTCATAGGACCAGTTCACAGGAGCCTCACCTTCCTACACTCCTTGGCCGCAATAGACACACCAGCTACCTACAGAGAGAACTACACACAACAAAAAAGGAAACAACAAACCGTGAGTACTAATTACTCAGCAAGTCTTACCCGTCAAAATTGGCTAACTACAGCCGACTCCTAAGCATAAGAGGTTGACTCAAAGGATGGCCATTTGCATAAATATAGCACTAACAATGGACCCTTACTTTCAAGTTTTAGTGATAAGTTCAGTTCACGGAATGTAAATTTAATTTGCACTATCATCTACCACAATCATGGTTACCAAACAATTACCTATAACTAAGCAAACAAATCATATTATCATTATTATTAGTCCAGTTGTTACTACGATGTCACTCAGTGAACAAGTGGTACTCGTTACTGTGAGGGGCAGCGATTATAATCGATTTACACTAGCTAGGAAAACCCGAACTACACAACACGTATGCGCTTCCCAGAAGCCGCACGTGACAACCTTTCACAACAATACCATAGGGTCGGTCCGACGTGCACCTCTCTCAAGCACATGGTCCTCCATGCGATCACCGCACCGGGTGCATCCATAGTTAGATCCAAGACTTTTCTCTACTCCCCGTCGAAAGAGAGGTAGGGTTACATCCAACAGCTACGGTATCGAGCTACATCAGTTTTCTGGGTCCCATGTCCCCAGTATGCATTCGGTACTGTTCAAACTTGCTCAACAGGACCACACTCGAATCGGTCCAGCGCGGGGTTCGGAAGCCGGACACGTCCTAGGCCCGTGGCGCGCATGCAAGGAGCAAGGCGCGAGGTGAGGGCGCGTGGACGCGCGCGGTTGGAAGGGAAGGAGAAAGAGAGATAGCGGGCTGACAGGTGGGTCCCGCGGTCTTTTTCTTTTTCCTAATTTTCTCAGATTTTCAGTGCACCTTTCTGTTTTGACCCGAGATGCACTCTTTCCGAGCTCTAAAAATTCTGAAATATGGTAAGCTGGTAGATCTTTTGAAAAGGAACAAGTTTTATTTTGGGCATAAGTTCAAAATCGAAATAAATAAAATGATATTAAATTTTGAAGGCAGGTTAGTTTTTTAAAGGAAAATAAATTATTTGGGCTTTTAAGCCTCAAATTACAATTTTCCAAAAACTTCTAAAATTCAAGTGGTTACAAGATATTTCAAGAGAGATTTTTATTTCACAATATTTCATTGAAAATTTTGAACTCACATTTTAAATTCCAAACTTAAATTTGGAACTAATTTGAAACTAGGTTTAAATTCCTTCGAGCTCGGATTTTCAGAAATTTTGAATTAGAATAGAGTGTCTTATTATTCAAAAACATGTAGTGTTACAAATTGCTTCACTTGAAATCCTACTAAGAAGGTTAATTTTCCCATCATAGACATCTCAAAGCGTTTGGTCATAAGCTTGCTAAACTCATCACAAAGAGACTTATTAGTAGAACCAAATATAATATTATCGACATATATTTGACATACAAAGATATCATTAGATACTTTCTTTGTGAAAAGAGTAGAATCAGTATTTCCTATTTTGAAGCCTTTCTTGATGAGGAAGTCTCTCAAGCACTCATACCAAGCCCTTGGTGCTTGCTTCAACCCATAGAGAGCTTTGTGAAGCTTGTACACGTGGTTCGGGTACTTTTGATCTGAAAAAACTGGTGGTTGCTCAACATATACTTCTTCCTTGATCGGACCGTTGAGGAAAGTGCTTTTCACATCCATTTGGAACAGCTTTAAACTGTGGTGAGTAGCAAAGGCAAGTAATATTCGAATTGACTCAAGTCTAGCTATAGGAGCATAAGTTTCATCGAAATCCAAACCTTTGACTTGAGAGTATCCTTTGGCCACCAATCTCGTCTTGTTTCTTACCACAACACCGTCTTTATTTTGCTTGTTTCAGAAGACCCACTTGGTTCCAACAATGTTTTGCTTGGGTCATTTCACAAGAGTCCAAACTTCATTTCTTGTGAAGTTGTTGAGCTCTTCTTGCATAGCCAATATCCAGTCCGAATCATTTAGCGCTTCTTCCACCCTAAAAGGCTCAAGACAAGACATAAACGAGTAATGCTCACAAAATTTAGCTACACGAGATCTAGTGATTACCCCCTAGTTAATGTCACCAAGTATTTGCTCGACGGGGTGATCTCGTTGCACAGTTTGGTGTACTTGTGGATGTTGCAGTTGCGGTCTTGTCTCTTCACTATTTTCTTTAATGTGTTGATCATGAATTGGAAGTTGGTCACTTTCATCATCTTCATCATTTACTACTTGTGGTGCTTCGTCAGTTGATTCAACACTTGTTATATCATGTTCCTCTTTACTTGTAGATGTAGATGGCTCTTGATTTTCTTGTGACTTGATCTCACCAAGTGTCATCTTCTTGATCGCCATGGCCGGAGCTTCTTCATTATCTGTAATTTCATTAATAACTTGCCTCTCTTGGGAGCCATTAGATTCATCAAACGTCATGTCACGTGCTATATCAACGCAACCATTGGTTTTGTTGAATACACGGTAGACGTGAGCTTTTGATCCATAACCAAGCAAGAACCCTTCATCAACTTTAGGTGTGAACTTAGAGAATTTGAGTTTCTAATTTAGCATATATCATTTGTTTCCAAAAACTTGAAAGTATGAGATGTTAGGCTTGTTACCGGTGAGAAGCTCATAGGGAGTTTTCTTCAAGAGTCGATATAGATACAAGTGGTTGCTTGCATGGCATGTATGTTGACAGCTTTAGCCCAAAAGCGATCGGATGTCTTGTACTCATCTAGCATAGTCCTTGTCATCTTAATGAGTGTTTGATTCTTCCTTTCAGCATCCCTATTTTGTTGAGAGGAGTAGGGTGCTGAAAATTCATGCTTGATGCCTTCTTCATCAAGATATTCTTTCACTTGAGTGTTCTTGAACTCGGTACCGTTGACGTTTCTTATCTTCTTGATCTTCACTTCATACTCGTTTTAAGCTCTTCTCAAGAATATTTTGAGCACACTCTTTGTTTCACCTTTGTCATGCAAGAAGAATACCCAAGTGAAACGAAAAAAATCATCAACAATGAAAAGATCATATTTGTTACCGCTAATGCTAATATATGCCACGAGGCCAAATAAGTCCATGTGTAGCATCTCCAACGGTCTTGTAGTCGTCATTATGTTCTTGGATGGATGGCTTGCTCCTACTTATTTTTCGGCTTGGTATGCACTGCAAATTTTATCTTTCTCAAAGCAAACATTTGTTAGTCCTATGATGTGACCCCTTTTTGGAGTTTATGAAGGTTCCTCATGCCAACATGGGCTAGGCGGCGATGCCACAACCAACCCATTGTTGACTTGGCAACAAGACACGTATCCGAGACTACTTCATTAGTAGAGAAATCTACTAGATGAAGTTTTCCCTTCAAGTAGTCTTTGAATGCCACGGTACAACTTTCTCTTTTGTCGACGGTCACATCATAATTTGTGAACAAACAGTTGTAACCCATCTCACACAATTGTGACACGGATAATAAGTTATAGCTCAAAGATTCAACTAAAATAACATTTGTAATGGATAGGTCATTGGAAATAGCAATTTTTCCAAGACCGATTACCTTCTCTTTTTTGTCATCCCCGAAGGTAACACTGTCATCTTGAGCCTTGTCCTCTTCAATAGATGAGAACATTTTCTCCTCCCCGGTCATATGATTGGTGCAACTACTATCAATTACCCAACTTCTTCCATCGGAGAAGTAATCCTACAAAACAGTTTAGGCTTTATTTTTAGGTATCCAAATTTGTTTGGGTCCTTTCATGTTAGTAACAAGAGATTTTGGCACCCACACACAAGACTTGGTGTTCCTGTGGCGTGACCCAAGATATCTAACAATAACTCTACCAAAAGCATTCTTGGCTAGCACATAAGAAGCATTAAAATTATGGAAAAGTTTAGCACATTGAAAAGCTTTAGAGTCCTTTGGAGGAGGTGTTGAAGAACCTTGATTCTTGGCCTTGTAACTTCCTCCCTTGGTGAACTTCACGAACTCCTTGCCGTTCTTGTTTTCCCTTGCATTGTGACTCTTACCCTTCTTATAACCAATGCCATCCTTGATATATGGGAGTCGAGTGTTCATGTACGCTTCTCTTGCGTACTTGGCCTTTTCTTGCTCGATGGAAATTTTACTTTGTTGAGCTTGTGCATTGAGAGTCTTTACTTATTCTTGAAGTTGCACGATAATCTTCTCATTCTCAATAAACTTCTCAATCTCCACATCTTTGCACCTATCACAAATAACAGACAAAAAGAGGCAAGACACTTCTTTAAAGGAAGATGTTTCTCCTTTAAGTTCGCTAACTTGCACTTTAAGAGAAGAGTAGAGTTTTTCTAATGTGTTAAACTCCTCTTGAAGTGCATTATTAGCGAATCTAAAGGTTTCGCTTGCATTATAAGTCCGGGGTGAGCTACGTGCTCACTCTCTGGAGTCCGGCCACTGGGCGGATAAGTCCGTTCGCAGACAAGTCCGAAGCTAGCAACCAAACTAAGATGATTAAGATAACGATGGAATGAGAAAGTTTGAGCACTTAACCATTTTCAAGACAGAAAATGCTGAACCCCTTTGATAGTACAGTGGTCCTATGACTCAAGAAAAATAAACATAATAAAATACGAAGCCGAGGAGCCAACGATTCTCTTTTTCTTTTTGGGGTTCGATAAAGATCCATAAACTTAGTTCCTGCACACATACTCACAAAATGTCATCAAATGCTCCATTGTTTGTCACAATTCATCCCAAAATCTACAAGGGATCTTAAATGCACTTTCACCATCACGTGCATGCGCTGAGCAGGCATTGAGCATGCGCACTATTGTGTCCCTCACCGTGCGGCTTATATTCTCACTGAGATCTGACTAGGGCTAACTTTACTGATTAAATTGATGAAATTGCCCCGCACCAGTTCAATAAAAACTACTAAAACAGGTTGGTTTGCCAGCCAAATTTTGTTTTTCTATTTTTTTAAAAAAAAATTGAAAATCAGTTAATTAAATAAACAGTGTAGGACTTACTTAGGTGCTTAATCTTAGGATCATTTCCCTAAAACATGAACATAACATCTTAATGCGGAATTCAGGTTATTACTAACTGTGTCCTGGAGATAGGATCTCTATCATTACCCTTGATGACGAGTGGATCTCTGTAGTTGTGCACTAGATCAGGCTCCCCTCTTCTGTTCCCTTCTCTGGCTCCTCTAGATACACTGGCTTGGTGACGGCCTTTAGGCCAGTACAACACCTTTGGAGATCGGCATTAGAGTTTTGAAGAGGTGGCTTCTTAGAACTCGCAAATGAGTGGTTTGGCTGCCCCTAACCCCTTCTTATATGGTGATGCCATCTGGGAACGTAACCGCTTGTCGGTTATGCTGCCGATCAGAACGTGACTCATTCCCATTGCACGTGTGCAGTGGGATGGGTTCTGCATGGCTGGCTCATTCTGTTATGCATTATCTTTTAGTTAATTTCATAATTAATCATAATTCTTTAATAATGAACAGTTATATTTTGCCTTGCAGATCATCGTCCCAACAAACAGAGCCCAATTAGTTTGACTGAAATCCATTAAAATTGAGTGTAATTTTGACGGTTTTGTCGACCATGGATCTGAGAGTCCGGAAGGCAAGCACATGACAAGATGCTAAAAGGTGATGGCGAGAAAACAATGCGTTGTCTTGTAGTAAAAATTTTACATCCCATCGATTGGGTCCATAAATTTATTACATCCCGTCGTTTGGTTTATTACCTATGTGAACCTTTCTAAAATTTGGAGTTACCAAATCATGGGCGTTACTAAAATATTGGTAACGAAATGTTGTTTGGTTTGAAAACTTTCCAAATCGTTGGTATATTGGAAGAAAACAGATGTTTGGATTACAACTTTATCAAATCTTACCAAATTGATACGTAGGTCTCACATGTCATATATTATTTTTAAAGAAAATATAGCCAAATGACATCTTATTTTATAGATTTAATTAAAAGAAATTTAATGGTGAAAAGATATTACAAATTGGATTTACAGTTTTAGAGATATAATCGTTTGAGGAATGCTAATCTTTAAATTTTGGACTTTGTGCCAGCTATGAGCTGTTGCCACATAGCAGAACAAGTATTTTTCTTACTTGCCAAAACGTGGGCGATCATTTCCTTCACCCCTGTCCTGGCCAGCGTTGGTAGCGTCTTGAAGCCAGCGTGCGCCAAATTCTTGCCGGCGAACCAAAATTTGGTGCCAATCCAAGCTGCAGCCAAATTTCTATGGCGAACCAAACTTCGGAACCGTACGCTTGGGCAAAGAAGCAAACACACCCCATGCGCCCGCGCCTGGCGGGAATGTTCGCTTCCGACCACCGCGGAGCCAAGTCCCTCTCCGACCACCTTCACGCCCACAGCACTTCGGCCCATTTTAACTCACGGGCCCAATGAGCACTGTTGAGACGTGGAATATGACGTCAGTCCAGTTCGTTATCGGGTGAAAATGAATCACTACTAGCGTACTCTCCAAATTTGTTTAGTTAAAAAAAATAATTTTTTAAAATTGGTGGGATTTTTAAAAACTTACTTTATTTTTTGAGCTGAAGAGATTCAAAACCTTAGTTGCACTTATTCATACCCCTAGTTATCTGATATGTTTTTATATATTTTTATTTTTTTCTTATACAATACGGTCCAAATCTTTTCATTTCGTTTTTTTATGCACGGATACATTGGGATGGCGTTCTTTATATTGTGTGCACTCATTTTTCTCGTATATATCTTTTGCCTTTCTATTTTCTATTGCACGCTAGATATATTATTTATTTTTTATATACTAATAATGCATTCGTCTCTACGCTTTGGTTATGCACGTGTTCAGCGAAGTACTTATATCAATTTATTAGACTATTGGAACAATGAATTTTTATTGTTGTAACAATTAATTTTAATGTTGTAACAATTAATTTTTAATGTTAGAACAATTAGTTTTTAATATTGGAAAAATTAATTTTTACCACAGGAACAATTCATTTTTAATGTTGGAACAATTAAATTTTACTGTTGGAACAATTAATTTTACTAGAGAATATTCTTGATAAACTAAGACTGAACATAAAAAATCTAAAAAATAAATTTGGAATTTATATTCATATAGGACCTCATTCTTTTGATTAACTTTTAGAAATATGATGGTTTAAATATATTTAAAAAATATGTTATAATTTGTGAAAAAATGATTTGAAGTTTAAACATTGAGAACACGGCAGGCGGCAGCCAACTTGGTCCCCTTTTTTCTGCGTGATAATGAAAGCATAGTAAACCAATCCGATCAGATTGTGAATCCAGCCAACGATGTGAGGAATTTAGGGCGTGATTGGTAGCCCTGACTACCTCGGGCCAGGTTGCCAGGCGGAGCCAGGCTATGCGTGGCCAGCCTGTGTGTGTTCAGGCAGTGCTGTTTGGTTTTCATTTTTTAACTGGGCCAGACTGATTTGTGTTTGTGATTGGTTGAATGAATCACGAACTAATTTGCACACTTTTGTTCTTTGCACTGCATCCACGTGAGCCTCAGCCGCATCAAGCGAGCCAGGCTCGGTTGAAAAGACCAACGCCCACGTTTCTCTCAGGCCAGGCTGCGGGAGCAAAGTTGCATCAATCTAGTCAAGCTACCAAACTACATAACGTTGTACCCACTGGACCTGGCTCACCGGTGGGGTGGGCAACCAATCAATCAGGCCCTTAGTGAGCTGTGGTGGTCGTTGGGGGTGGTCGGACTATACCTGGGCAAACGGTCCGCCCGGCACGACGCACAAGACATTAAATAACACAATCTATCTATTTAGTTTTGGTCCGCTCCACACGTTGTATCTAACGGACCGTGTCACTTCAATCCACGGGCTCCGACATAGGTTCATGGTGCGGCTCAAAATTTAATATTTAAATTGTACTAGACCATTAGGTATGCAGGTCTAATAAATAATTATAATTAGTGGATATCATTACAATTCTTCAAATTTTAAGATATGCTATCCCGTACCATATGTCATCCACTTGCAGGGTCTTACCTTTAAGTGATGTGACGGTGTCATATCTTCAAACTTAAAAAATTGTAATGACATGTATCTAACTAGCCCATAATCGTTTGAGCTCGATTAATTAAATACAATGCTAAATGATGTAAAATATAGTAGGAAAAATGATAATTGAACCTAAGAGATATTAAGCAGCCACTTTACTAATACACCACACTTCGAAATTTAATATTCATGCTCGGACCGGCCTATTAGCCACCTTAAAATCTAAAATAGGTGAAGTAGCCATCTTACTGATACACCGTACTATTTTATTTGACTACAAATAAAATAATTTAACTATATATAAAATAAAATTAAAATTAATAAATTTTAAACAAACCATGGCCCGCAACTCGTGTCGAATCGATCTACATGAAATGAATCGGACCGTACCGTAGTTGGACTGAGTTATTTTTTTTTTCTTCGGGTCGGCCACTTGGCACGACCGTTTGTACATGACAATGTCTTGGTCGGACAAAGGCTAGAAAACAGGCAGCGGAATGCAACGGGACCCCGCGCCTGGACGGCAGCGAGATCGCCCCGCACATGCGTCCGGGGTCAGAAAATCCGCACATCGTTGTCTCGTTATTGTAGACGCCGTCGAGAAAACAACGCGCTGTGTCTGGTTATGGTAGTTTTTGTCATGGGTCTTGATGATTTTGAAACAGGCCTACGACAATGGACAGGGCGCCCCCACGCTCCCGGCCCAACACCCACAAAGGCCGACCACAGCATTTTGGACGCCACACCTCTTCCATGGCATCATCCCCTTCCCTGGCCACCCCTCTCTCCGCCGCCTAGCACCCGATGCCCGCGCCTGCCACCACCACCGCGGCCTCGCTGCTGCTGGGCGGCGGCAGGCTACCGCGGCTCCGGTTCCAGTCCCTCCGCGGCGCCAAGGCCCCCTTCCGCCGCGCCGCCTTCCCGCTTCACCTCGCCGGCGGGAGGCCCAGCCCGCTCGCCCCCGTCTTTGCCTCCGCGCTGCCCCTGCCGGTCGCGACCGCTCCTCCCCCGCCGCTGGTGGAGGAGGATGGCTGGGGGAGGGTTGTGGCAGCTGTGAGGAGGATCGCCGTGTCGGCAGCATGCGGGATGCTTGCTATGGCCTGGTGCCTACGGGCGCTGGCCGCAGGGGCTGGGGCGCCGGGGGCGGTGGAGGCAGCCGAGGGGATAGGAGGGGTGGCGGTGCGCGGGGGGTGGCTCAAAGTGCTGCAAGTTCTGCAGCTGCTGAGGGAGCAAGGGATCATACTCGCTGCCCTGCTCGGTCTCTCAGCGTTCTTCTCCATGGCCGAAACCTCCATCACAACACTGTGGCCTTGGAAGGTTCGTATCGCTCTTCTCTGGTGGCCCATTTTTCTACTTCCTTGTTGATGGCATAGTAGCTGGAGAGACACGAATTGATAGATCAATGGTCATCTTGTATTAATCATGCTACTAATTTATAATCTATTTAGTTCACTGAATCAGATGTAGGGCATGACACATATTTTGGAAACGTAGGAAATCAGATTAATGTTGTTTTTACGAGATAGTGATTATATGCAGAGCTTCTTGTAGGAAATGCATATTCATTTCACTTGAGTGATTGTGCGATCAACTTATGTATCACGGTTGATATGGATGGGGGTAGTTTAAGGAAGCTAATATGTTCTTGAACAAGCTTGTGTCCTGCTTGTCCTGCTTCAGTATAGTTATTTTGCTCACTTGCTGATCGAGGAAAAACACAAAGTTTTATATTACAAAGGTGATATCATGCCACAGTAGCATTAGGCTTGCTGCTACCATTAGAGTATTATGACTTTGTATTATGGGTTGGACGGTGGGGAAATGAAAACCATATCCAGAAACACAGCAATGAGTAACAATGCATGTTTGATGACAACGTTGACACGATGCACACGTGACAACTAAATGTGATTGGGAACTTTAGCAACATCTTGTGTTGCTGGTTTATGGGAGATAAGGTCAGGAGTTTATGCAAGGAACTAGGAAAGAGAGTACGGGATTTGATAGAAGAAAATGTTTTAATGTTGTAGCGGTAACACTCTCAGTAGACAAGGGAATTAACCAGGCACCAACCCTGGTGGCACCCAAAAAAGGCCCGCTTCTGTGCTATTTTATGATAAATACATGAGCCAACAGGATTGCATTCAGAGTTATATGTGATCCGTAGGCACGTCTGGGTCCTCTGGATGATGCTTCCTGAATAGCTGGCCTTTGGAAGTTTGGAGCCTTTTCTCAGTCCTGCGATGATAAACCTCTCTTAATGCAAAACCTTTGGGGCGAGGAGTATGGGGGAAATTTCTTGGTTAAATTTCAAAGCCCTAGGCTCTTGAGATGGGGTCCTCTTTAACTAGGGTTGAGTTTTTCTAATTCTTGGTGGCAAGTGTAGCTGATTTATTGTAGATTTATGTTTGAAGAATTCACTTCTATTTAGGTATCATTGTAGTCCAAAATGAAGTGGAGAACATGGCTTTCCACCCTTTATACCATTTTAACACCTATATAGCTTCAACTCTATTATATCACAGATTTTTGCAGGATCATATTCTTAAAAGATTAGAGTTCTAGATGAGATTAGTTTGTTACATAGTTGGTGTCACTTTGTTCTTTTTTCCTCCATGATTTGTTACATTAATGCTGGTGTCACACCCACCTAGCTTCTATACAGTGGCGGAAGTTTGATCTCGGCACAACTAGGGCCACTAATTCTTGATCTGCAGGCTGCCAATATATAATAAAAACCAATGCAATACAATTTGCCACTAATTCAATACGCAATACAAATTGAACAATTCACTGGCAACTAGATTATCAATTAGATTATATTAGGAGAGAAAGGTTAGGGATTTATGATCAATAACCTGAGGCGTGCATCATTCTGCTTGTGTGGCACCGACGCTGATGCCGTTCCGCAGGTTCACCATGGAGATCATTTTCGCTGATGTGAGCGCAGCGGAGCGGAACACATTTTCTCCAGTAGTTCAGCTCACACCCTCAGACAATCGCTAATCTTTTTTGGTTATTATTCAGTCGTTCTTGTTTACGAGAGTAGGAGCCGGCATGTTCATTCACGATTTCTGATTGGGCAACCTAAAGTTAAATTGGTCCTTAAAATTGAGAAGGGGTACTTAATATTTTGACCAACGACTAGGGCCATGGCCCTAGTGGCTCTCCACGTAATTCTGCCGCTGCTTCTACTTTACAATGCTGTTCTCAAACCATAGTGCATTGTACTCCTTTCATATGTGCTGAATCTGATTTTCCTTACCATCAGATTCGTGAGCTTGCTGAAAAGGAACCTGAGAATGGTGTTTTCAAAATGCTTCGAAGTGATGTGACACGTTTTCTGACAACCATTCTCATTGGCACAACGTAATCCATGTCATCCCAATGTTGTTGCACTCATCATTGCTACTATTTTCATCCTCATTCTGGGAATAATTTTGTATAGTGTGGTCAACATTGGCGCGACTGCCATTGTTACTGAGGCAGCAACAGCGATGTTTGGTGAAGCGGGTGTCAGTGCAGCAACAGGTGTTATGACTGTATGTCACCCGCCTCATACTGGTCCTTTATTCTATTGTACTCTTCTATCTTATCTATCTAATGGTGAAACATTTTATTTCCAGGTTGCTATCTTGCTCCTTACAGAAATCACTCCCAAAAGTGTTGCCGTCCATAATGCAACAGAGGTTGCTAGGTTTGTGGTAAGGTGAGCAAGGCCGCATAAATTTGCTAGAAAAAATTGTTTTGAAATATTTCACTAAATATAGTGTATTTGTTGGGATACATCAGACCGGTTGCATGGCTTTCGTTAATCCTGTATCCGGTGGGGCGTATTGTTACTTTTCTATCCATGGGAATGCTTAAGATTCTAGGCCTCAAAGGGAGAAGGTAAAATTGTACATACTGCAACACAACTTTTCTTATCTCTTGTTTGATGTGCATTATTGTTAAATTCTAGTTCTGATTAACTGGAAAACCTGATGTTCCTCTTTTAAATGCGCTGTGGATATACACACTCATCTGCCTTTGAATGGATGATAACATTTACACATGTTGCAATTTGGGATTTTTGTCATGTTATCTTAATTTATATAAGAGACACAAGCTGGTAGGACCCTTCCCAAGATTCTGCGCAAGCAGGAACTACGTGCACCGGGCTGCCTTTTTAAACTTAATTTATTCAAACTACGAGGGACCCGGTATCTTTTAGTTCTTGCTGACTGTGTTAATGAAAGGTTACAAAGTGCTGCTTCAACTCTATGCCCCTTGCTCTTGTGGTACATGTTAACTAGGGACACAAATGGAGGTTTGTTTCCCAAGCCAAATGGGCACCTGCTTTTGTCAAAACTATCTGATTGACTTGGTTAGGACAAGAATTCGTATACCAATGGAAACATCAGTACAGTTTGATTGACTTAATTCATATTTCAGTTCAGTATCAATTGGGTAATAATTATAATTTCTACCTTGATATGCTTTAAAAAGAGAGAATTCAACATCATCTATTCTCTTTGTAAAGGATCTAATTACCACTTACATTAGGTAGAAATTTTTGGTACGCATTTTCGATCTAATTTAAATTTAAAGTTGAATTTGGATAAACATACTTATTACTATATGAACTTTTGAGGGTCTAAATTAAATACACATATCAGTGCTTGGTTGTAAATAAGGATTCAGCATTTTATATATTGGATGCTTCTGCAATAATCATCCTATACGATCTGCAAATCGGAAGAATTGTTTTCATATGTTAATATTTTTACATTGAAGATTTAACTCTGATGAATTTAGGTTCCTGAGAACCAATTCTGAACATTTTGTATCATATACACTTGTTTCCTCAGTGAACCATATGTTACTGAAGATGAACTGAAATTAATGTTAAGAGGAGCAGAGTTGAGTGGTGCGATTGCAGAAGATGAACAGGTTAGACATTAGTATAGAACTGCTCAGATGTCTTGCGCTTTTGCTGCACATTTCCTTTCTGTGGCTCAAATTTTGTTCATCACATCTCGTCTTTTAGTATTTTAATGTTTCTACTGTACTGGTCCATTTTGGATCTTTTCTTCTTATTAACATAATCATGCGCAGTTCGTGCGTTCGAGAAAAAAAAAAATTACAACAACAACAACAAAGCCTTTAGTCCCGAGCAAGTTGGGGTAGGCTAGAGATGAAACCCCAAGAAACAACTAAAAGGGAGCAACAGCCGGCAATTAAGATTCAGGCACGTGGATTGCTAGCCTCTACGAACTCGTATCCAAGGCTAACTCTTTAGCGATATCTCAATCCTTCAGATCTCTCTTCACAGACTCTTTTCAAGTCAAGTTTGGTCTATCTTTGCCTCTCTTCACACTGTTTAGTCGACTTACCGTTCGCTACGAACCGGTGCCTCCTGCGGCCTTTGTTGAATATGTCTGAACCACCTCAAACGATGCTGCACAAACTTCTCATCAACTGGTGCCACTCCTAATCTCTCTCGTATGTCATTGTTTCGGACACGATCTCTCCTCGTGTGGCCACACATCCATCTCTAACATACGCATTTCAGCTACGTGTAGTTGTTGGACATGTTGCCTTTTCGTAGGCTAACACTCTGCTTCATATAGCATGGCAGGACGAATTGCAGTCCTATAGAATTTAGCCTTGAGCTTTTGTGGTACCTTACTATCACATAGGACTCTAGAAGCTTCACATCACTTCAACCATCTGGCTTTAATTCTGACTTACATCCTCATCAATATCCTCATCTTTCTGCAACATAGAACCAAATATCAGAACGTGTCCTTGGGCACCACCTGGCCATCAAGTCTAACATCTCCCTCCTCGACTGTGGTAGCACTAAAATCACACCTCATATACTCTGTTTTAGTCCTACTAAGTCGAAAACCCTTTGACTCCAAAGTCTGTTTTCACGATTCTAACTTCTGGTTCACTCCTATCCTGCTCTTATCCACTAGCACCACATCATCCGCAAAGAGCATACACCAAGGAATGTCTCCATGTAAGTCTCGTGTGATCTCATCCATCACCAAAGTGAAAAAATAAGGGCTCAGAGCCGACCTTTGGTGTAGTCCTATATTAATTGAAAACTCATCGGTGTCTCCATCACTTGTTCGGACACTTGTCACTACATCTTTATACATATTTTTAATGAGGTTAATGTACTTTAGCGAGACTTTGTGCCTTTCCAATGCCCACCATATGACGTTCCTCAGCACTTTACATAAGCCTTCTTTAGGTCATTGAAGACCATATGCAAATCTTTCTTCTGTTCTCTGTATCTCTCCATCAGTTACCTTATTAGGAAAATTGCCTCCATAGTAGATCTTTCGGGCATGAAACCAAATTGGTTTTGGGTGACTCGTTGATCCCCGCAGACGATGCTCAATAACCTTCTCTCATAGCTTCATTATGTGGCTTATTAACTTGATCCCTCGATAGTTAGTACAACTTTGCGCATCTCCCTTGTTTTTAAAGATCGGTACCAAAGTACTTCGTCTCCACTCGTTAGGCATCTTGTTTGATCGGAATATAAGATTGAACAACTTGGTGAGCCAAACTATTGCTACATCCCCAAGACATCTCCACACTTCAATGGGAATCTCATTGGGACCTAACGCCTTACCTTCTTTCATCCTTTTCAAAGTCTCCTTTATCTTGGATCCTGAATGTCACAAAGTGCCTATTTAGGTCATCGAAAGAGATATCCAACTTAATAGATGAGCTCCCACTATCTTCGTTCAAGAGTAGCGAAATACTCTCTCCATCTATCTTTAATCTCTTTATCATTTACTAGCAGACGCTCTGTTTCATCTTTGATGCATTTAACTTAGGTGAGGTCCCTAGTTTTTCTTTCTCAGCTTTTGATTATCTTATAGATGTCTTTTTCTCCTTCTTTCATATCTAGTCGATGGTAGAAGGCATCAAACATCGACCTCTTGCCTCACTCACCGCTCGCTTTGTGTATCAATCTCTTAAAAAAATTGTGTATCAATAATGTTTTTAAGGAATATCACTACAATATTTTCAAACAATTAGATCATGCTGTTAGACAGTATATTTTAGGGGCATTTGCTCAGTTGACCATGTTTTTAGGCAAAATTGTCAAGTCAAAACTCCTTTTTCATTTTTCCTCATTTGACACTTTTTTTCTTCTCAAAATAAATCATGAATGACCCTGCTCTGCCAATACAAGTTAACATTGTTAAATCATGACTAAAAAGATTGTTATGCTTGTTAGAGAGATGGATTGTATTGATAATAGCCCAATGAGGACTATATATGCAATAGGGTTGCATTTTGAAAGAGAGAACACTAAGAAATAATAAAACTTAGCTAAACATCCAAAATCTACTGTTCAAAGTAATTGTGGAGTGGAGCCTTGAAATTTCGTTGAGTCAAGTCGAAGAAGTGTAGAGCGAAGGACATAGGTCTAGTCATGGCGGTGATATGAAAAATTTTCTTGATCAAGCAGTGAGGGATCCGTGAAAAAAAAGGGGACAAAAGCAACCACTTCAGCGCGACACGGTAGGCTGCCGCTTCTCTTAGAGGCTAACATGTGCCCGAAGCGTGCACCGAGGAGTATGAAGCGATGCTGAGGTGTGGGATGACATTGGCAGGAGTGGGTGCGGAGGATGATGTTGGCATGAGTGGGTAGGGCAGCCCTTAGTCCGTTGCCGCCATGGTCCGCATCATTGCGTGGTCCGTTGTTGCCGAGCTGGTCCGCCGCCACTGAGCCGAGATGTGAAGGGAGAAGACTTCTCGCTGCATGGTCCGGTAGCTGTAGGGGACACAATGTGGTGGAGATATTGGGCTATCGAGCTACATAAAGGCCGCTTGATGGGCCATCTACAACTTGATGAGCCAACAGATGGATTGGTGTGTCCTTTTTTCTTTTCTTTTTTTATTTAAATCTTATTTTGTTAAAAAAATGTAATTATTATCTGGCGCTTAGGAAAGCACGCCTAAGTGCTAGGCGGTGGGTCACTTCTCGCCTAGCGCTTAACTCTTTTGTTTTTCTGTGGTGAGGGATAACAAGACAAAGCTATCACTACACTACAAAGATGACCAAGATGAAAAAAAAAGAATGCACTAAATCATGTAGTGGAAGCCATCAAACAAAGACAACAATAGAGGTCACGGATCTAAATGATTGAATGACAATAAAAAACGTCGGAGAAATTAACCAAAAGATAAAGAAATTTGGCTAATTGGACTGACATATTAGAATGTGGACCCTCATAGCATAGATGAATAAAGCACAAGGAATTGGACGTGGACACAACGATTGATAAAGACTAAGCATAGATAGAAATAATGGAAAAAAGATTTAGAGCCAGCACATGGCAGGAAGCCGGAAAAACCTTAGGTCATTGATGGAGAACTTGAACAGTGATGAGAGCTTAGTGCGGCAAGCAGGAGCTAGCAAAGGTACCAGTGTGGTGTTGAAGGAGGCTGTTGTAGCCAAGAGGTGGCTACGGTTGCTAGAGCTGGCAGGAGGAAAACCGGTTGGTTAGAACACCCTAGAAGAAAGAATCGACGATATGTCGTTGTGGCGGATGGCTGGAACCAATGGTAGGGCCTGTGGGGCTGAGAAAATTGCGTAGGAGGTTGATCCAGCGGCATGGCAGGGAATCGGCCAAAAGCAAGAGCCGTCGGGCTCTCTATCTGCAGCTGAGGGGGAAAGCGGCGGGGAGAGGACCGGGGCATCGGTGGAGGTTTGTGCCGCCGCACAACAGAGCCAGTCACGTTTTGCACCATGTCAAGGGAGAGCACTAGGAAATGGCTGCAGGAGGCGTGGAGCCGGCTGCTACCGTGAGAGCGGAGCTCACTATGGAAGAGCTTGCTAGGGTTGAAGGCAGCGGGATGTAGGTGTAGTACACATGAGCATCGCTAGAAGAAATCCAATGGATTCCGTAAACATTGTGACACATCTGGAGGAGGACTTAAGCATAGAGCTGCTCTTTTGATCTCAATGGAATGGCTGATTTCATTCCTTGGCCATAGTGGCATATATATAGAGGTTACAAGTCAAATACAAGTTGCCTAATGCAACTGGCTGTAAACAGCACAAAAACAAACCAAAATTGGCTACTTCTACTAGCTGGAATTACTGCATAAGGACAGGCTGTAACTAGCACTAAGCCAAACTAAAATTGACTACTACTACCTAGACTTACTCCCTAAGGAAGCTAAGCAATTAGGGTGGCTGTTGTGCTGTCATAGAGCAGCCATACAAAGCTGCTGATTCAGCAGATGGTGCTAGAACACCGATGAAGCTAAGACTCATCTATCAATCACCCGCTAAATCGTGGCTTCTAAGCTTTAAGCATTCCGATTTTGTTGCGCAGCTTTTGGAATATTATCCTTCCCAATGGCTTGGTCAGGATATCAGAAATTGATCTTTGCTGTTGATGTAATTCACCCTTGCCCTGCCTTGTTCAACACAGGCCTAATGAAGTGGTACCTTGTGTCGATATGTTTGTTGCGCTCATGGAAGATAGGATTCTTGCTCAATTCAATGGCTGCTTTGTTGTCCATCCTCAGCTCAAAAAGATCAGCTTCTCTACACTGCAGTTGTCAAAGTAGTCTTGCAAGCCAAATTCTTTGGCAAGTGGCAGAGGCAGCAGCAATGTACTCTGCCTCACATGAGGAGTGCCACAACTCGCTGTTTCAACGAGTACTAGCTGATTGGGCAGCTGCCGAGGAAGATCCTCACCACTGCTGGAATGCAAGGTTGTAGCCTTTGCATGGTGCCCATAAAGCCACGATTCAAGCTGAGCAAGGTGAGCTTAGGGCCTGCTGCAGATGCAACGCTTTACAGAAGCATTGATGGAAGCCTGCGCTACCTCAAGCACACGGCTCGACATCAACTTTGCTGTCGGCTACATGAGTCACTTCCATATTGATAGATGAGTCTTAGCTTCATCGGTGTTTAGCACCATCTGCTGAATCAACAGCTTGTATGGCTGCTGTATAACAGCACAACAGCCACTCTAGTTGCTTAGCTTTCTTAGGAAGTAAGTAAAAATGGGTAAGGAAATGCCTTATCTGTACCTTCATATCCATGTACTCGATAAACAATCCTAACATGTATGACCACAGCAGGCAAACAAAGTGATGATCATATTGAAGATGAAGAGGACAACAATCATTTGAAATCATATTCATGTCACATGCGTATTACAAGCATCTGATAGTTCAAAAGAGAAATATCCACGGGAAAAAAGTGCCAAGCACTAGGTGAGCGGTGACCCACCACCAAGCGCTTGTGTGTTAGGCATGCCTAAGCGCTTTCCTAAGTGGTATTATTATTTACATGTTATACAACAAAATAAGGCTGAAAAGAAAAAAAGGAAAAAAAAGATAGCAAGCATTGTTTATATAATATAGGCCCAGTAGGCCCATTTTGCATCCATATGGCCCATATTCCTTAACCCTAGAATATAAGTAGCAGCAACTGCAGTATCTTCCTCTCTAGCCATTAGCCACCTCTCTTTCAAACATCTCCTTTTGACCATTCGTCTTATTCAAAAAAGTTTTAAAAAAATAATTTATTTTATTGTGAAATGATTCATTATTAGAAGTACTTTAAGTTTGACTTGTTTATTTTTTTATTTTCATAAATTTTTTAAATAAGACAAATGGTCAAACGTCGATTTCAAAAAGTAAAAAATGTCACTTATTTTGAGACGGAGGGAGTAGTGCTTATGGTGCTAGGTGAAGCGGTGCTTGTCTGCTCCGTGCTTCAAGGTGCTTCTTTTTCCCCCCGTCAGGAGTCCATGCGCATGCACCAACGACCGCTGGCCTTCGGCATGTGCTAGGGGTTTGGCCCACCAGGTCCTGCGGCTAGGAAAGGCCTTGCCCAAGTGGTGTGGCTTGGTCGGACCCACTGTCCCCCCTTGCCAGCTCACGCTTCCTACCTGTTGTGGGCAACATTTTCGCATCTGGATATGGGTAAGAGGAACTGCTATTCGTGGGTACTATATCCGTGGCCATCGTTAGTCAAGACTTGCTCCGATAGTTCTCTTGATTGTTACAAGGCACACCTATTGCTTGAGGTTTTCGGTAGGAGCATATCATGACTTTGATGAGACTTTGAACCAGTTGCTCATATAACCACTGTCTGCCCTTGCTTTTGCCTCAGTTTGCCTTTGGTACATCTCTCAGCTAGATATCGAATATCTTAATGGTAAGCTGCATGAGGAGGTTTATATGTGGCCACCACCTGGGTATTTTGTTCTTAAGAGCATGATTTGTCGTCGCCATCACTCTATGGCTTGAAGCATGCTCCTCGTGCTTGGTTTCTCTGCCTTACGTTTGTGATCACTATTGCTGGTTTTTTTACCAGCACTAATGATCTATCGCTCTTTGTACACACCTCATCTCGTGGTCGGATTCTTCTCCATGTCGATGATATGATCATCGCTATAGGTAATCCTTCTGATATTGCTTTTGTTTAGGTACATCCCAGTTAGCATTTCCTAATATTCGATCTTGGTCCTTTTTGATATTTCCTTTTTTTGGATATAGCAATCTCTTCCACTCCAAAGGGTTCTATTTGTTAAGCAAAAAAATGGATCTTGATTGTGCTCCTTCTCATTGATGACTGTATTGTCGAGATATCACTTGGATTCTTGTTTATCTTCGAGCCATTAATAGTGAGGCACTATTGGACCCCACTCTATGTAGACATTGTTAGGATTCTTATTTATCTTGGTGTCACTCGCTTTGACATCTCATACTCTGTATATATTTTGAATCAGTTGTCTATGCTCCTACCTAGATCTGTTGCAGCCATCTCCTGCCGCCATTCTTCTATATGCACATGGACCTGTAAAAAACTTTTTTCCACCGCACAATGAATAAAAATTAACTCCTGCCACCATTCTTCCATCTGCCGCCGCCACCCCACAAGCTGCTTGCAAGATCTTCAGAATTGCACATGGACAAAATAAAGAAGCAAAGGAACTCAATTACTTAGGGCTTCAAGTTTTCGATCCAAACTCAAGATTTGGCCTGCCACTAATCATCGGAAAAGCAAATCGAACTCAATTACTCCACCAGGGAAGCAAATTGAACCTAGTCGAACCACCAGAACTGCACTCGAACTCAAGATTTAGAACTCAATTGAACCACCACTCATCACCAGAGATGCAAATCGAACTCAATCAGACCATGAATGCACACAAACTCAAGATTTTGAACTCAATGGACAACCAGACCTGAACAAGAACTCAAGCTTTTGAACTGATTTCCACCGCCTGGCGCACACATGGCCAAACACCTAGTCCTGACAGCGCGAGGCGCAGTGCATGTGCCTTGCTGCCGAGCCACGCAGAGTCGCACGCATATGCGCAGAGGTGCCATAGGGGTTCACAACAACACCGACGCATGCTGCAGGTTGGCAAACAATTGGGGGCACAACTGCACAAGGGCAAGGCTTGCCGGAGCTGAAACCCTAGCTGTCTCGCTCACTCTATCGCCGAGTCGTGTGCGTCGTTCATCCCCGTCGTTCACTTGGCTGCCTGGCTAGGAGGCAGGCCGCTTGGGCTATTGTGTTGGTAGCACAATGCTTGTAGGGCCAGCCAAGTGCCAGGGAAGAAAATTGGAGTGGAATGGGTTTGAAAATGCTCCTCTTTATTCACACGATGGTTGTACTATTTATACACTTCATATAGCTTCTACTGAAAGGCTTGAGTTGCCTTCTACCACAAGGCATGAGCTGCCTTCTACCATAAGGCATGAGTTGCCTTCTACCACAAGTAACTTAACTAAGAAGAAAGAAAGAAAACTAACTAAACAAGTCACACACAAGAGTTACTTCTTTCACTAGTCCCAATGTTTGTGCTAAAGCTACGGTCAAAAAAAAAATATTAATATTAAAATGAATTTGTTTTGTTTTCTAACAACTTTCCTTCGATCTCATATATTTGTTCTGGGTTGTGTTCTCTATGTTGGCCCATGATTTGGAAAATCTGGAAAAGCTCCTCCGTTAGATTTGTTAGGGGTGTCTGTGGAGAAATTTTATCTGTCAGAATTGTAAAAATAGATAATTCTGGGTACATTTTTCGTGTGCACGTAGTCTAACCATCTCTGTTGAGGACATTTTACCATGTGTATATAGCAAATAAAAAATGTGCTTTTTAAGAAGTAGAGATATTGGGCAACAGGCCAAATTTCAGGGTGGGCCCACCCTGTCCACCCAATGGCTCCACCAGTGCTTATTCGTGTTCTATGTTATATTTGTGGGACTATCTACAGGAGGTGGTTTTTCCTCGTTCCACTTCCACCTCTTTACATATTCTGATGCTAACTTGGCTAATAATCACTTAGTCTTCTCTTTCTGCTTATTGTGTTTTTTTTGTGGTTCTATCATCTCTTGGAGGACTAAGAATCATGCAACAGTTTCTTGTTCGAGTGCATAGGCCGAGTTGTGGGCTATGGCTGTGGTGACAGTAGAGGTTACTGGCAATACATGGGCTCTCAATATTTCCCATGATTCGACAAAGAATGAGCTTGCGAAGCATATTGGTGTTGTTATTTCTTATACATAGGCACAAGTTCAGGCACCGACAAAGCCACATGCATAGTGGTGGGTGCTAATGCACCCACAAAATACAAAAAAATTGCTTACAATTGCATAGTTTTCTCCATATATGCATCCTCAAAATTCAATTTTATGCACCATTAAACAGCTAAATTAGACCACTTTTCTATGGCTGTTGAAGCTGTGCACCACCACTATTTCTTCTCGCTTTGCCAATGTGTTCAGGATGTAATTGTTGCCGATATGTGTCTTCCACCAGGAAAAATTAAGTGCTAAGCGCTAGGCGAGTGTTGGTGCTCCACCTAGCGCTTAGGTGCGCCGAAGCACTACATAAATTTTATATTAAATATGTCACAAATAGAGATTTAGTAACCCATCCTGCCACTAGTAAAATGGGGAAAAAAACAAGGGAGAGCTTCACTTTTGCCCATCCACTCATGCCAGCCCAACAACGCTTCTCTACCTCACCCCGTCAGCCTAACCCATTGCCACTCCTTTCTTCTGCCCTAGACCGCACCTTCCTCACGCCACTGCAACCTTCTTCCCCCCCCCCCCCCCCCCCCCCCCCCCGCCGCTGCTGCCTCCACCAGATTTGCACGTCCGCTGCCTAGATAGCTGTGTGCCATCGGAGAGCGACCTCGGCCTCCGCGTAGTGCACACGCAAAACCACAAAGTAAGGCCAGAGGCTTCCACCCAACGCTTAAGCACGCCTAAGCTATCGCTTATGTTTTTTTCACGGACCTTTCAGTTGGTTGATTTCTTCACAAAGGAGCAGACCCAAGCTCTGATACCATGTTAGATATGGATTGTATCGATAATAGCCCCAATGGAAACTATGTATAGATGTACATGAGGGAAACCCTGTAGAGGGCAATTACCAGAATACCCCTAGATAATTCAACTTTTATGCAGCTATTTCCGAACTGGGATATTTTTAAATTTTAATCCTGTAAAGCCATTCAATTTGATCCAGGCCTCTGCTGCAGGCAGCGAGGCACCATTCTGTCCATTTATTAACAGTGTATTCAAGACTGTTACATGATAGTAATTGTTTCTATTTTACTACCACTGTTTTTGAGATAAAAATTCACAAAATGAGTACTGGTTAGAAGCAAGTATTAAGTTGACACATGATGAATTCCTGCTTCTGCAGAACCCTTTTCTATCCATTCTGATCAGCTAAATAGAATTTCTGAATCTTTTAACAGGATATGATCGAGAATGTTCTTGAAATTAAAGATACATATGTCAGAGAAGTAATGACACCTTTGGTAGATGTAGTTGCAATCGATGCTACTGCAACACTTACTGATTTCAAAAACCTATGGGAAACTCATCAATACTCTAGGTATGGTTTACTATGACTTATCAGATGTATTTTCAACTCAATCATTGACATCTGGTGCTATTGCTTCTAGAGTTCCTGTATTTGAGGAGCGCATAGATAATATTGTTGGAATTGCATATGCAATGGACATGCTTGAATACGTTGAGGAGGTCTGTCCCTTGATTACTGTTTAATCTAAAAATTTGATCACGGGGACTTGTTTTTCTGCTCGAAACGTCTATGGAAATCTGAAAGATGTATTTTCTTTTGAAGGTTGAGAAGTTGAAGGATATCACTGTTAAGGAAATAGCTCATATGCCTACATACTTTGTTCCAGGTTACTATTGTCAATATTTGTTGAAACTGGTCTGATGATACACTAAAAAAAATGTTTGGATGTAAAATGTGATTGTTATTATTTATTAATTTGTTTTCATTTGGCAGATTTAATGTCTGTTTGGAACCTTTTAAGAGAGTTCCGGATTAGGAAGGTTCACATGGCAGTGGTCCTCAATGAATATGGTGGAACTGTTGGTGTATGTTCCTATGACACCAATCCTATGTTTTTACAAATGAAATGTAGTTCAGTATTGGTTACTAGTTCTATGTTTTCATTTCATAGAACAGTACTATTATTTACTCAATGAGCCCTTATTTATTTTTTTGCTCCTGCCTTGCAATATGAGATCCAATTGTTTCTACAATAAATCATTCTCATTTGCAACTTTCATGAATAATTTTGAGTTCTTGTGAATCAATAGTGATACTTTAATGGCCAATTGTTGAGATTACTCCTGTAATTATTCCACTGTAAAGTCATGATAATGCAAGCAGGTGACATGCTACTTTGATTGATCATGCTGTGCAGTGTACCGTCCCTTTATTGACGTAGCTATTGCATCTGTTGCTGTTGCAGTCCGTCCGAGCCTGTTTCATTTTTAGATGTTTTCGTACATATCAGGAGTCATGTCAAGTCAATTCCTACAGAAGGGATGGCATTGGCTCTTTGAAGAAATGATAATATAATATCTCTCTCCTGTCCAATAGACCGGTATCCTATTCCCCTTAAAGCCGTGTTAAGCCCCTCTAGAAATGGTTCAGAGATATTTGTAGCAAGAATTATCTTAGAGAAATGTTGTACAAACTATTTTACTTTTTTCTTGAATGAACAAAACTATTTTACTTGGTTTCTCAACTCTAACCCGCCTCCCCAAAAAAATGGAAAATCTAGGAGAAGAAAAAACATAGAGGTACTATTTCTTTTTGTATATAACATGCTCCATAGGTATGTACGCATCCCAGGAATCTCACAGTTTGGTCATATTTTATTTTCTTGAAAGATTAAATAATCAATGAGCAATGAATTACAGTTAATCTATTGCTTTTATTTTGCAAGTGACAAGATAAACAGAACATGAACACATGACCATTCTGAGGGCTACTTTGGAACACAAGATTTTTAGAGGAATTGTATAGGAATTTCACAGGAATCAATTCAAATTCATAGGAAAAATGCAGGAATCAGGGAAAAAAATCCTCCATTCCAAAGGAAGCCTCAGAGTTTAAATGTTTGAAGTCCATACTTCAGTGACTTTATACTTGTGAATTACCCTTGATCTTGTGCCTGCCTGATGGAAAATGCAGTCCTGTCTTTATTACTCTTCCATTTAGTGATAACCATTAAACATGTTGCAGCAATCATAATTCAATATTATTGTTGATCTACTTCTGTTCCATTTGATCTTCTTTTGTGCCTTACATAGGAACCACTCTCTCACTTTTTGAAAAAAAAAAAATGCAGATTGTAACACTTGAAGATGTGGTGGAAGAAATAGTTGGCGAAATTTTTGATGAGAATGATTCAAAGGTAATTGTCTCACGAGTTTTTTGGTTCCAAATGTTAGCAGTGAGACTTCAGTGCCGTTTATCTGCATGCTATTGTTAACATTTACATTTTTCAATTGTGTTTCCTCTTTTACTCAGTCCATCATATTACATTGTTTGTTGAGGTCGCTGCCCGGGGTTCCTTAGTGTTGGTGTCTTAGTTAGGGGGCGCGCCCAACTTTGTTAGGGTGCTGTTATGTGTGTGGGGGAGGGGATGTTCCCCCTCCGGTGTCTTCTTTGTACTATGTTTCTCCCCTTTTTAATGAAATGATGCATAGATCTCCTATGCACTCGAGTTTTTTTTTTTAAATACTACATTGTTTGGGAATAAATAATGACCTCCTAAGTTAAAAGTTGGAAAAAAAAATACTAGGTAATAAGGCAAGCATATCATCAAATATATCTGGATCTTGTTTGCAATTCTACGTGGTGGTGGCATTATCAGTTTTAAGCAATAAATGAAACTTACTACATACCGAGTACATTGAATGGGAACAAAAACTGAAAACAAACTTGCAGTGAGGACTTTTATCTGTCATCTCATTGAAAACAGTGCTCCCGTGAACTTTGGAGCTCTTGGTGTTCATGTGCTTACAGTTTCTTGAAAACTATAATTTTTGCAGATTATAATCAGGGTTTACAAATCAGAACTTGGTTTATTACTGGCTATACGCTAATTTATAAGAAATCAGTTATGAATAATTTTGTCTTGAATATACACTGGTCTATTATGGTCTGTTGGGAACTAATTATAGCATTGAACATACTTTGTGAGTTTAAAATAAACTGGCAGGAATTCAATATCCTGCCACATGTTCGAGAGCCAGTTGCCTCATACATTTTTTTTGTCCTAATTAATGGTCGAGCAAAGATATTTTTCCATGGCTATCTCTCACTTCTACATTGTGTACAAATTCAGGAGGAAATCCAGAAGAAAACAGGAAATATAGTAATGCGAGAAGATGGAACATTTGATGTTGATGCTAATACATCAATTGATCATCTATCTCAAGAGCTTGGTATTAAAATACCAGAGGTATTATTTCTCGTCAGATTTATTGCTTCCTCTGCAGTTGCTATGTTTGATCATACTAAGTCATAACTTAGACATTGACTGGTATTTGAAATGCAACTCTGGTCATCGAAATACAGTACATATATAGTACTATGGGTTTTTTTTTTCAAAGGGAAATGTAGACCTCATATTAAGGTCAATATTCAACATGTTATTTAAGCAAAGTTTATTCTTTACAGTCAGCATGTGTTGGTTGCCAAATTTCATGACGTTTGCTAGATTAGCTATTATCCTGAGATACATGGAAATTATTTATTGGCAGGGTCATCAATATGAGACTGTATCTGGTTTTGTCTGTGAATCCTTTGGCTATATTCCTGAAGAAGGTGAGAAAATGCTTGTGATACTTGAAAAGGATTACAGAGAAGATAATGAAGACGAAGGGTCTGACCGCCAAGATGATAGAGAAAAAACTCAAGCGTATGAACTTGAGGTAACTGTCACAATATGCTGTCTAATGCTTGCTTGCTAAAATTTCTGGCAATGGGTTTCTAGTGGTGATTTTTTTATTTTGCTACTATCTTTTTTTTACGCAAATTTGGCTAGTTTCTTGAGGAGACCTTTTCATGTTACTAGATAGATCCAACTACAAAACATGATCAATGTAGCTTCATTTTTTTTTGTTAACTGTAGTGCCCCAAAACTTGTTAAAATAGGTCTCCTACTAGAAACAATGATTCATACAATGGTAATTGTTTCTTTAGAAAAAAAAAACTTATCTTGCAGTGAATGGTCATTGGTTCTTAGATCTTTCATATGCAGTGTAGAAATTTTCAGGCGGACCTGGAGTGGCTTTTTCATATTAAAAGCCTGCTAGATTCTGTGATCTAACAACTGATAGTTTTAACAATCTCATCAGATTACTGAAACATTTCCATTTTCTCCACGTAGTACTTCATGCTTCTTTTGTTTTCTATACGTAGATGTTTTCCGCTCCTACTTCTGCTTCGTTGTGATTCGAATATAAAGAAATCAAGCATAAAATTAACAGACCGGAAACATTTTGACTACAGTACTAAACACAAATATGCATTATTGGCCTGCAATTAAACCAGCTACCATGGTAGACAACTTAGTTGTCGCAACACGCATCTGCCTGAAGATTTTGTTATGTTTTAGATAAACTATCCAAGGCATAGGAACCCATAGTTCCTTGATCTATTGTGGAACACGACCTTTTCTATACTTATGGTGGTATGAAAAATCCTTTGTTTTTTTGCATTTTTCAGGTAGTGGAAGCTAATGCAAGGAAGGTGGGCAAGGTCCTATTCAAGCCAATACGCAATGAATGTGTAGACGTTAACAGCAAGGATGTGAACCGTCTGATTTCGAAGAAGATCATAAAACGGAAGAAAACGGACTCTGGTGGTAGTGATGACGACGAGTGTCCTGATATAACAGAGAATGGATGCCCAGCGGAGTTACTTTCATACTCAGAAGATGACAAGCGTGCCGGATTGGAAGATACAAGCGAGTCTAGCACGGCCAGATGACGAGAAACCCAACCCAACTCGGGACCTTACTAGCGGTAATAATTACAACTCACCATCGCCCTCGTACCCATTGTACAGCATAAGAAGAGGAGAAACCGTAGCAGTTGCCAAAAAGCATCTAGAGCAAACACCGACTGAGCAGGACTAGCAAGGTTAACAGCTTAAGACATTCCAATATCTTGAGTAGCAGCAGTAGTCTAGGAGTCTAGAGGTGCAGGGAGGTGTCGACGTCGACTTCACTGGGGACATGCTTGTAGGCCTTGCTGGGCCAGAGCTCCACCGTGCCCAGAAGCTGGAAGGTTTTGCATTCGCTGGCAGCGGAAGCAGGAAACAAGGCAGAGGCCGTGTCGCGCAGCGGCCTGCACGGGTACAGCAGCTCCGGGTGGAAGAACCACTTGACCGGCGTCTCCCTCGTTGGTGCTTCGGTGGCCCGGGGGACGAGCATCTGGAGGAGCCTCTCCTCCCTCTTCTCCCTGATCCTCTCGAGCTCCCTGAACCTCTGCTGCAGCAGCGCGATGGAGGAGAAGGCCACGCCGCCCTCGTTGCTCTGCAGCCCCATAGCTGCCGATGATGGTGGTTTCGAGAGCTCGGTAGGATCAGGAACAACCCCTGCCGGTTGCGGTTTCTGTTTGTGCTGCTCCGTGTGTTTGGTGTGAGTGGGATTTGGTATGGTGTCTATCTGAAGTTGGGTTTGTCGTGGGCATGTGCGCATTTATAAGCAGCGAAGTTTTGTCTTGGCGCAGCTTGTCATCTAACGGTCGTGCTGCAAGTTGGGTTCCTTCTTCCTTTCTTCCATTATGGTGGCGATGACATGCCCGTATGTTTACGGGCTTGATAGCCCTACTGGCACTGCCCTGCGCTACGCAGCACGGGTAGCACGCGAGAGAATCTCGGAGGGGGGAATGTCACGTTTCCCGAGAAAGGAAGTGGGAGAGTCCAAGGGAGTGGGGCCGTGGACGCTTGCGCTTGTTGGGTTTCTGGAGGAGGGAATCGTTTTTGCTTGGTGCTGGGTGGCCATGATTACGCCCTGTTTGTCTGCCGCCACCTTTTCCTCCTGCGTGCGTCTCTCTTTCCATTGTGTTCCTGACGCGGAGACTCGGAAGGCTGCATCCCATGACCTGCGGCTGCTCTTCCCTCTCTTCGTTTAAACGTGCAGATGAATGCTGTGGGCTTTTCTATAATATACAAACCTTCGTTTTCAAATATTTGTCAGTTTTGATTTTTTGAAAAAAAATTTGACATATAAATATAAAAAATATATATTCTCAAAGTATATACGATGACAAATTATATGATGTTATTTATAAGTTAACTAACAAAATAATTTTAAAATTATAATTAGTCTGAACAGTAAAAGTCAAAATTGTCTCAGTATTTGTAAAAGGAGATTTGCAATCGCGTCCGTCTGTCGTAGGTTTCCAGTAGGATCTGTGCTCTGCCTCTGTACAGCTCGTAAACACAGTGGCATTGGGGCAACAGCTAGGAGTACTACTGTTCTGTAGCGGTGACATCTCCTCCAGGTGTAGTGGTAAAAGTAAGAACTGTGCCCCATATCTTCGTGAGAACGTTAGGATTAAGTTTCAGCACTGGCGGCTGCTCTTTGCTTGGCGGAGGAGGATAATTGATGGAGAAGATCGCAAGAAGCTAGTAGTACTAGAATTTTTTGTGCGGTCTTCACCCCACTCATAACACATGCCTATTTATATTCTCATAAATGCAAGCTTGCGCTTAAAACCTTTTTACACGCTGAAACAAAATTAGACCTGTTTGATAGAGCTACATAGAGCTGATTCTCAGGTAGAATAGAGAAGTTGTACCAAATATTAGTGGCAGAGAAGCTTTACGGCAAGGGAGGGCAGGCACCACTCCTTGATCAGCCTTGATCAGCCTTATTGCTGTATAACTGCAATACTCCATCCATACTCATAATTCGAGTCATTTTGAACTTTGCTTTAGTCAAACATTAGGACAAATAATATTTAAGTTGTTAAGTTTAGAAATATAAAAATCATAGGAATAAATTTGTCTTTAAAAAATACTTTTATAAAAGTATATATATATCATTTTTCAATAAATATTTTTAGAAAAAATCAAAGTCAAAGTTATACTTTGAAGACTGTATTGTTATCTAAAACGACCTGTGAGTATGGAGGGAGTAATTACTAAGACGCAATCTGCAACTCGCAATATCTTAACTTAATATTGTCCTCCGCCACTGCCCAATGCAGGTTTTCATGCGATTCTGGCATCCGGAGCGCCTATATGTTTTGCATTAATTAGCTAATTATGTAAGATATTCTTTTAAGTGACCTTAAAGGGCTTCAAAGCTGAAAAAAGGTTGCTTTATTTTAATTATGTGAAATGATTTTTTATCTAGATTTTACAACTTTATTCTAGAGAATCTAAGACATGACAAATCAAAGAGGTTTCCTTACGAAGCACTATGTGCGCGCCTCCTTTATAGATTTGCCAAAGGTTTAAAACTGAGGTGGGGGGATAACAATTTCAACGTGACATTATTTTTCGGTCAATTTATTAGATCTTTGATCCAAGTCAAATGGGCTAAACTTACATTTAACAACAGCTCTAAAAATATTCATGGCCCGTATTATGTGGAGCTCACATCGAGTGATGTGCTTGTGGTCTTGTGGCACGCTTCCCTCTAGTATTAACCTTTATCCGACTTGGCTTGCATATCGAAAGAAGTTACTGAAATTCCAAACACGTACCGCTAATTCCCTGCTACGATCCTGGCCGTACGTACCTAACCTTTCCATGCTCAAATATTTTACTGCAGCTGTCGCTTCTATTCCTGGCTTCAACTTGCTGGCGCCTCTGTACATGTTTTTGCATGGAGAACCGGATCACGGTCAATAATATAGTCTTAGATACTATACAATGGGAGACGTACACGGTACACAGATAAAAGTCATCATCTGGGCAATAATTTAACAAACACACACTTATTTATATCATCTGCACACCACTGATGGTACGAGACCGAGAATGTGGTGTGGGTGAAAGTAATAATTTAAAGACGTACTATGGATGATGGTGAAGCGGCAAGAACTTAACAAGAGGGAGATTGTTCTTTTAAGGACGAGTGCGGTCACGGCGTGGCTCCATGTCCATGCATGCATGCAGATATATTCGGCGCACGTTGTCGCGGCGCGGGTGGACGCAGATGGCCTGCGTGCACCTGCAGAGCATTTCCGTCGTAGCCTTCATCCATCCATCCATCCATCCATCCATCGCCCATCACCACCACCACTGACTGCCTCCGCCTTCGTCTCCGTCTCCGTCTATCATAGTTTAGCGTGTGCTCCCTAAAGCGCCGCCCTTCTTTTCTCTCTGCGTTTTCCGCCCATCCTCTCCACAAGCTTTTACAAAGCACGGTCCCCGGAACAAACACCGGCTACACGACGAGGGACGGCGCCTCTAGCTGCATCTTTATTTCTTTCTTTCTGTCTGTCATTTTGACTGATATACTCCCTCCGTTCTTTAATGGATGTCCTTGTTGACTTTTAAATTCAACTTTACCATTCGTTTTATTCAAAAAAATTTGCTCGAATATGTAAAATTTGAAGTTGTGATTCAAATAATTCTAATGATAAATTAAATTATATCAAAATATGTGAAATTTATCAAAAAATTTTAATAAAAAGAATGATCAAAATTAAATTTAAAAGTCAACGGCGACATTAATTAAAGAACGGAGGGAGTATGTACCTACGTGCATGCGCACTAATTATTGTCGAATTGCTTTGCTCTTTGATTTTATTTCATCGTAACTCCTTTCATTCTAGAATATTTTTTGACTTATAGACATCAACATTATTAAAAAATTGTAAATATGACAATAAACAAGTCACACTACTACAAAAAGAGAGTTTATCCCGACACCTCGCTCCTCCTGAAAGTCCCTGTCATGCTTAATTGCTAATGGTAAAACAATTCACAATAAAATAAATAATATTTTCACACGTATTTTAATGTGACGAATGGTCAAAGATATTTATTCTAGGAAGGAGTAGAAGTTTTTCCACTTTTCTAACGACATCGAGGGAGAGAAATAATCATCATTTTTCAAAGTTTGTTTCTGTTTCAAACGCATGAGATCGATATAATGCATGTTAGGTGATCGAGATCGATCAGTGACTAATAAAGCCGTAACGCAAGCCCATATCACGGATATATCGTACTCCTACTACGCAGGTAAAGCCATGACAAATGGAGCAGCAAACAGTTTACACCTAAAAGCCCTCCTCTCCTCCCGCTTTATAGAAAAGCGAAAGGTGATTGGATGGTGTCGTTCAAGGCTCGAGGAGGATGTGTCGTCGTGGTTAATTAATTGGTCGTCGAGCTGCTAGCCAGGAGGAGGGATGCAACGGGCCGGACGTACGACGGCGCTTCTTGCGTGTGGCACCGTGCGCGCGTCTCAAGCATATGCAGTGCTGCAGCAGCTCGATCGGTCGACATGAGAAAGGACACTCGGCAACCAGCTGCCGAGATTATTCACCGGACGTCGATGCGCCTGTCCTGCTTGTTTAACATAACCGACACCCGCTGCCCGGCCCAGTGAACCGACAAGTAAAACCAAATGAAAGAGTGCATGCCATACAGTACATCCCCGCTTCGATCATGGACCACCAATTCACCACAACGTAGCTTTCAGATATGTGTGTGTGCAAATTTATCGTCATCTGTTCAGACTATGCATCGCGTTCATAGCCATGCATATGTGTTCTTCTCGCTTCACACTGTTGGAACATACAGTCCTACTGTATATAACACTTACTTAATTATATGGGCAAATGGAGAGATGCCTGTTACGCCGATAAGCAATCGTTCGAAAAAAACATCGATAAGCAATATGGGACCAAATGATGATTATTTACTCTGCATGGCCTTCTTCCTTTATGATAGGTTGCATCTCTGTATAGACTTATGATTTGTTTGGTTTGGTGGATGAAGCTGGATGTATCGATCTCATCTCTAGTTTTTTAAGCTGTTTGGCTCACCGTTATACTAGATGGAGTCATACAAGTTTACAAAATATTCCCCGTAGATGTTGATGAAGTTGCGACACCATGATCTTCTCTTTGAATACTCCTGAAAATCCAGTGGTAAAACGGTTAGAAGAAAATGATGGAACTGGCTACCATGGGTGTGTACGTTTTAGATGAGTGTGGCTGCTGCTGGCTGCAGTTACTATATCACCAAATACAAATACAACTAGCTACAGTGATCACTACTCTTAAAAAACACAGTTTTTCTTTTCTAAGTATACACAGTAAAATATCCTCAACAGATATATGTTAGACTACATATACACAGAAAATACACCTAGAGTTATCTTTTTTTACAAATGTGACAGATAAAATCTTTTTACACACACTACTTATAAATCTAACGGAAAAAGCTTTTTCGGATCTCCAAGATCTTGGGCCTACACAAACCATGTTAGTTAAAAAAAACACAACCACCCGAAACAAATATATGAAATACAAGGAAAGTTGTTGGAAAACAAAACAAATTCATAATAATATTAATATATTATTTTTTAAGTTAATATTTTTTTAGACTGTAGCATTAGCACGGATATTGGGACTAGTAACAGCAAATAGCAATAGCAGAAACTATCTGAAGCGAACACGCCCAATGAATGTATTAATGTTCTTAGATTTCATGCCTGCATAAAAAAGATCATATTCTTGGGTGAATCTTTATCATTTGAATAAAACGAAGCTTCATCTTGAGTGACTTATAATACTCGTTTCATTTTTAAATTGTTATTGTTGGAATTAATGACAACATTAGTTCTTTTTTTCTTATCCTTACAACAACAATTAAAACCGAGAGAATTTTTAGTAAGATACGATCAAGAATTACCTAAATAATCATTTCATAACAAAGATAGGTTTCACATACAGCTTAGATCCAGTTGGCCCTGGAAGGGGCATATGACTGCCATCGGCGGTTCAGATCCGCAGACACGAGTTAAGGCACCAATACACGATAAGAGCAAGACTTATGGATTTTTGCCCGTGAAAATAATGTGCTTCATAAATTTTCTACTGGAACCATAAATTATATACACAGATTATCTCATACATCATTCACATTGACGGTAATTAACATAATAAAAAAAGACAATGTTTCAAGTCCCAAATTTGCAAAATTTTCTGATAAGAGCTGGTGGGAAGCTATTCTGGGCCTTGGGCCGTTCCATTTTCTTTTACTGAGCGAATTTGGGCCCACCAATAGAATTTGAAGCCCAGTTGTCAACAGGCAAAAGGACAATACCTATGTATGCATTGCTGCATGGAAGCCTCTATTGTCAGGCATGTATAAAATATAAACAATGATGCCGCTTTCGACCCTGCTGACCTCGATCGTGGCTGGGGATTCGTCGGCCGAGATGAAGAAGGTAATCCTTTTGGATGGAGGATGCGGAAAGCTGGAACAACGTTTGTCCTGATGGCACTGTGTAGCGTGTGCAGAGAGCGGCCTTTCTATACATGGCAAGAATCATTTTGGAAACGGATGCGCGCAGTTTTGGGTCAAAGCACTGAAGACAGATGAGCAGAATCGAGGCCTTTCTATACATGGCAAGAATCTACTTTTAAGCAAATCAATGACATTTTAACGATCCAGTTAAATAACTGGGTAGTAGACGCTCCTCCGTCTTGATGTTCTGGAGCGAAGGCCCGGAGTTTGCAACTTCTCTGATCTCCGCGATTTTTTTTCCTGGAGACACCGTTTACTGGAACTTTACTTTTCTCTCAAAATGTATAAGGTAGTAGACACACCCTTTATTGTTGCGAAAAGTAGCTCTTGTTGCCTTGCCAGCCTGTTTTGACACGCCGGTCACATCTCCAATTTTGGCACCCGTTTGAAGCGTCGCTGGCGGGCTGCTGCTCTTCAGCTTGCCCTTTCTATTGGCCTAGCTGAAAGTCTGCTTAGCAAAGATCATACGCCGTTAGATTGCAACATTTGCTCAAATCGCAAAGCTAAAAGAAAGTGAGACAAAAGAAGCAATAAACTTCAAGTAAGAATACAATTGCCCCCCATTAATTTAACATGAAAGACATACTGGTGAAAATTGATTATATATATATATATATATATATATATATATATATATATATACACACGTGTACAAGTGGAGGTTATTGTCACGTCCTCCACGCTTGGTAAAAGCTACATTAAATATTACTTCCTCCAATTTTTCAAAATTTTATCATCGGTTAGTTCAAATTAGAATAACCGGTGATATTAATTTTGAAATGTAATCAATATCCATCTCAGGGGATGATAATGTCATACATCGAAGATTCAACATGAAAATTACAGTTATGGGCCAAAAAAGTGACATGAACAACAAATAAGCCCAGCGGCGACAATTCGACATTTTTTGCATACATTGGTGTGGTTGGCCAATGCAGATAGTTGAGGAGAGGATATTCAGGCTGGGCAAATAGTAAGGGGCTACCTATACAAGAACCGCATAGATTGTGAGGCAGTTTTTTTTTTTTTACCTATGCTGTTTTGACTTCTTTATACCACCCCAGCTGGGGAAGTGTGCAGCTATATATCTCATTGTAGTGCTGCATTTCCAAAGCCAAGAGCGTGTAAAACTGACATGCTTGGCCGGCGAAAAAACACAAGAAAAAGGAGTATTTGCTTAATATTTTATTTAGACCTCCTTTGGAATGCCGGAATTTCATTGGAATTTCACAGGAATCTCACTGAAATTTTATAAGAATCAGTTCAATTTCACAGTAAAAACACAGAAAACGGAAAAAATTCTCTTGTTTCAAAGAAAGCCTTAGTTTACTCAAGAAGAGGGACATGTGTTAGCTTTATGACCATTGAAGTCCCTCAAGGTATAAATGATTTTGGTGATTGAATGAGAACCATGAACTAACTTATTAGATGTAGGTTTTTCGACACTATTCTTTACTTTTACAAGTTGATTGCTTCAAAGTTGTTTGGGGCTCTGGCGTGTTTTCTAAGGAGAGAGCTAGTTCAAGCCTAAGGATGATCTAAAGCCATGTGTGGCTTAATTTTTAGGCCTTAAGTCTACAGGAAACACCGGCACTATTAAAAGGGATCGGGTCACTCGTCTCGGTTTTACAAAAATTAAAGTGTTTGGATGCTCTAGGTTCTCTGAGGCACATGAGTGATCAGTGGAAGCTTGAGGTTGCCAAGAGTTGCAGCGAGAAGCTTGAATATCTTAAACAAGAAAAGTTTCAGTTACTGATGAGTCACCAGATAGTCCGATGGAGTCATTGGACAGTCCGGTGAGGGTCAAAGCCAAGAGTTCAGAGAAGATATTTTCTGAAAGCTGAGGACAGGAAGTCACCGGACAGTCCGATGAGTCCAGGAGCTCAAAGACCAGAGAGAGGTGCTCTCTGGAGTCAAGAGGTGGAGTCAGCGAACAGTCCGTCGTTTCAATAACCGAACAGTCTGGTGAGTCCAGCAGATGGTGTCCAGAAGAGATGTCTCTGGAAGTGCAAAAGTGAAAGTCACCGGACAGTCCGGTGAAGTTATGTACCAGACAGTCTGGTGTCCTATAGAATGGATTTCAGAGAGAGAGTTTCCCTGGCCAGGAAGAATAAAGGGTCACCGGACAGTCCGTGGTCTAGTCACCGGACAGTCTGATGATTGCATAAAGCAGTCAGCTTTATGACATCACATTCTAACGGTTGTTTTTAGTCTTGGAGCCTATTTAAACTGTGGAGGAGACATTTTGCTGTGTGCCTGAGGTCTGATCAGCTAGAGAAAACTTGTGAGAGGCCAAGGGACACCACCAAGAAAGCACATAGCAAGATTAAAGATCTTTGGTGCTAGTAGGAGAGTGATAGGGAGCATTCATATACTTCTAGAGCTTGTAGGGCTTGAGAGGAGTGATCTTTGCCTATTACTCATGGTGTGAGCAGTTTATACCGGATAGGAGTCGATGACCGAACTTCTGAGAAGATTGTGAAAGTCGTCATCAAGTTTGTACGCAGTTTCGGGTCCCCCACGAAAGGATACTAAGAGAGAGCGTCCAAGCCTTGTAGGCTTGCTCTAGCCCTTGTATATTGTGTGTGACAGCCGAGTCGTTGGTGACTTCACTGCGATAGTGAAGCGTACCCTTGTGAGCATCGTTTCGGGAACGACGGGAGAACCAAGACTTCGACGGAAGTGGTTCAACGAGGGTTAGGGGAAGGCGCCTATCTTTCGAGACCTCGGGAAAAAATCACTGAGCAGTCTCTCTATCTCACTCTCTTTACTTACCGCATTTAGTTACTGTTTGAGTAGTGTGATAAGTTGTTCTTTGATTCATATTGGTAGCTATCGTGTTAATGCTTGCTTGTTTTTATCTTATTACAAGCATTGTTACGAGTCTTAGCTTACTAGTATTGCATAAAGTTTTTTTCGTTGCGACCGAGTCTTATATAATTTTAGTTTGTCGCGAAATTAGTCCTATAAATCCACCGATTCATTTCCAAACCACCCCACCAACATTCATTTCCAAACCAAATCAAACCAAACCGACTAAAAATTTAGTCCAAGCCACCCCAGCCAAGTAGTATCGCCATGGTTTGGAACTGGTTTTTAGACCAGTCGCAAAAACGGGGCGAAGCTGAGCCACGGTAGGATCTGCAAGATCTTCTGCGGCTGCAGGAGATCTTGCTGCGGTACGATCTACAAGATCTCCTGCAGCTGCGGGTTGCTGTATGCGTCGCAGTAGGTGGTCGGCTGCTCGGCGTGGCGCGTGTTGCCCGGGGAGCAGTAGACGTGGTAGGCGGCATAGAGGAACACGCGGGTGTTGTTCCAGAATGCGTGCCACGAAGGGCACTCCTCGAGCCGTGACGGCGTGCACCAAGACCGCGTCGATGGGTTGATGATCATCTCACTGTCCATCAGGTAGAACTGGCTGTTGGGGCTGCCGCCCTGCTTCACGTCAAGCGTAATTCGGACCTTGAAGTCCGGCGAATCTGGCACCTGACCGGCAAACCATTAGAACAAAAGCAGGGCTCACATGAAAAGCAGAGGTACTCGAAGGAAGAAAAAAAACACACTCACTATATTGGTGTCATAGTGGTACCCGTCTGAGAATCCTCTAGTGGCGTCGAACCGCAGGTACAGCATCAACCGGTTTTCAGACCATTCGCACTAACGGGTTGAGGCTGAGCTGCGTTGGAGGCGGAGGCGTGCCGGCGGTGGAGGCGGAGGCGTGCCGGCGGTGGAGGCGGCGTCGGCGCCGGCGCTGGTCGTGGAGGTGGCGGCTCGCTGCTAGGTTTAGACCTTAAGGGGCCTCTATCACGGTCTGGAGGCGGAGGTGTGTTGGCGGTGGAGGCGGCGGTTTGGTGCTATTTTTTTTATGGACTCACTTTGCTGCTAGGTTTAGATTAGAGCTCATGTCTAGAGGCCAGCCGCAGCAGCCAGCAGATGGGGCAGTGCTCGACCCGACGGAGGCGTAGTATCTATTCGTACACGCACTCCTCAACACACACTTTCACACCCCGCGTGCAAGCTACACATACAACTAATATTGAAGTTCGCGTCCTTGAACCCACGTGGCCGCGTCCGCCGCTGGACCTGCTGGCCAGTCGAGCCTGAGCTCTGTCTCTGTGGCTCTCAAATCGATTGGTATCAAATTATTGCGGCCCAATTCAAACCAGATCAAACTACTTTTATATGCTACAACTGAACCAAACCAGCCCACTATATTTATCAACCCATGTCAGCCCATTAAAATGGACCCAATATAGAAACCGATCCGATGGAACCGATTTCAACCCGTAACTGTTTACAGGTTTCAAACCGATTGGAACCGTATATCTTCAATATCCTGCACTGCTGCACGAGAACAATATGTCATCTACTAGCTTAGCCCGCACAAATTGAAAAATTCAGTAAAGGCCTTGATGGGCCCTTGATAGGTGAGAGCACCCTGCAGGTATGAGGGGCGCCTGCTGTGATCTGATAATGCCTCAACTGTTCGCTGCTTTGTGGCCCGCAAAGGCTAAGGGCCAGCGGCAGTACAACATTAGGCACCAGTTTTGTTTTTTTGTTTTTACACGCTGAACTGCCCTCTGCTCACTCCATGCCAAGACACCAGAGGTCCAGAGGGCTCGCAAATCTGTACATGGGTCCTATCGGCATCGTCTTGATATATTAATGTATTTTGTAAGGTTCTCAATCAAGAGATCTGGCGGCTTGCACTACTACAACAGCAGCCTGTAGTGGCGCATGCATCAATAATACACGCCAGCTGCTCATGCATCAATGATTCTTACTAAATTCAAACTACTTCAAATGCTTATATTATATAACAGAAATAGTACATGGGTTCACGCTTCTATGAGCCCACCAGACACATGCCATCGTTGACCTAGGGGTGGCTTTAGCGGTGCAATTACCATATTTGTAGGAAAAATTGCGCATAACAGACTAAGTATATGAATTTTATATAAAGCCTCCGTAGTCCTAGTTTGCGTACGTTGAATAGACTAGCTAGCACCAAAAGTCTAATACAAGTAGCTACAGGGATGGTTACAGGTTAAAAAAAAATACTTACTTAAAACGATGATGATATTAAACCTTTGACCTTTATAATTTTGCAAACTTTGAAATATGTCATTGATGTGTCATTTATAGGGGAGATCCTGCAAATATATGACACATAGATCCGGATGGCATATTTTAAATTTCGCAAAATTGTAATAGCATGTGCCAAATTAATCTTTATTTCAATGCCAGCACATAGAAAACTGGAATAAGTAAAAAGAAATACCAAATCTTAGCAGGTCACAGCTGACATTTTATACCACAAATAAACTAATTAAAACGTATCACCTCAACCATACACAGAACTGATAACAATACAATCAATGTCACAAATCATTTACACAGAATAACGCTCAAATCGCAGCTCTCACTAAGGTTCTTAATACTTTAACCCTCGACCTTAGAAGAAAATCCCCACAAGAAATCCTAGCGACAAACGTAAACATATTGAATACAGACTAACATAAATTACTAAATCAGATGCATTGCGTAGAAGAAAATATTTCTTTATAGGTTGTCTTTTCTTGAATACACAAACAAGGTAAA
>BCLF01000019.1:1057727-1088808 GCA_001602275.1 Zoysia japonica
ACAACATTTATGATCCTTTAATACTTGTTCCCACATCCCATCGAGGATGATTGTTGTTTCAAAAGCCCACACATGAAAAATTGGAATAGAACTAAAGATAAATGAAACAAAAATATTTGCAAAAATCGACTAACATTTTTTATGATTAATAAAGCCAAACACAACTTATCACATCAACCATTACACATAACTGGTAATTAACAACAACACAATCAACATCATAAAACATTAACACCACATTACTTAAATCACAAGTTCTCAATAAGACTTACATTGCTTTGACATTGGAACTTGCACAAAAAATCCCCTAAAAAATTCCAGCAACAAATGTAAACAAATATAAATAAATAATCAAGTGTTGTACGCACTAGAAAATATATCTATATAAGTTTTGCTTTTTCCTTGCACACAATAACAAGGTAAAAATGACTTTTTGTGGCATACGAACGTACGTAGCAGCTACACATGCGTCAATGATACTCATTGCAGCATATATATACTCCATCCGATTAAAAAAGGTCGTTTTAGATAATGTTTTGGTCAAACATTAGGAATATAAATTACTAATAAATTTTAACTTATTATGTTTAGGAATATAAAAAACATATGATTAAATTTGTCTTGAAAAGTAGTTTCATAAAAGTATAAATATATTATTTTTTAATAAATATTTTCATAGAAAATAGAACTCAAAGTTATATTTGGGAAACCATGTCATTGTCCAAAACAACATTTTTTTGTGAACCGGAGGGAGAGTACATACATTTTCATGCTTATATTTTCTCTATGTTATGAGGTCACCTAACACGGGCTGTCCTCTACCCGCGTGGTGGCGATACCGATGAAATTAACAAGTTTGTAGGATAAATTATTTAATACGGAATAGACCAAGTAATATGAGTTTTATATAAAGTCCCTCCCTAGTCCTTAGGTTGCTTGTGTTGAACAAGCAAGCTAGAACAAATAAGTACTAGCTAAAAAGATTGACCATAGGTTAAACAAAAGTAATTTATGATAGCAATGATGACTATGATCCTTTAATAGTTGTTCACACATCACATCAAGTAGGATTGTTGTTTCAAACGCCCGCACATGAAAAATTAGAATAGAAATAAAGAGAACTGAGATAAAAAATCTTAGTGGAAAATGACTGATAATTTATGCGACAAATAAAACTAAACACAGCTTATAACATCAACCATTAGAAAGGACTAATAGTAACCATGCAACCAACGTCATAAACCATTTACACTAGTCTCGATACCCATGCTAATGCTATGATATAAGAAAAAAATATTAATTTAAAAATAATATATTTGTAAGGTGTGTATGTGGAAAGATTTCATCCGCTTAGATTTGTATAAAGCGATAACTCTAGGTGCATTTTCCGTATGCATATAGTCTAACTCATCTCTGTTAGTGATATTTTATCGTGTGCACATAGAAAAGAAAAACTATGCTTTTTAAGAGTAGAAATACTCAAATCACAAGATCTCACTAAGGCTCTAAATGCTTTAGCCATTGAACTTGGAAGAAAATTGCTACAAGAAATCCTAGCAACAAATGCGAACATATTCGATGCGACCTAACACTAAATAATAAATAAGGTGCTGTATGTACCAGAAAATATATCTATATAAGTTTTGTCATGTCCTTACATATAAATACAAGATGAATAATATTTTTTGTAAGCTCATACGATTCGTATAGTGATAGAATATTTCACGCTTATAAATTTATATAGCTCACCCTCTAGACCTCCTTCCACATGAGCACCAAGCTATGCAGCTCTTTGTTACCAGCTACCAGCTCAAAACACAACGCTTACAATGGAGTTATGGTTGCCGATCATAGCCTTCCTTCTCCTCCTCCTTGGCATCATTAGCCGCTCCTACTCGAAGTCTCAGACTCACAAAACGCTACCAGCTCTTCGTCTTCCTCCCGGACCATGGCAGCTGCCACTCATTGGCAGCCTGCACCATATCCTTCTGTCGCGTTTCAGAGACCTGCCTCATCAGGCAATGCACGAGCTTTCCAAAACCTACGGCCCAGTCATGCTGCTCCGTCTAGGCGCCGTGCCAACGCTGGTGGTCTCATCCCCGGAGGCCGCCATAGATATCCTGAAGAATCATGACCTTACATTCTGCGGCCGCCACCAGAGCGCCACAATCGACATCATGAGCTGTGGTGGCCAAGACATCATCTTCTCCCCTTATAACGAGCGGTGGCGGGAGCTCCGCAAAATCTGCGTGGTCGAACTCTTCAACCAGCGCCGCGTGCTTCCCTTCCGGCGTATCCGGGAAGAAGAGGTGGCACGACTCGTCCGCTCCATATCTGACCAGTGCCACCATGGTTCCCTTGTCAGTGTAAGTGAGACTGTCAGTCGTTTGATGAACGACATCTCCGTTCGCATAGCCATTGGAGACCGGTGTGGACACCGGGACGAGTTCTTGCACGAGCTCGACCAGGCTGTGCGTCTGCTCGGCGGGTTCAACCTGGCCGACTTGTATCCGACGTCACCGGTGATCCGTCGGTTAAGCGCGGGACATGGGAAGGTGCCAGAGGAACATCTACCGAATCATCGAGAACATTATCCATGACCGCTCCATTAGGCCGGCGCCTGACAGAGAGGAAGACTTTCTTGGCGTCCTGCTAAGGCTGCAGAAGGATGGGGGGCTACAGTTTGCTCTTACAAACGAGATCATCAGCACCGTTATTTTTGTAAGGCCATTACTTGCTTAATCTACTCAAATACATGCTCCTCTTAATCTTTCACTTTAATTTTGTAGTTAATGAAATCTTGTGATTTCAGGATATTTTTAGTGCTGGAAGTGAAACATCATCCGTAACCCTTGAGTGGGCAATGTCAGAGCTCATGAAGAACCCACGGGTCTTACATAAGGTTTAATCCGAGGTTAAGGAGATTTTCAAAGGGCAGGAAAAGCTAGCTGAGGACGACATGATCAAGTTAAGCTACTTGCATTTAGTGATCAAGGAGACTCTACGGCTGCACGCTCCGGTACCGCTCCTGATTCCTCGAAAGAGCAGTGAAGCATGTCAAGTCATGGGCTACCATGTGCCAAAGGGCACGACGGTATTTGTAAACCTTTGGTCGCTAGCAAGAGATGGCAAATACTGGAGTGATCCTGAGGAGTTCAGGCCAGAGAGATTTGAGAATTGCAACCTTGACTTCAAAGGTAATAACTTTGAGTACATTCCGTTTGGAGCTGGCAGAAAAATATGTCCTGGAATGTCGCTCGGTCTTGTGAACATGGAACTAGCGTTTGCAAGTCTTCTATATCACTTCGAGTGGGAGATTCCAGGTGGCATCAAACGTGAAGCGTTGGATATGACCGAGGACTACGGTATATCTGTTGGAAGAAAGTCAAAGCTCTGGCTGCAGGCCAGCATTCTGAATTAGTATGAGTGTAATTTTATTTATCATCTTGTTGATCTGAATAAATTTCCTTATATGCTATGTATTGTAATCCCTAATATGCCATGTGTGTCAAGCCAACAAAATGTGCAGCGTTCTGGATCAAAATAATGCTCCTTTATAGCAAAAGTAGTCGTATGTCTCTCTCTGTTTCATCATTACCATCATCAATTAGTAATTGTCACTTCTTCCTATAGTGTTTGGGCTTATTTTGAAACTTATTTTTAAATCTTGTGCCTCTAACGCATGTGCAGCATATCACTCGATCGTGTGTGTGTATATAGAAGTCCACAAAATAATACTGTACCTGAACTGTAGGTAAAAGATTTATGTGCCTAGAGGGGAGCATATCTGGTGAAACACGGGTTTGGAGCTAATTAACCTTGGGGCTTGGGCTCTGACTGTTTTTGGAGCTAATTAACCTTGGGTTTGTCTGTTATTGGGCTTCTCCCAACATCAACCGACAGTCCAACGCCAGTTTCCTCGATTCCCGTCCTGTGTTCGTCTCCCTTCCCTTCCGGTGGCCATATACCCCCTTATAATTTTTCCCTGGTGCCTTCAATCACGACAGTTTCGCCGGAACTGAGTTGCCGGGAGATGCATTGTACGCCCGGCTCTTCGTCGCTTTCAGGTGGTTCCTGTTCTCTGCCAGCCTGCCTGCCCTGCCATTTGGATCGTCTCATCTCTGCATAGCATGTCATTACTCCTTTCTTTTCTTGTTCCATTTTTTATGGCTTCATCCTTGGTTACAATTGCTTTTTCAGTGAAATGCATTCATGTGCATTTTACACATTGCATCTAGTGTCTCGACGTCAAGCACGGGTCTGGGGGGAGTTACTCGTAAGCAATATAAGTTGATTGCTCCTAAACTACTTCATAGCAATTGTGAGCTTCATGCCATTGAATCACGATCTATCGAGCTCTAAGGTTAAATCTACTTATGCGGCTCAAATACCATGATTCATACATTTCTATATGCATCACTAACCCCCTCTTGTTGAGAGAAGAGAAAGTTTCTTGAATGACTATTTTGTAGGGAAGATACTAACTCAGAGGGGGAGGAGCTTTGAATCAAGAAGACAATTAAGATATAAAAAAATCAAAGAAGAGAACCGTGAAGATCCGGTAATATTGTTTCATATCTCCTCTTGATTATTATTCTATTGTATTCTTCTTCTTTGTGGTTTTCTTTTTTTGGTTGATAGATAACAAAGGGGGAGAGAAATGGAGATGATCAAATGAAGATGATGAGAGAAGTGAAGATGATTGAGGATGCTCAAAGGAGAAGATGATGATCAATCAAGGAAATGAAGATTGGGGAGAGAAATGGAGAAGAAATGAAGATGATGAAAAGAAAGGAGAGAAATGAGATAAGATGAAGTGGTCAAGAAAACAAAGGGACTGATCTTTCCTATTCCTCTAAATGTATTGATTACTACCCTTTGACCTCTACTCGTCTTGTGGTTATTCTCTATTTATAGGAGACGAGTAGAGGGAGCCGAAGGTTTGAAGATGGTTGAAGCCACTGTCAACAAATTAAATCAAGGAATATGAAGAGAGTAAGCAACGCACTTATCGAGGAGGAGCTCCAAAGCTAAGGTATGAAACCTCGTGCATATTTGTGGACTTTTTGGCAAGAGATGGTAAGACAACTTGTGCCTATCCTTTTTTCCTTTAAGGTTGTCTCGTGCTTTCATTTTTATATTTTGTATCATCTCGATCATTTGCATCATGATTGTCATCAATCACCAAAAAAGGAGAGATTGTTAGCCTCATGACCACTGAAGCCCCTCAAAGGTATGAATGATTTTGGTGATTGAATGAGAACCATTGGATGCAGGTCTATCAACACTATTCTATACCTTTATGAGTTGATTGCAGCAAGGATGTTCGTGTCCTAGGAGTGTTTTCAAGGAGGAAGTTGGTTCAAAGCTAAGGATGGTTTAGAGCCATGTGTGGCTTAGTTTTTAGGCCTTGAGTCTATAGGAAACACCGGTACTATTAAGAGGGGTTAGGTCACTCGTCTCGATTTTATAAAAATTAGGGTGTGTAGATGCTTTAGGTTCTCTGAGTTACTTTAGTGATCAGTGGAAGCTTGAAGTTGATCAAGGTTGCAATCGGAAGCTTGAAGATCTTGAAGAAGTCAAGTTTCAGTAGCTGAAGAGGTCACCGGACAGTCCAATGAGGGCCACAGCCAGGAGTCCGGAGAAGATGTTTTGTGACAGCTAAAGACAAGAGGTCACCGGACAGTCCGACGGGAGTCACCAAACAGTCCGGTGAGTGCAGATGCTTAAAGCCTAGAGAGAGGTGCTCTTTGAAGTCATCAGTAAGAGTCATCGGACAGTCCATCGGTTCAGTCACCAGACAATCTGGTGAGCACTGGAGAAGGTGTCCTTCAGAGGTGTCTCTGAGAGTCCAAAAGAGAAGTTCACTGGACAGTCCGGTGATGGTATGAATCGAACAGTCCGATGTCACATGAAATGGATTCCAGAGAGGTTGTTCTCTACCAGAAGGAGACCAGGAGTCACCGGATAGTTCGGTGGTCCCAGTCACCAGACAGTCCCGTGACTGCGAAAAGCAGACAACTTTTTGGCAACGGCTCTTAACGGTTGATTCAGGGCTTGGGGCCTATTTAAACCATTGAGGGAGCTATTATAGAGCTTGCTCGCGGCCAGAACAGTTGGAGATCATTTGTTGGGAGCCAAAGTTCATCAAGTGAGCACAAGAGAGCATCTAGTGAGATCTTGAGTGCTTGTGAAGAGCAGCAAAGAGTATTTACGCATTCCTAGAGCTTGTGAGGTTGAGACAAGTGTCTTTGGCTTGTTACTCTTGGTATATGGCAGCCTAGACCAGTTAGACGTTGTTGTCCGAGCTTCCGAGGAGTCTTGTGAAAGACGACAACAAGTTTGTACACGGTTTCGGGTCCCCCACTCGAAAGGGACACCAAGAGTGAGCGCCCGAGCCTTGGAGGCTTGCTCTAGCGCTTGGGTATTGTTTGCTACAGCCGGGGCGCTTGGGTATTATTTTCTCTGGGAGTGAAGCGTACCCTTGTGAGCATCGTTCTGAGAACAACGGAAGGAACCAAGACACCGACGGGGGTGATTCAACGAGGATTAGGGGAAGGCGTCATCCTTCTGAGACCTCGGGAAAAATCGCTGAGCATTTCTATCACCCTTCTCTTTACTTACCGCATTAACATTCTTGTGGTAGTGTGATAGGTTGTTTAGTTGCTTCTCTTAGTGGCTCTCGTGTCAGCTTGCTTACTAGCTTGACAGGTTGTCTTCTAGTTTGTTTTACTCTTCTCTAGACCTTACTTGCTAGGAGTTGTTTGCTAGTTTTGCTGGAAACTAGAAAAAGTGAGAATTTGGCCTAATAGGGTAAGTGCCTGATTCAACCTCCCTTTTCGATCACTTGATCCTTTCAAGTGGTATCAGAGCCAAGTGCTGAATTTTAGGCTTAACCGCTTTTGAGAAGTGATTGGGAGTAATGGAGACAAGTTCTTCATCGGGGTCTGATAGTGGCTCATAGAAGAATCGCTTGTTAAGCTACCTATATGCCACAAAATCGAAGAATTCGAGTGCTAACATGAACAACTTTTCAAACTCTTCATCTAGCAACTCTTTAAGTGCTATCATGAATGAAAATTTTACTTATCTTGAGCTTATAGATGCCTACACTCACTTTGGAACTCGTGATGGTGAATCTATAGGTGCTACCATGCTACGATTGCGTGATTTTGTTGAAAAGGTCGATTCCTTTCAAGGAGCACTTAAGATTTCTCATGATGAATCCATCAAGAAGTTTCTCTCAAACAAGATTTCTAACTCTTGTGTCTCTCATGAAGCTTCATCTAAGAAAGAGAATCTAAATGCTTCCACCTCAAGCAAAATCATTGGAGTTCATGCTCATCACACTCTTGAGCCATCGGTTTGCATTGACTCTACTTCTACTAGCTCTTATTTACTCCTTGATGATAATGCTATTACTAGTAGTTTGATAGAGGACTCCTATGTTGTTCTATGTGACGAGTATGATAATATTATTGTCTTACCTAATGAAGCTTCAAAAGATTTGTGCACTCGCATTGATAGGCTTGTAGGTTGGATCAATTCTTATGAGAAGCGTCATATCACTATTGTTGACGCAAACAAGAAGAAAGTTGACACATGAAAGGATCATCACAAGCGCTCCAAGGAACAAATTTTTTTTTCAAGAAGTCGCTCTTATTGTTGAGGTTAGTACAAGTGAATCTAGCAATACTTTGGATACTAAAACCTCATGTCTCATGGCTTCTAGCAAGGTGAACTACAAGAATGATGGTAAACATTAGGTTATTGATAGTGGTTGCACTCAACACATGACCAGCAATCATAAGATGTTCACCACCATCAAAAAAGATGAGGATAAAGATAAAGTGACTTTTGGAGACAATTCCAAAGGAAGGATCAAGGGATTGGGTAAAGTCGCTATATCTAATGACTTGACCACTTCTAATGTCATGCTAGTGGAATCTTTGAGCTTCAATCTTCTCTTAGTTGCTCAATTGTGTGATCTTGGTTTCACATGCTTCTTCAATGATAAGGGTGCTGAATTGATCAATAAGTCTTTGGGCCTCACATTCAATGATTTCGGCACAACAATCTCTATATTGTGGATTTCTCTTCAAGTGAAGTTGCGTCGCAAACTTATCTCATTGCTAAGTCCTCCAAAGGATGATTATGACATAGGAGGCTTGCTTGTATTAGAATGGGTCAATTGAAGAAGGTCACCAAGAAGGACTTAATTCTTGGAATTCAAGATGTCACTTTTGAGAAGGATAAGTTGCGTAGTGCATGTCAAGCGGGAAAGCAAGTTGCAACTCTTCATGGTTGCAAGACCATAATGTCTACTTTAAGACCTCTAGAGCTTCTCCATATTGATCTCTTTGTACCAACAACTTACAAGAGTTTTGGGGCTAATCTCTATTGCATAGTGATTGTTGATGACTTCTCTCGGTATACATGGACCATCTTTCTAGAAGACAAAGCTCAAGCCATCACAAATTTTAAGAAGTTTGCTAAGAGAGTTCAAAATAAATTCGAAGCTAAGATCAAGAAGGTTAGAAGTGATAATAGGACGAAGTTCAAAAACTCTATCATTGAAGAATATTGTGATGATCTTGGTATCAAGCATGAGTTCTCGGCTACGTACACCCCGGAGCAAAATGGTGTTGTAGAGAGGAAGAATCGGACTCTCATCACGCTTGCTAGGGCTATGTTGTATGAATATGGGAACTCCGGAGAGGTTTTGGGCTGAAGCTATCAACACGGCATGCTATACTTCAAACCGTATTTATCTACATCGCCTCTTGAAGAAACCCCTTTTGAGTTATTCGTGGGAAGGAAACCAAATATGGGCTATTTCTGGGTCTTTGGATGTAAATGCTATATCTTCGAGAAGAGGAAGGGGCTTGGTTAGTTTGAGAAGGGGACCAACATTGGATTTCTCATTAGGTATTCCGGTAACTCTAAAGCCTATTGTGTGTTCAATTCTAGTACCGGATTTATTGAGAAATCATGTGATGTGCAATTTGATCAAACTAATAGTTCTCAAAAGAACAAAGAATCTTATAGTTGTGATGTAGATGACGATGAACCCTTGGAGGAGGCAATGCGAAAGATGCCGGTAGTAGAAGTTCTACCAAAAGAAGATGACTTTTCTACTCCGTCACCGGAAGACTCCTTCACGACTCTACGTGAGAACTCTACATCGACAACTCATGTGATGTGCAATTTTATTATGATATTCTATAATTATTATTAATTATCAGAATCATTGTTATCATTACTAAAGAAAATATAATTATTACAATTTGTATTATTATCATTACTAATTCATAATTAAGCTTAAGTTCCAGGGGCCTAACTGTAATTTTCAGAATTAAACAAAGACTAAAAAGTAATTACATAAAAGTTTAGGGGCTAAAGTGTAAATTTGTCATAAGACAGGGATTGTTTGGTCATTAAATAAAAGTACAGGCGCTTTTGTGTAAAATTGATACTATTAATTATTAAATAATTATTATAATTATTTTTCAAATAATAATATGATTAATTATTTTATTATTATATTTACTAATTAATATATTAATCTAAAATTAATTATCTTGATTTTCTAATTAATTTTAATTATTCGGGTTTGCTGAGGGAAGCATGACCTCATGCTGACGCATTAAAGAGTTGGATTTCATTTTATTCAAAAACCGGGAATTAATCTGGGCCTTAGATTTCAAAATGGATGGATCTAATTGAAGGGAACACGTGGCCTGATCTGGGCGCTCGAATTCGAATTGAATGGATGAGATTTGAGTAGATGACGTGGCTGAATCCTGGGCGTTAGATTTGGATCTCACGGATCGGATTTAATTAGAACTATTGGGGGTTGCGCGATCTAATCTCAGCCGTTAGTCGAGATCTGACGGCCCAGAGGGGCCCCGCGGCTGGGCTGCCGGCAGCCAACGCCGGCGGGTGGCGGTGGCCATGGGAGCTCGCCGGAGGTGGCTGGGGACGGTGCTCCGGTGGTCTGTTCTCGGCAGGAAGCGGCTCAAATCAAAGAGGAGCTTGAGGGGGTGCTCACCATGGGGTTGCCCGAGGTTGAACATGGCCGGAGGTGGCGGCTCGACGGTGAGGCGCTGCAGGCGAGCTTCAGCAGCCTCAAACAACACTGGTAGGCTGTGGTTCTCAATGGGGATGGCTGGACAGGGGCGGTGCAGTTCGGCGAATCTCGGCGCGGTGCTCGCGAAGGCAGGGGTGGCTAGGAACGACGGCGCAACCGGCGGCTGTTGAGTTCGGTTTTGGGGAGGAGAGAGAGGGTCGGGCTGCCAGTTTTTGTAGGGGAAAACGGGCGGCCAAGTCGGGGGGAGTCGTGGGGCGTGGTTGGGGTTGAAGCCCACGAAAACTGGGAGCGGTTTGGGGCGGCGCGCCCGGCAATGCGGTTGGGGTTGGCTGGGGCGACTGGAGCTTGAGGATGACGGACGGGACCCGCTAGTCAGTGAGTGGGGAATAGGAGGTGGGACGAGCGGCTGGGCCTTGGGCCGTGGCTGGCTGGGCTGTGGGGAAGGATTGGGCTGCGGTGAGGGGAGAGGGAGGGAGGAGAGATGGGCTGGTGGTCTGGGAGGTTTTGTTTTTTCTTGTTCTTTTTTTTAATTTGTTTATATTAATTAATTCCTTGTCAATTTATTCCAAAATTTCAAAATGAGACAATTTATTTAAAATGTATTGGGAATTGGGATTAATGCATTTTACTTTATTTGAACCATTTTAAATAAAAACATATTTTAAGACATCTTTATTCTAGAATCCAAAATTTGAGAAAATATCTTTTCTTTCATGTTATTTATTGCTTTTATTTTTTTCATTTCTATCTTTGATTATAATTTCTTTTATTCGATTATTTATTATAAAACAATAGAATAATTCATTTGAAAGTATTTGGGATAAATTCACTTCATGCGTTATTTGAAACCTTTTCAAATAAAACCAAATTTCATAATAAAAATCATGTTTTCAATATATCTTTTCGAAAATCAAAAATTTGAGAAAACATCCCTTTTTCAAATCAATAAAATTTCTTTAAAAAAATTAACGAAATCATTTAAATATTATTAAAGAAAACATTAAACCTTTATTTTCAAGGACATTTTAAATACATTTAAATTTCAAGATAAAATAAATGAATCAATAAACAAAATCTTTTAAATAATTAGAAATATTACTTTTTATTTATTGTAAAAGGTTCACATTCCCAAATTGGAAAATTTGAGGTGTGACAATAACACTTAACCCCTGGGTGCCAACGATTTGGGGAGTTGGTCTTTGACCCAAACCTCGACACATCCTTTATGATCCTTTTCTCCACATGTAGCAACAAATGCATCACCTTCTTGAATTGTTCTTTGTGTCAATTCTGGCTGGGCTTCAATAATTGATTTAAGTTTATTCTATCAAAACAGAAAATCATGGTTAATACACAAATAAACAACATTTCAACATGTGTAAATTGTTCAAGGCAATAATACTAATTGGTTCTGCCTACGGTAATGGAATCCCATTTTTTTCTTGTATGAGTTCTAATATAAACTTCATCTCTTTGAGGAGGGCTCTCTAGTTCATTTCCCTACATGTATGTCATAATCAGTACTCTAAAATGCAGCATGCTAATTATTAAAAAAATACAAATATTGGCATATCATTTCGTGCCTATTGCATGCAAGAGCAAAGCTCTTGCTACGCGATGTCTGTATGGCTAACCTTGCATGATTGGCTTTGCCTCTTGTTGCACGAGCCTATGATAAGAATTTTCAAAAGTTCAAAATGGAAATTTTTTGAAGATCCAAGCATGGTTGACGATACAAAAATTTAACATGACAATTATACTTAGTTCAGATTCTGCAGATCTCCAATATTCTGTGATAAATTTCCAATCTTCATCATTCAGTCTGTCACCTTGTTTTCTCCTCACTTCCTCTTCTGTTAATTTGCCACCTAAAAACTGCGCCTTTAATGTTGCTTTAAATTCTTTCCATTTCTTTCCCAGCAGCAATTAGAAACAAGTCAAAAGCTTTATCGTCAATATCATAGATAGCCTACAGCATTATTGAAAAGTAGGAAATGAGTACTTAGAATATTAATAAAATGAAGTGCATCAAGCCAATCAATACAACAAACAAATAGCTTCAGATCTGTCCATACTTCTTCCTTTATGGCTAGATCAACAAGCCGCCAATCAATAGTGGCGATAGATATTTTTCTTCTCACATGGCACAAACCTGGTTGACCATATTCATTGACCATAACTTTGATTTTTGGCATGCCAGGTGCCCTTGCAAAAACCTCATCCAATCTGCTGATGCCTCTTCCTTTCCTCTTCTTTTTGTGTGGTGCTTTGAAAATCTGCTAGAAACAACTTAAGAAATTAGAAGGAACAATGGCAAAGTAGAGTGAAATGTGGGATAATAACAGACCTTCGTTGTCACATAAGAAATCTCCAATTGATGCACATTCGAAATCTTGGACTAAATCATCTTCACACATCTCATCTTCATGTTGCTCATCCACATTCATTGCATGGTTTGTTTGTGGTCTTGACCGTAAATTATGAACTCGACTTGCTCCGTCACTTGTGTTATGAGCTATCTAAGAGGATACAACTTGATTCATGTAAAAAAAATTTACTAAATGATTAAAAATAGTGTAGCAAAACAATATATAGAGGAGATGACTTTAGTTCTTTTCTTATGTTGTGGATGTGTAGGCATAGTAGGAAGGCCATATGATTGTAGCTTCTTTTTGTTCTTTGCAATATTTGCAAGCCGTTGCTTGCTGCTCATACTCGTTTGGGTGGGGGGGGGGGAGGGGGGAGGGGGCATCCTCACTGTTTCTTCTTGCGCTTGCCATTTAATATCTTGAAAAATATTTCAAATATGTGCAAGGGAACAATAAATGAGCAATATATGCAAGGAACAATAAATCAATCAACAATACAACTATAGTAGCAACATCATCTAAATAACACTTACTTTTTAGAATTTTTCTTAGTCTTTTTGGGATCAACAATTGTACCATCAATATCAGGAGAATTTGGTTCAGCTAATTTACTATGTGAACAGTTCACAATGAAACCTGATAACATTGTTTTAAGTTTGGTTAGAATGGTCTGTAATCCATTATCAGCGCAATGCATTCCCACCCTTCACAAACGTGATACCGTCGCTGTACCTCCATCAACCGACCCGGATCTCATCTTCTCTCCCAATTGACAGCAACTTCACCAAGCTCCGTCACCGTACAGAGCTCTAGCCGTTGCTGGTGACCCTTAATCTGCCCCTCGACATGCTTCGTCGCCAGCCGCCCGAGCTCCACAAAGCTGCTACCGGCCTCTTTTCAGCCCCCGGCCACCCCTGCTCAGCGTCGCTTGGGCTCCATGCTGCGGCCGGCCGGCCGGCTGAGCTCCACGCTGTGGCTGGCCTCTGCTCCGCACCTGGCCGTCTCTCCTCGGCCCTTCGACCGCTCGAGCTCCAGGCCGCCACCGCCGCTGCCCTCGCTCCACCCCCTGGCCGCCTCTTCTCCGTCCATCGGCCGCATGAGCTCTAGGACGCAGCCGCCCTTTGATCCACCCCCTGGCCGCCCAAACTCCAGGCCACTGCCGCTGTCCTTTTCTCCGCCGCCTGGCCGCCTCCGCTCCGCCCTTCAGCTGCCCGAGCTCCAGGCCGCCGCCGCCGGCCTCTGCTCCGCCCCCTACCACCTCCGCTCCGCCCTTCGGCTGACCGAGCTCCAGACCGCCGCCGCCGCCCTCTGCTCCAGCCCCTGGACGCCTCCACTCCTCCCTACAGCTGCTCGAGCTCCAGGCCAATGTTGTTGGCCGCTTCTCTGCCCTTGCTCCATGCCATCGCCGCCAGAGCTCCATGCGCCGCCGGCCTTGCTCCGTCCCACATCGCGCCCAGCCTCTGCGCCCGAATACATGAGCTTAAGCTCGGTATCAAATACCATTACGGTATCTAAACCAAACAAAGTGGGTAATCAACAATCCCACCGTCATTACCTCTGTCTATCGTTACCATTGCCATTGACATTAACAGATCCTGTACCAAACATTACCTCAGTTCTATCAGAAGGAACCACTCCATATATAATATCCATTGACATTTGTGTCTAGATCATGCAATGGCCATACTAATCCATTATCATTATCCATGACCTCATTTTCTATATTATCTAAGTCAAACAATTGTCTTGGTTTTGAATGAACAACAGCAAGCCACTCACTATCCACAGCATCAGGAACATAGTATACTTAAATTGCTTGTGATGCTAAAATGAAAGGCTCATCTGATATCTTGTCTCTTGTATTGAATAAATATTTAAAGTTAACAGATGTGATCTCAAACTTATCAGTTTTTGCCCATTTGTCTTGCACACGGTTGTCAACCCAAACACACTTGAAAAGCACAACATTTACTTTCTGGTAATAATTTAGTTCAAGAATTTCTTTTATAATGCCATAATAGGCATTTTTTTCTTATTGTATTGTCATCATTATTGCTCCTCTCAGAGGTTGTTGCCTCAGCTACTACATCAACACCTTTATTTTGAATAGGTCTTCCCTCATCATAGGATTTAGTGTGAAAGAAAAACCCATTAATACTATAACTACTATACCTGTGTGCATTCATCGTTGGCTCCTTAGCCAAAAATTTTATTTCATCTGGTGCTGCCTCACACATTTCTCCCACCTGTCATTATGAAATATTATTATTAAAAGTAAATGGAAAAACTATCTTAAGTATCAAGGACTAAATTTAGTTTCACTTAAGTGCAACCTAAACCACTCATGAAAAGATTTATGTTGCATGCGGTCGATGTCTCATTTATTTCGAAGGCTAATAGAAGAAAGATATTGAGCATGCTTTCAGCAAAGGTTAAATTATTACATAAGAATGCAGGGGAATTTCATTATATGATGTAACTTATTAAGATAACTTACTCAAGGTAAGGCACTATGTTGGCATAGTTGAACAAAACATATCTATGACCTTGCACCCAGGTCTTATGGTCTAAACTAAATGCAGATTTTCTGACCAATCCTTGACCACTGCTGCAGAAAAAAATACAATAATCTTCATCCGTTTTAACTTGATGGTTCAATTGTGCCTCACCATGAAGATAGCGAGAACAAAGTGTGAGACACTCTGTGAAATTAGACCACTCCATAATTGATCCTTCGGAATGGCTTTTTGTACGTACAAAACCCTTTAATCGCATGAGAAACCTAGACATAAAAAATTAGAAACATTAATTGATAATGTTATACAAGTGTAAGTCACTAAGATGTATGGCATGAGATAATTACCTCTCCACGGGCCACATGCTGTGATAGTGGACTGGACCAACAATTTTTGCTTGGGCAGGAAGATTCACCATCAAGTGTACCATAATATCGAAAAATGATGGAAGGAATATAGTCTCAAGAAGACTCAAAGTTTCAGCTATGTCAGCCTTTAGACTTTCCATATCTCTTATCCGAATTATAGGGGCAGAAAGTTTCTTGAAGAACTTACAAATACGAATCACTCCAGCACTCACTATTTCTGGTAATATTTCTCTCACGGCGAGTGGTAGCATGTGCTGTAGAATAATATGGTTCTCATGACTCCTAAGCCTGAATATCTTCCTCTCATTGACATAAACATTATGTCGCATGTCAGATGCATAACCACTAGGAAACTTTTGGTGTTCACGGACTTCCATAACCTGAACCTTTTGGTAGCACATCACTGAGTAGATCTAGTAGCAGGTTAAAATATTTATCAAACCATCCCCCAAAGAGTTCGATGTGTAGTAACCTAATAAGAAATCGAAGTTGTGTATATTTCTTGCAATTGGGTACAATTCTTTGCTATTTTCTGCGATCAACCTTTGAATGGCAACTACTTCGTCATAAGGATCTAGAACAGAACTGTTGTCCTCAAAAGCTCCTCCATCATCCAAGCCAGCACCTAGGTCCCTAAGCAAATCAGATATGTCATCATCTTCGTTACACTCATCCATAACCTGAACACCATCCTCATCAAAATTCCCATGATTCATAGAAGAGGTGAGCTCCACATAAATTCCATATTCTGCATCCTTTTGAAAACCCATAACATATCATGTGTTCACGGACTTCACTAGCCTCTTTCCAAAAAAAGTTGAAACACTTTCTAGATGGACATAATATTTTTCTACCAACCACTGAATTAGAAATGCAAAAGCTAAGAAATAGTTCACGCCTTGCAAATATGCCTTGCAGTGCCTATTTTCAGTTCAGGTTAAAAAAAATTCTGCCTATGTATAATGCTTTCAGAATTTGTTAAGCTTTTGTTTTTACCTAGCATCATCATCAATCTAAGATTTATCCATCAATCTTTACTATAGAGAACAAGAGGCTGACCAAACATATGTACAATTAATTAGTACCGAGGGAACACTCAATGTGGGACAAGCAATAACAAAATGGTGTCACAGCAGAGGTTCATAGATAAAGCTATAGCTGATGATGCCACAATGCTTCTTGATGTCGAGGTACAGTGGAGCAGTTTATTCTTCTTGGATGCCTCAAACACAGAGTTGCTGCATGATAGTAAGCTTCAGTCAAATTTGATGCCATTACACTTTCAAGCAAAGTTGATGTAGGTTTCACATTAAAAATGATGCATACCTTGCTAAAGAAAAAATGTTAACACAAGGGAAATATTAACTAATGAATAAAGTTTCTCACAAAGCTTTTTGTCACTTACAACCACCTTGAAAGTGTACGAATAACTAAGTTAAAGTGATAGATTTTCTTCTTATGGTCAAACACTGATATTACATTTGGGGAGCTAACGTATACCTAGCCAACCTGTGAAACAATACAATACAGACCTGATGTCACCACTAACAAGCTTAATGGTATGTGGATAGTTATACCCAAGTTAAACAATTTACTTGCCGAAAGGAAGGTTTTGGGTTAGCTTCAATAGTTGTCAACAAGTATACAGCTAAATAAACAGTTAAATTAAGAAAAACTGTTAACCTGAGATGAAGAACCAGGTTCTGTGAAAGTTCTATGTGGCTCAGATTGTTGAGGTAAACTGTCTCAGATGCAGGGGCGCCGAGGACGCATGGACACGGGATGCAGGGGTGGTGAGGGCCTAGGGGACGCAGGTCCAGGCGCGCTCAGGGTGCGCCAGTCCAAAGGAGGATGAATTTGGGCAAGGATGAGGGCAGGGGGATCCGGCGTGTGGCTTGGGGCGCACGGGCGCGTGAGGGTATGGCTGCACTGGGCAGCGAGCTAGCTCAGCTCCAGCCGGCGAGGGCGTGCGCTGCTTGGGCAGCGCGGGCCGGGCGCGAACGTCGCGGCGCATAGGGCCAGGGCACACGAAGTTGGGGCACGCCGACATCAGCTGCGGCGCAGGAGGGTGGGTGCAGGAGGGCAGCGTCAGCAGGAGAGTGGCACAGGGCCGAGGCGCATGGGGTCGGGGCGTGCTGGCGAGACCGTGGGAGAGGTTGGGCGGGGAAGGCGAAAGGTAGGGGAAAAAGAAAGGCGCCAGGCTGCTTGGGCAGGCGGGGGCCATAAAATTTTGGGCGGGCTTAGGGTTTCCCAGTGCGTCGGATTGTCTATCACTAAAGATGAAGAAATGCCGACTGACCGTCCGATGGCAATATTAAAGAATAATGCTGACGTACCATCAGGTTCCATAAGACTAACTGGCTGTTAGAAACTTTACCGTCGGACCCTCCAACAGTAATTGCGTATTTTTTAGCGACTGACTGCCAACGCTAATTCTAGGTTGTGGTATAGTGAGAGTCGCCATACAGTCTGGTGATTGGTAACAGACAGCTTAATGACATCACCCGTCGACGATTGTTTCTACGTTGGTAGCCAATATAAACTTAGAGGGAGACATTGAGAAATGTGTTGAGGTTTGAAGAGCTAAAAAAAACTTGTGAAAGGCAAGAGAACACCTAGGAGAGAGCACCTTGCAAGATTGGAAATCTTAAGTGCTAGTAGGAGAGTATCAAAGACCATTGATCCACCCCTTAGAGTTTGTGAAGCTTCTGAGGAGTGATCTTTACTTGTTACTCGTTTGGCCGGCTAGACCGGCGAGGAGTTGGTTATCGATCTTTCTAAGTAGATGTGGAAAATGTCACCAAGTTTGTGAGTGGTTTTAGGTTCACCGCTTGAAAGGGACACCAAGAGGGAGCACATGAGCCTTGGAGGCTTGCTCTTGCGAATGAAAACTGTTCAGACAGCTGGGGACGCTGGTGTCTTCACTTTAGGAATAGAGCATACCTTAGGGAGCACCGTTCTAGGAACGATAGGAGGGACCAAGTTTCTGAGGGGATTGGTCCAACAAGGATTAAGAGAGGCCATCATCCTTCCGAGACCTCAAAAAATAGTAAAGCATTCTTTTCTCTCTACTCTTTACTTTCCGCATTTACTTGTTGAGTAGTGTGATAGGTTGTTCTTACGATTCCACTTGATGGTTATCATGCTAGTGTATTGCTTGCTTGTATTTCATCATATCACCAGCTTTTCTTACGTTGTTTTGTCGGTGATCAAGTAGCATAGTCTAGTTTGTAGCAAAGTTTGAGATACATTGGACCACCGATTCATTCCTCTTCTCGATATCCTTATTCTTACATTTTTTTAAAAAAAAAAGATTGATAGATTCAACCAAAAATCATGAAGCATTTGGTCAATAATGAGTGATCAGGATTGTGCATGACAAAGTTTGTCATAAATGAGAAAAGGTAGATGACACAAATTCATGTATACACAGCCCACAACCAAATAGGTCTACCACGTGTATGCCCAATTCTCCATTCTGAACTGCCCTCTGAACTCCATGCCAGGCACGGCACCAGACAGCTCGCAAATTTGTATTTGGGTCCTACTGGCCCCCTCTTGATATATTAACGTATACATTGTCAGGTTCTCAATAAAGAAAACTGGTAGCTTGCACTACGGCAACAACAGCCTTTAGGATCACGCCAGTTGCACATACATCAATGATACACATCACAACAGATATACTCTCTATGTTCTTTTAGTTGAGAAAAATGAATTAGATGAATGGTAAAATATGGTTTCTAAAAGTTAAAAGTGTCAAGAATTTTGGAACGGAGGTAGTACTACATAAATCCCCCAGTCCTAGGTTGCGTATGTTGAACAAGCTTAGCTGGCACCAAGAGTCAATACTGGCTAAAGAGATGGTTACAGGTTAGACAAAAAGTAATTAATTAAATCAATGATGATTATGATCCCTTGCTACTTGCTCCCACATCACATGAGGATGATCATTGTTTCAAACGCCCGCACATTAAAAATTGAAATAGAACTAACAAGAAATGAGACAAAAACTTGTAGCCGACGACGACCACTATGTGATAAATAAAACTAATCGCAACATATCACATCAACCATTACACAGAACCATAACAATGCAACCAGCATCGTAAAGCATATACACCAAATAACACTCAAATGATCACAAGTTATCACTTAAGGCTCTCAATGCTTCAACTCTGGGCCTTAGAAGAAAATATCCACAAGAAGCCCCAGAAACAAACATGCACATATTTCATACAACCCACCACAAATTCATCTTTTGTTTGCATGCATAAACAAGGTGAAAATGGCTTTTTTATGCATGTAAGGTACGAATGCACCAGCTAGTTATACATACAATTTTACGCTTATAATTTCTTTATATATGAGCTCTCCTGACAAGGTCTCTACTTCACTTGCGGGGTAGATATACCGGTGGAGTTAACATATTGATATATAGGAGATAAAATATGTAACACGGAAGAGACCAAGTAATATGAGTTCTCTATAAATTCTGTCCCTAGTACTAGGTTGCGTGTGTTGACAAGCTTGCTAGCACAAAATTTCAATACTACCTAAAGAAAATGATCATAGGTTAAGAAATACCCTCTCCAAATTCTGTCCCTAGTACTTGGTTGCGTGTGTTGACAAGCTTGCTAGCACAAAAAATCAATACTACCTAAAGAAATGATCATAGGTTAAGTAATACCCTCTCCATTCCTAAATTGTTATCACCATTGATGTTTAATGTCTTCGGCCATTGTCTTATTTAAAAAAATTCTGAATGTGTAAAATTTTAAGTCATAATTCAAATAACTTTGATTATAAAATAAATTATGAAAAATATATGATATTTATCACCTTTTTGAATAAAATGTATAGTCAATGACGATGTTAGAAGTTAATGGTGATAATAACTTAACAACAGAGGGAGTAGTAATTAATTAAAACAATGATAATTATAATCCCTTGATACTTGTTCCCATATCCCATCGAGGATGATTGTTGTTTCCAATGCCTACACAAAAATATTTATAATAGAACTAAATAGAATTGAGCAAAAAAATATTAATCGATGACATCAGACATTATTTACACCACATAAAGCTCAAAGTTGATGTTAGAAGTCAACAGTGATAAAAATTTAGAAATGCAGAGAGTACATAGTTTTGCAGTTATAGTTTTTCTATGAGCTCGCCTACGACAAGCCGTCGTCAATCAATGGGATGGCTCGACTATACAACCTTCGTCCCTAAATTTCTGACACTTTTGACTTTTAGATGTCTTGTTTGACTCTCCATCTTATTCAAAAAATTCATAAAAATATCATTTATTTTGTTGTGATTAATTTTATAGTAACAGATGCTTTAAACATGACTAATTTGTTGTTTTAGTTGAGAAAAATGAATTAGATGAATGGTCAAATATGATTTCTAAAAGTTAAAAGTGTCAAGAATTTTGAGACGGAGGTAGTACTACATAAACCCCCCCAGTCCTAGATTGCGTATGTTGAACAAGCCTAGCTGGCACCAAGAGTCAATACTGGCTAAAGAGATGGTCACAGGTTAGACATAAAGTAATTAATTAAAGCAATGATGATTATGATCCCTTGCTACTGGCTCCCACATCACATGAGGATGATCATTGTTTCAAACATGTGCACATTAAAAATTGAAATAAAACTAACAAGAAATGAGACAAAAACTTGTAGCGGACGATGACCACCTACATTTTATGTGATAAATAAAACTAATCGCAACATATCACATCAACCATTACACAGAACCCATAACAATGCAACCAGCATCATAAAGCATATACACCACATAACACTCAAATGATCACAAGTTATCACTAAGGCTCTCAATGCTTCAACTATGGACCTTAGAAGAAAATACCAACAAGAAACTCCAGAAACAAACATGCACTGTACGTACCAGAAAATATATCCATGTAAGTTTCATCTTTTGTGTGCATACATAAACAAGGTGAAAATGGCTTTTTTATGCATGTAACGTACGAATGCACCAACTAGTTATATATAAAGTTTTATGCTTATAATTTCCTTATATATGAACTCACCTGACAAGGTCTGTACTTTACTTGCAGGGTGGCTATACGGGTGGAGTTAACATATTAGTAGGAGATAAAATATTTCACACGGAACAGACAAAGTAATGTGAGTTTTATATAAATTCGGTTCCTATTACTAGGTTGCGTGTGTTGACAAGCTTGCTAGCACAAAAAATCAATACTACCTATCGAAATGATCATAGATTAAGTAATACCCTCTCCATTCCTAAACAGTTATCACCGTTGACTTTTTAACATATTTGGCCATTGTTTTATTTTAAAATTTTTGTAATGTGTAAAATTTTAAGTCTTGATTCAATAACTTTGATTATAAAATAAATTATAAAAAATATATGATATTTATCATCTTTTTTGAATAAGATAAATAGTCAAAGATGATGTTAGAAGTTAACAGTGACAATAATTTAACAACAGAGGGGGTAGTAATTAATTAAAACAATGATAATTATGATCCTTTGATACTTGTTCCCATATCCGATCGAGGATGATTGTTTGTTTCAATTGTCCATGCATGAAAAAATAATTATAATAGAACTAAATAGATTTGAGCAAAAAATATTTAACCGAGGACAACTGACATTTTATGTGATTAATAAAACCTAACACAACTTATGACATCAACCATTTCACAGAACTGATAGTAACAACCGAAAACAATTTAACCACATAAAGCTCAAACAACAAGCTCTCGCTGGGGCTCACAATGCTTTAACGACACTGGGACTTGCAAGAACATTCCCACAAGAAGTTCCAGCAGCAAATGTGAACAAAGACAAATTAATAAATTAGTTGCCGTACATACTATAAAATAAACTCGTCTATATAAGTTGTCTTTTCCTTGCATGACAAACAAGGTACAAATATTATTTTATAAGCGTACAACTACACCAGTTGCACCTGCATTAGTGATACTGGCCCACCTAACATGAGCCGTCCTCTACCTGCGGTGTGTCTATACCGTGTAATCAACATATTGGTACAATAAAAATATTAACACGGAACTGACCAAACAATATGAATTTCATATAAAACCCCTCCCCAGTCCTAGGTTGCGTCTGTTGAATAAACTAGCTAGCACCAAAAATAAATAGGAGTACTAGGGAGTACAAGCTAAAGAGATGATCATAGGTTAAACAGTAGTAATTAATTAAACCAAAGGCAATTAATCTGTCACGCTTATAAATTTATATAGCTCACCCTCTAGACCTCCTTCCACATAAACACAAAGTTATACAGCTCTTTGTTACCAGCTACCCGCTCAAAACACAATGCTTACAATGAACTTCTGGATGCCGCTCATAGCCATCCTTCTCCTCCTCCTCGGTATCATTACACGGTATCACTCGACGTCGCAGACGCACAAAACGCTACCAGCTCTTCGTCTTCCTCCCGGACCATGGCAGTTGCCACTCATTATTGGCAGTGTGCACCATATCCTTCTGTCCCGTTTCAGAGACCCTGCCTCACCAGGCAATGCACGAGCTTTCCAAAACCTATGGCCCAGTCATGCTGCTGCGTCTAGGCGCCGTGCCAACGCTGGTAGTCTCGTCCCCTGAAGTTGCCAGGGAGATCCTGAAGAATCATGATATCACTTTCTGCAGCCGCGACCAATGATATCATCAGCTGCGGCGGCCAAGACATCATCTTCTCCCCCTATAACGAGCGGTGGCGGGAGCTCCGCAAAATCTGTGTCGTCGAGCTCTTCAACCAGCGCGGCGTGCTCTCCTTCCGGCGTGTTCGGGAGGAAGAGGTGGCGCGACTCGTCCACTCCATCTCTGACCTGTGCCGCCATGGTTGCCCTGTCAACATAGGTGAGATGATCAGTCGTATGATGAACGACATCACCGTTCGCGTAGCCATTGGAGGCCGGTGCGATCACCGAGATGAGTTCTTGCACGAGCTTGACCAGGCGTTGCGGCTGCTCGGCGGGTTCAACCTGGCCGACATGTACCCGACGTCACCGATGATCCGTCGGTTCAGTGGGGCCGCACGGGGCATGGAAAGATGCCAGAGGAACATCTACCGAATCATCGAGAACATTATCCATGACCGTTCCACTACGCCGGCACTTGACAGAGAGGAAGACTTTCTTGGCGTCCTGCTAAGGCTGCAGAAGGATGACGGACTACAGTTTGCTCTCACAGACGAAATCATCAGCACTGTAATTTTTGTAAGACCATTATTTGCTTAATCTACTCAAATACATGATCTATTAATGTTTCACTTTGTGAAAATATATCAGTTAATGAAATCTTGTGATTTCAGGATATATTTGCTGCTGGAAGTGAATCATCATCTACAACGCTTGTGTGGGCAATGTCAGAGATCATGAAGAACCCGCAGATCTTACATAAGGTTCAGTCCGAGGTTAGGGAGATTTTCAAAGGGCAGGAAAAGCTAACTGAGGACAACATGATCATTTAAGCTACTTGCACTTGGTGATCAAGGAGACTCTAAGGTTGCACGCTCCGGCACCATTCCTGGTCCCTCGAAAGAACAGTGAAGCATGTCAAGTCTTGGGCTACCACGTGCCAAAGGGCACGACGGTATTTGTGAACTTTTGGTCGATAGCAAGAGATAGCAAATACTGGAGTGACCCTGAGGAGTTCAGGCCAGAGTGATTTGAGGATTGCAACCTTGACTTCAAAGGCAATAACTTTGAGTGCATTCCGTTTGGAGCTGGCAGAAGGATGTGCCCTGAAATGTCGCTTGGTCTTTGTGAACATGGAACTAGCGCTTGCAAGTCTTCTGTATCATTTCGAGTGGGAGGTTCCAGGTGGCATCAAACATGAAGCGTTGGATATGACCGAGGACTACGGTATATCTGTCGGAAGAAAGTCAAAGCTCTGGTTGAATGCCAGCATGGCTTCTTCTATATATATCTGAATCAGTATCAGTGTATTTTTATTTTCCATCCTGTTCATCTGAATGAATTTCCCTATATGCTATTGTAATCCCTGATACGTCATCAATATGTCTGTGAATTTCCTTTTATCTGTACTAGTGTGTAATCTAAGTTAGTATCAGTGTACTTTTATTTACCATCTTGGTCATCTGAGTGAATTTCGCTATATGCTATTGTAATCCCTAATATATGCCATCGATGTGTCTTTGAATTTCCTTTTGTCTTCACTAGTGTGTAAAGCCAACAAACTATATGCACCAATTTGGATAAAAAAATGCACCATTATTGTGGAATTTCTTAGAAAATTCCTTGGAAGTGAATAGAGGTAGCAAAAGTCTTAATTACCTCCAATTAAGGTGTTTACGGTATCAATAAGGGTCCTTTTACGGTAGCCCTATTACCTCATAGGATGTAAGATAAGACATTAATCTAGCTAGACCGTTGATTTTTAGAAGGGAAAAACTAAACAAAAATTCAATCAATTGGATCCTTTTACGGTAGCCCTATTATGGTGCATGCGGCCACACATAGGAGATAATGTTCTCCAAATAAATTGAAACAAAATATATTGAAGTTGATTTTTGTAGTCTGTTTCAGGTGAAGATGCTAAAGGGCATGTTTGTTTGGACCGGAGCTTTTGAACTTTTGGAAAAGTTTGTTGGTGGAATTTGATTGTTGCCTCCGCAAGTCAAATTGGAATGCTAGCTAAAAAAATGGCCTAAGCTCCATGTTAATCACATTTTATTACTATCATTGTTTTCACCTACTTTCCTTTTTTCACATGTCAATGTCCATGACTAATGGATGATTGTCATATAACCTTTGCGTGTCCCCGGTTGCTTTATTTATTTTCAGTTCATAGTACATAACATTGGCCGCTTAGCACTGATATATATTCCCTCCATTTCTAAATTGTTGTGGCCTGTTGATTTTTAACGTTAACTTTGGCTATTCATCTTATTTAAAAAAGTCTGACGAATATCATATATTTTATTAAAATTTACTTTATCATCAAAGTAGTTTGAATCATGAGTTATAATTTTACACATTTAAATTATTTTTTTAATAAGATGAATGATAAAAATTAATGTTATAAGTCAATAGAGACAATAATTTAGGAACGGAGATGAAGTATATGTTTTGTGTCTGATTAATTATTCCCATTTGATGGACGACGAAGTTGGAACACCGTCACTGAGGAATCTCCTTGTGTTTAGACAATGCATCGGTTTCATGTGCCGAATAAATAAGCGGAGCATATCAGGTTAAAACTGGTTTGGAGCCAATTAACCTTGGGCCTTGGGCTCTTCGTCCATCCGTGTACTTCGCTTTAGTTGACCACTTGATTCGGTGCCTGATTTGCTTGTACCCCTCCTGATTGCTTCGACTGTTTTTGGGCTTCTCCCAACATCACCCACAGTCCAACGCCAGTTTCCTCGATTCCCCACCGTCCTGTGTTCGTCTCCCATACGTGGCCATATACCCGGTGTAATTTTTCCCTGGTCTGGTGCCTTCCGTCGATCACGACGGTTTCGCCGGAACTGAGTTTCTGGGAGCTGCGTTGTACGTCCGGCTCTTCGTTGATTTCAGGTGGTTTCTGCTCTCTGCCTCTTTACGTTGGTTCTTCCTTTTACCTGTTAAATCTGCGGCTTTACCTGCCTATGTGGTAACTTCACTTTTTTTACTGCTTTTTCTGTGATTTATCCGTGTCTTATTTTATCCATCCTCAGCCTCTCCCAGAAATTTAGAAAAATGTTATCGGACTCGGTTTGAGAGTGGCCTGGGCCAGCTACTAGCTCATGGCATGCCCCACTCCAATCGCATTACCAGATGGGAAAAAAGAAACGTGGTTAATCCCAGATGGAAAAAAATCAAAAACGTTGCCGGACTGAAGCCCAGACAACAACCTGGCCCAATAACTGTAATGTCATATCGGTTAATCCCTCTCAAGCGCTTTTTTAAGATAAATCTCTACTAATCGATAAAATATCCTCAACAGAGATGGGTTAGACTACGTGCACGTAAAAAATACACCTAGAGTTATCCTTTCTTTCGAATTTGACGTACGAAATCTCTCCACAGACACCTTTGAAAATCTAACAGATGAGTTTTTTTATCTTCCAGATTTTACACCTACACAGAGCATTGTTTATTAACAAAATACAACTAACTGTAACAAATATACGAGATAAAAAAATTATTGAAAAACAAAACAAATTCCCAAATCTCCTCGCATCGTTTCAACACAAACGTGAGCCCGACCTCGCGGAGGTGGCCATCGATGGTGCCCTCGGAGTCACGCAGGATGGTCTGCGACGCCGACACGAGCTGGAACAGCGGCCTTTCCACATGCTCGTCCGGGTCAGCACTCACAATCACCGCCGCCGCCCTGTCGCTGAACAGCGCCTGCCCCACGAGCGGCTCGCTTGGCCCACTGAACGTGACCAGCGTGATCTCGGAGCAGACCACCAGCACCCTCGTGCTGCGGTTGTTCTCCACGAGGCCCATGTCGACGCGCAGGACCATGCCGCTGGCGAAGTATCCCTGCTGGTACATCATGAGGCGGTTGACTGATTGGCGCAGGCCGAGGAGCTTGGTGAGCTGGTAATCGGCGCCAGACGTGGTGCAGAAGAGCAGGTGCGTGATCTTGGACCATGGGTGCCCCTACTCCTTGATCGCCTTATGCGCCGCCGCCTTGCTCAGCCTGGGAACTTCCGCCACCACGATGTCCTGCCGCGTGTCCAGCAACCGCGCACATGTTCGGGTTCTCCTTCAGGATCTCCTGATCCGTCATGTGCATGTACCGCTTGCGGATCATCTGACTTGTTGCCTGCGAGTGATTAAGTAACTGGAGTTGAATAGCTCCAATATTGCCATGCATGCAAATATTATACTTCCTCCGATTTTAATTATTAACACTGTTGATTTCTAACACCAACTTTGATTATTTCTCTTATTTAAAAAATATATTTCAATATGTAAAATTATTAGTCGTGATTTAAATTTTACTAATAATAAAATTTAAATAATAATAAAATTTTACACATTTGAACAAATTTTTTGAATAAGATGAATGGTTAAAGTTGATGTTAGAAGTCAATGTTGTCAATATTTTAAAATCGGAGGGAGCAGTTTATAGGGCTTCCATGGAAACGGATGAAATCTTCCGGTGAATGATATAAGCTGCCTCTTTGGAAGTTAGTCGTTGACTTAATTAATTATTAATAAGAGTGAAGTCATTTTTTATTAAAAAAAGTTATTTTCCTTTACTATTTTTATACATAATATTAAAGAAAGTGTGTTATTCTGATCATGATGCATACTGATACATGTGCAGGATGAGAATATACTCATATTAAATATATCTATATTTGTCCAGAAATTTTTAAAGCGCATAAGTTATAAATATCATGCATGTAAACTTTAACATTTTATAGTGAAGAGTGAGAAACTTTAAATTTTAATATTAATATATTATTTTTTTAAGTTAATATTTTTTTAGACCACGACGTTAGCACGGTACTAGTAACTAGAATGTCATATTGGCTCTCCGAACTCGCTTGATCGCTCTTCTAGCGATAACTAATAATGTCATATTGGTAGAAACTAAGTCACAGTCCATCATGATGAAGATTACATTTCTATATTCAACATAAAATATATTTTCATAATATATAATTTATATATTAATAGAGTTAATTAAATTATTAAATTTATAAAATTAATTGTCAAAGTTGTAATTAGTAAATCATACTGTTGACGCCGAAAAGATCTGAGCCAACGTACCACGAAGGAGGTGGCATCCACAATACCATGGGAAATAAGAATTATGCTTGCTATTGTAAGATCCTCACAGTTGAGACATGTATGGCTCATAAGATGAAATCAGCATTGATGTATGTGATTTATTCCATTGCCGATTCTGATGATCTCTATGGGGCGTTGGAATTGGACATTTTTGCGCATAGTTTCTATATCGATTAGCATCTTTGGTATTCTTCTATTTTTTAGCACATAGTTCTTCAAACTTAGGCCTTCTATTCCGATGCTTGTTTCGACATCTAGGTTCAATAACATTCCAAACAACAATCTCGGGTTTTTTGGGCTTCAGCATTTTTTATTTTTTCTTATTCTTATGATTTTTAGAAAAATCTGTCAGATTGGTTGTAAAACCAATTGGATCGATCTATGCATTACCGTGCTGCCCCTTGAGTGTAGTAGTAAATGAATCTTCTACACTTGTATTAGATTCGGCTTGTGATAGCTGAATAGAGGTTTCTCCACTTGGCCAACAGTATTATCAGTTGGCCTCTCTTCATAAGAATCAATAATAAGGTCTATATTAATATTACTCGGCTTTTCAATAGCCAATTGAAGATCAGAGTTTACCTTTTTGGTAGTTGGATCATTGATTCGCTCAATGTCTCTTTGTCGATCCTTGTTGAAGCGTGAAAGGAATTCTTGGAGTTCTTGATCTCCTCGTGCCTCTTCGGGAATATTATCAAAATTCACCACGATGATGAACTCCCTGTTGTCTTCAAAACTCATAATTGGAGAAGATTGCTTCAGCTCTGAGAACCTGACCCTTCTTCCCCAACAGAATTGGCAAAAAGTGTGTTGACGTCGAAAAGATCTAGGTCAACGCATCACACGCACGTCTGTGTGCGAAACGACGAGATAGCCTAGGTACGATCTAAACGGCACCTGAAAGATCAAGCTCGGGAGTGACCCCGTCAGAGCAAGATCTTTATAGGGTTGATCCGGGCTCAGGCCAGCTGGATTGACTTCATTCGCCGCCAGGGCGAAGTAAGAACAGAAATTAGGGTTTGGAAGCGAGATAGGGTGAAAGGGATAAAAGTAAGAAATTATTTGATCGACGATTAGAGGGGGTCTCAATCGGCCTTAGACCTCTTTATACAGAGGTGGGATAGTCTTATCCTATGTAACCAAGGATCCTATTAATTAGGAAACAAATTAGTTTGATTTTGTGTAAAAACTAACAAAAATAGACTTCGGGTACTGGATACTCCAGCTCTAGGCAGGACACTTCGGTGGCCTAAAATTCGGTTCCAGAAAGGGGTCTGCCGGAGTCTGTGGCAGCTATTTTTTTTGTTAAGGCCGTGATTTTCTCGTTCGGGCTTTGATTTAGGTTATCCATATATCAATTTTGATCGTCTCGAAGAGGGCTACGTCTTGGAACCTTCAAATTATGGATTTGGCTTCATCTTTATGTCTTTTTAAGCACTTCTTTTCTTTTTTATAGAATTTAGCCAAACTCTTTAAAAATGACTTTCACGTCCTGAAAAATATGTTGAAAAACAATTATTGCGAAATAATCATTATGAGACGGAATTTAGATATTTTCTACCATATTCGGTCTAACAAACTGAAGTGTTCGGTTTGAAAAACCAAAATTTTGGTCTTTCCAAGATGCTAATTTTAGGTGTCAAATAATCTTCTATTGGGTCAGAGGTAGTAGTACAATGTTGAACAACGATTTGGACCTCTAATCTTTGGATGTGTCTAATATTGGGAACCTGCAAGACACGTCCACCAACATCGACTGAGCAGCCCGCCATGTTCACCACAATGGCACAATTGCGTGGGCAACGCCCACCACAATTGCATGACGCCTACTTGCAGGGTTACGAAAACCACAAAAATTGGACCGTTTTCACCGAAGACCGGTCCGGTCCAATTTCATTGAATGATTGGTTTTTGTTTTAAAAATTCAAAAAAATTGAAAATTTAAAAAAAATTGGAATTTCAAAAATCGATAAAACCGAGGGGTGAAACCAGTGGTTTTCAAATTTTGAAACCTAGAAACCAATAAAACCGGAAAATCTGATCGATAAACTGGTGAAACCGCTCGATAAACTGAAAAAACCAACCGGTTTTCAACCAAATTTTGCTCAAATTTTGATTTTTCAATTTGAAACGATTTTTGATCGGTTTTCACATTTTTTATTAAACTGATCCGGGCCGATTTTACCCCGGTTCAAACGAAAAGAAAAGGACAGTTGCGTGGGCAACACCCACCTGACCCGCGGGATTTGCTAACTCATAATTAAAGCGGGTAAAGCAGGTAGCGGCAGATTAGCCGCAGTCTGCCCTACTTTCAGGTTGAGATTGGACTCTGCCAGTCTTCCTCAGATCCTTCGTAAAATAGAGTTACTCCCTCCGTCCCTTCTTATTAGATGTTTTGGAGCCAGATGGAGAAACCAACGTAAAAAAAGTGTCCTACTGCTACCCCTATTTACTCCATTGCAACAGGCTGACCGAAGTACATAGGCACATGCATTGACAAGCGTTCACTCCCTGCACACAGCTGCGCATTTAGACCATTCACACAGCTGTCCAACAGAGATGGTAATGGCGGAAATTGTTAACGAAGGCGTCTCAGCTGCTCCTGTACTCTCGCGGTCGGTCCAAGGCTGGGAAAGAAGATGAACTCATCACCACCCCCTTCCTGGGTATCCGGAACAAAATCAACCTCATCTTCAACTAGAGTACTAAGATAAGCAGTCCTCCACTTCCCACTCTTAGACCATCCTTCATCAGCTCGATAAGAGTGGACCTCGCCTTGGAAATGGCATGTGCCCATGGATCTGGGGAACCGCTGCCCTCTTATGCCCTCTTTGACTGGATTGGGCCGGTGGCGGCAGGGTTGCCCAACAGAGTGGAGGCAATTGAGACAGGGTGGTGGTCGGTGGAGTGAGGCGGGGGGGGGGGGGGGGGGGGGGGGGGGGGGGGGGGGG
>BCLF01000019.1:1088817-1212130 GCA_001602275.1 Zoysia japonica
GGAGGGGGTGGTGGAGTCGGTAGCTATGTGGTGTGGGGTCAGCGGCACGGTTGGGCGGCAGCGCCGCACCAATGGGAGGAGGACGGGATGGGGAAGGCGGTGGGGTCCCCCCGGTCCCTCTAGTTGCAGGTTGGCGACGACGAGGATGGGGGTGCCGGCGAGGTTGGACGTCTGCGCCCCCCACCTGTGGGTTTAGGACGACGGCGATGGGGGCGGCCATGCCCCCACCAATGGCTTGAGGATGATGGGGATGGGAGTGCCGGCAGGGTTGGGCGGTCGTGGCCCCAGCTGCAGCAGGAGGAGGGCGAGGATACGGGCGGCATAGGGGTTAGCCAGCCACACCCCTAGCTGCAGGAGGATGGGGCTGGGGGTGGCGGGGCACCGACACAGGTGAAGCAAGGTGACAGAAGCCGTGGTCGGGGGGTTTTTTTCATGTGCGCACACACAAGGAAGAGAGAGATCCAAGAGAGAAAACGTGTGGTCCGGCTGGAATGGAGGAGAGAGCTAGCATTGATTGAGGGTATTGTGGAAGTTTGATGTTTAGAACTTAGAAGCGGGAATGATTTACGCTTGGAAAATTTGAGAAACTCAAGGATGACTTATAAATTAAGACGGAGTTAATGAAGTGATCAGCAAACGGTGGAAAATACGCGGCAGCGTGATGCGTCTGAAGAGACCTACAAGGCCCCACACAACAACCTGGCCCAACAAAATTCTTCTAACTCTTACTTAATAATATCTACAAAACTACATAATTTATAATATAAAAATATATGTTTTTATGAAAGCTTATTTCACGATGAATTCAAAAAATGAAATTTTATATGATAGAACATCATTAGTCCTTCATTATTAATGATCAAAATGATAAAATTTTGACTTTGACTAAATCTAAAAATACTTATATTTTGAAACAGAGGGAGTGCTAGCAACGTTTACATCCACATACAGAGTGGTGACTGTCTCATCAATGGCGACATTTGCCGAATTCATCTCTACACTTCTTAAAAAGCACAGTTTTTTTTCTACATACACACGATAAAATGTCCCTAACAGAGATGAGTTAGGCTACGTGCATACAGAAAATATACCCAGAGTTATCCCTTTTTACCAATCTGACGGATAAAATCTCTCCACAAACACACCTTACAAATCTAACAGATCAGCTCTTTCGAATCTTCTAGATTTTACACTCATACGAACCATTGTTAGTTAACAAAACACAACAACCCCAAACAAATATCTCCGACTTATTCTCTCCAATCCAACTATATAATTTTGTAAGTGCCGTCTGTACTAAAAATTACGTGTCACGCTGCGCACCTGCAAGCTCCACACCCGCCGCCGAAAGAACAGGCGCCCGCGTCGATCCCCGTAAAATCAGCCGCGGCCATTGCTTTCCTACGACCGCCGCCACTTGCAGACTTCCTCGCCGCCTCTTCAAAATCATCGCCTCCCCTTCCTCCTGTATGGGCCTCCTGATCCGCCTCCCTCTTTTCTCTTGTTTCGTGCCGTGACCTATGGAGTCGCGGCTCGAGCCCAACGCGCCACTGTTCTCTGACCTCATCTCCGCCTTCATGCGGGCGGCGCTCCCGGACACTGCACTTGAGCTGCTTGCCTCTGCACAGGCAATCGGGCTAACACCACAGTCTAATGCTGTCACTGCTCTAATCTTCGCTCTTGGCTCAGCGGGACGCATGGCCAAAGCAGAGGCCGTCTTCCTTGAGTTCTTCCTTGTTGGGGAGATCAAGCCACAGACACGCACTTACAATGCGCTACTTAAAGGGTATGTATGGATTGGATCACTTAAGAATGCCGGACAGGTGGAGTAACACACGATAGTGTTGACACTCAAAATTTGCAATCCACCAGAGTATCCGGCACAATGCCGGAGGGTCCGACAGTCCCTCTCGGGTCGCAGGGATTTACACACCGGACTGTCCAGTAATATACCGGAATGTCCGGTGACCGGAGTTTCCGACACAGTGCCGGACACTTCGGTAGAGTCGGTTCAATTAGTTTTGGTAACAAATCGGATTGAGTATTTTTCTAATTAATAGGATTCGGATGCTTCGGTTCAAAAAACCGGATATGATAGAAAATATCTAGACTCCATCCGATAATAATTATTATGCAAAGATTGTTTGTCAATATGTTTTTCAGAACGTGGAAGATATTTTGGAAGAATTTGGTTAAAATCTACTAAAGAAGGAAAGAAGTTCTTAAAAAGATATTAAGATGAAGCTAAATCTCTTATTTGAAGGTTCCACGACGTGACCCTCGCCGAGAGGATCGAAACGGATATATGGATCGCCTAAATCGGGAAGACGAGAAAATTACGAGCTTTACAAAAACCGTGCGAGCCGCCACTGGACACTCCGGTAAAGTGTCGGAGTGTCCGGTAAGCCCTCTCGGGAACCGGAATTTTACTCACCGGAGTGTCCGGCAATGTGTCAGAGTCTCCAGTATATAAGGTTAGTTTTTTTTGCAATTTTAGTAGCAGATCGGATCCAATTTGTTTTCTAATTAATAGGATCTGTGGTTGCAAAGGATAAGACCATCCCACCTCTATATAAAGAGACCCAAGGCCGATTGAGAAACCAACCCAATCGATCAAACTATTTTCCTTTATATTTTGCATTTCTCTAACTCTAATCCCCTCACTTTACCCCTCGTGTTGTTCTCTCGTCTCGGCGACATATGAAGGCGATCCGGCTGGCCTGTAGAGCCCGGATCAACCCTAAGAAAGTCTCGCTCTGACGGGGTCCCTCTCGAGCTTGATTTTTTAGGTGCCGTTGGGATCGTACACAAGGAGCTCTCGGTGCGTTGATCCGGATCTTTTCGATGTCAACAGATGGAATTTTCTTTTAAATAATACGTATTTTATTGTAAATTACAAAAATAATACTGAACATTAGGAAATAACAAAAATATTACTAAATCGAATGTTGGATATTCGAAAACTCAAAAATCAAATGTTGAACATTCGAAAAAGGAGAAGTCAAATATCCAATATTCGATTTCAAAGAAGTTAAACGCTAGATATTCGACTTATCTATAGTCGAATATTGGTTATTCGAGTTGTCTATACTCGAATATTCAAGATTCGAGTTCTTGTTGTCAAACTGACTTGACCTCTAATGAGTTTTGGGCATTCTATTATCTTCACTCAAATTTTAGTCATTCGATTAAATAGTTTCGGATACTCAGAATGCGAATATAATTAAAAAATAACTTTCCACACATGCAAAATATGTTTTGAATTATTTAGTAGTAGTTTATTTGTAACTTATTATTGTATACGAATTTTTTGAAATGATATTTTTAGAAACTTGATAATATTGATATTACAAAATAAAGGAGTAGTAATATTATTAAGAAAAAAATAATGGAGAAGATATGATATTAAATAAGGCACATATAATATAAATATTATAATAGCGCGGCATATACATATGTTGATACATAAAATGAAATTGCATAGTACAGAAATAATAGCGTGTCTATGGTGCTATGCACCGAAGTATCCTACCACGCTTTAGAGAAACATAGTTTTACACTAGGTGAGATACAGATGCTCTCTTTCTACTCTTACTCTAATAAAAATGGAAGGGGTCTGCGGAACAGTTGGTGTTGTGCATATAGTTTATTGGCGGTGATGAATTCGGAGGTGATGAATTTGCAGGTCCAGACTTATGGTGTGGGCACCTATAAAATACATCATCGCAGATGATATTATCATCATCCTACACGATGTTGTAGATCAGCTAGCTCCCCATACAACTGTGTTATCTGATTGTGCGGGTATTTGATGTACGCTTGAGTCGCGAGAATAGACGGTGGATCAACCCAACGGTCCATCCACAGTTCTCGTCATCATAGTACCACTATAAAAATAAAAACTATAAGTATAGATACACATAAAATGAAGAATGGCCACGTAAAAAATAAGGTGATACTAACGGCTCCTTGCGAGCACCGAAAGAAGCGTCGACCAGCTCCTTCACCTCCCACTTTCATTTGCACAACACGTTTTAGACTATAGTTGCACTTAGGCGACTCTTCTTTACTAGCATCATATAGGCGAAGTTGATTTCCCATCCCAACGCGCTACAGCGTCTTTCAATTCAGACTTATTAGGAAAGAGCTGATTCACATGAATCAAACTCGATCCATACTCACAACAAGAACGTTGGTTATCCATCACTTACATTGACGTTTTTTCAGATCTATTCTATTCATCTGGGATGGGATTACCTCCAAACTGAATGTCATCCTCTTCCTCATCGTCATCTTCACCACCAACTGACACCTGGTGAGCCTCATAAGTTGCATTAAAATACATATTCTCCAGCTTTTCAACAATTTTTTCATCAATATCCCTAGCATCAGCTTGGCCCTCAACAACTTCAGCGTCACCAATACTATTATGACGCAAGAGTCTCTTAGTCTTGTCTAACTTCTTCTGTTGCCACCATCATTTCATGACATTGATTATCATCTTCAACCACATTTGTTGCACTGCTATGTGAGGCCACGCCATTATGTTCATATAACTCTTTTGAACAAGGCTGCACAAATATAATAAATTGAGCATTCTTTCTCCGACACCAATCCAACCACTGCAATCACTTTGTTGTCCGACACACTGACTTAAGCTCCCAACGAACCAGATGGAATGTCCGAGTCCACAAGCATTGCACCTTAACTAAATAAATAGTAGAGTCTAACAAAAAAAATTTGTCAACTAAACTATGATCTTCATCATTCTTGATGCCACTATACCACAGCCCATCTATAACAACTCATTTTCTGTCGTTATAAGCCTCTGTAACGACTGACGGTCAGTCCTTAAAAACCTTTAGCGGCCGACCCGGTCTGTCATTGATAATGACGTCGCTATAAGTTTTTAGCAACCAACCACTTATAACAACAGACCGACAGACGCTATAAGGTATATATAGCAACCGACTGACGCTCTATTATTTACTTATAGCGACCAATTGTCTTATGATATATATATTTATAGCAACCAACAGTCTATTACCAGACAATCCAGCAATAAACATTGATAATATCAGCAATTAACAATATGAACCAAAAAATTAACAATATGCCATTCAGACTATATAGTCAAGAAACACATATATATAGACTGAACAAATATCACAATTTAAATTAAAAGCTGCATCAGTACATATCATTTGCCATTTAAACACATAAACCATGATAATCCTTACAATGATTCAGTCTCGAGCTACTATGTCAACTAAGCTACTAAAATCCTAGTTAGTATCCTCATAGTTGCCCGTTAAAAAAAAAGTTCTGGTAGTTGCTGCATCATCATCTTGCATGAGCTGATTTATCAAATTTCTGCACTATATTTCAGGTCACTTGCTGCCTAAGAATTGATGAAACAGATCAAGCACAATGAAACAATTTGCACTGGTTGATCCTCCAAGGGTTAAGAGTGGTTCAAAGGCACATATGACAGATAACATGCTAGTGTTTGTGATAAATAGAGCAGTCTAGAATAAAAAAATTCCTAAAAGAACTGCTTAATTGCCAGCTTCTTCAATCTGATTGAGACCACCACATGTACAGTTACATGATTCAAAATACTCATATAAAAGGCAACCGGAAAATATAAAAGTATTTTTTTTTGGTATATCCCATTGTTAAACTATCATGTTTCAACATATAGTCTGTAGTTTATGCAATTAAAAAGTAAAATGGATACTATAGTTCCTTTTTTTTTGTGGGCTTGGAAACTGCCACTGCGGGCATCAGAGAGGAAGACAGGGATCACGTTACATCACGTTACATGCTTCATACAATTTTTTGTAAGTACATACCAATAGAGACAACCAGCCCCGCTGAAGGGTTTGGCCTGCAAAGTGGCATTATAAACTTTAAGAGTGCACTGTATTAATCATATACTAGCAGTTCTTGCAATGCAATGCAAAGTTAAATAAATGTAGATTATCTTAATCTGAAAACATAGTCACATTTTTGCAAGATTGCCACAGTGACTGATTTCGGAAGTAAATGAGCTAGATGCTTTAGCAAACACTTATGATTTAAGACTTACTCCACTTAAGCACAAACTTTCTTGGGCAATAAATCAAACAACTTATGGGCATTCCTTGACATGTCGCATGATACTCACCTGAAAAAATGTTTGTTCATTGAACTGGCTTCGCATAGCAGGTCTAGGGGCACATTGTTGTTCCATTAGCTGCAAAACATCACACCATCTATACGTACATGTACACAGCAGGTGATTCCTTGCTCCTATATGCCGTAGACTATGAGGGAGAGAAACATCATAGACCAGCCGAAAGTCCTACGCCCTTGGTATGTGAGATGAAGAACTCACCTATAGCTCCGCGGGTGCGAGCGGGGCGTGGCCGCTTGGCGCACAGCGCAGGAAGGGGTGCGCGGCCCCAGCGTGCAGCGGAGCAATGGGCCAGCGGCCGCCGGCGCACGGCGCAGGGATGGGAGAGCGGCCACCGGTGCAGGAAGGAGGGGCGCATGGCAGACCGGAGGGGCAGCGGCATCTGAGAGGTCAGGACTTAGGCACATAGGAGGAAAAAGGGCGGCGGGTGGGCGCGCGGCGGTGAGGCCGCCGGTGCAGGAAGGGCACGCTGGGCGGCTGCCGAAGAAGGGTCGACACGGCGGAAATGGAGGGGCAGCACGGCGGCCGCTGGAGATTCGGGTCGACGCGTGTGGCCTGTGGGAGAGGAAGGGGTGAAGGGGTTAGGGTTGGGTGGGCGGCTGGGAAAAATGGGTGGTTATTGGTGGGCTGCAAATTTTGTTTGGCGGCCCAATTAGATTTCAAAGTCCAATGGACGGTTGGTTGATAAAAGTGATTTTTAACGATCAACTGTCCGATATTAATATGGAATAAAAATAACGATCGACTTTTAGTTGTGAAAACTAGAAATAACGGTAGATTGTTTGTTGAAAAGATTAACGACTGACCTTCCAACGCTATATTTGAAGATTTAGCAAGTGACTCCTAATGCTAATTTTGAGCTGTGGTATAGTGCGCGTCAGGGTTAAGGTGTTCTACGTCTACATATAGAAAATTGGTCAGGTCAACACCATTTGTACTATTTCTAATTTCTCCATTGCTATAGTAAATTCTAAGAGTTATCATATTGAATTTACCGATCTCCGTCAAAAAATTTAATAACATTGTATTATTAATATGTTTTTAAAATCTAATTTTATTAGTTAAATATCAATATTTCATTCATACATTATTTCATACTTTCCACTATTATATTCTAATAATAATATACAATATATTAGTTACATTCCTAATACTCGATATTATGTCATGTATATATACTACGATTTTTATGAACAAACTATTTTATCAGAGTATTATTACAAATAAAATCATATGGTAAAAAATTTATAAAAATTATATACTAACACATACTAAGTTAGTTTACCACATCAACTAGGAAATATGTACTATTCTTTACAAAATATTGTAAACTTAACTACACCTTAACATACAAACTTAAAAAATACAACAAAATATATAAAAAAAAAAACCACTCACCGCTACGGTTGCTGCTGCCGCGCTCCGGCCGGCTGCCGCCGTGGTCGCCCGTCCGGCGCGCCGGGCGCGCGCTGCTCCGGCCGCCTGCAGCCGTGGCCCGTTAGTCGCCTTCGTTCGCCCGCCGCGCCAGCGAGAGTGAGAGAGTGAGAGTGAGAGAGAGAGCCGGCCGCGAGAGAATGGATAGAACTCGGACGCCGGTTATTCGAGTGGACAGGAATCGTGCGCCGGTTATTCAAGTTTACAGAACTCGCACATCAGTCGTTCGATTTCAGTTCTCTGTCCCAGTCTGGCGCGGCCGCCCGTGAATGTGAAATGATAGCCCACTCGAACGCCCAACGTCGACTACACCAAATTCGAACAACCAAGGTTCGACTTCCAGTTATTCAATATTCAACGTAGAATTCGAATATCCAAAATCTGATTTTACTTATTTGGAATACCCAGCGTTCGAATATATATTATTTTTGTAATTTTTTTCCTTCAGATATTATTTCTGTTAATAAAAATTAAAATAGTATTATTAAAAAAAAATTCGCACACGATGAGGCCACATACAGCCTGCTTGTTGACGCGTACACAAGGGCTGGTAGATGGGAGAGTGCGAGGTTACTGCTGAAGGAGAGGGAGGCCGATGGAGTCAAAAGGCTCGTACTTCCTTCGGTATTAAGTTATTGACGTAGTTGAAATTTAACATCAAATTTAACTATTCGTTTTATTTAAAAAATTTATTTTAATATATAAAATTATTAATTGTGATTTAAATTTTATTAATAATAAATCAAATAGTAACAAAATTTTATATATTTAAATAAATTTTTTGAATAAAATAAATAATTAAAATTAAAATTAAAAATCAACGGTGTGAATAATTTAAAACCGTAGAGAGTATCAGAATTCTTGCAGGATTCCGGGACGGGCTATTGGTAGAAGTCATTTGCCGTGCTCTGTGAGATGCATGCAAGTGGGGTAATCCTTTTGATTTTTTTGTCGTTACAATTAACTTCGTGTACTGTGTGATCTATCGACAAACTCTATATGCTCTGATATGTGAACTACTTCCTTATTGACCTGTATAGTTGGTACTCCTATATGATATTATGAATTTGCTTGTCAAAGTATACAAATCACAGTTGCAATAATTCATATATTTTATTCAGTTTTAGATATGATACATGTAAATTTTAACTAGTGATGAATAATAATAAATTTATAATTTTAATTTTAATATATTATTTTTTAAATTTAATATTTTTCGACCGCAGTGTTAGCAGTGTTAGCATCAGTGCTAATTGCCAAAAAAGATGAGTTGTTACGTGGCTAAAAACCAGCCAAGACCGAGCACGGCTTTGACACTCTCGCCATTCCAACAATGGAAGTAACGCTACCGCTGCTAGTCTTGCTCCTCTTCCTCCTGTTTCTGCTCATCAATGGCCGCTCCTCGCGATCGAAGCCACCGCTGCGACTGCCTCCCGGGCCGTGGCAGCTGCCGCTCCTCGGCAGCCTCCACCACCTCCTCCTGTCCCGCCACGGCGGCGACCTCCCCCACCGCGCGCTCCGCGAGCTGTCCCGCGAGCACGGCCCGCTCATGACGCTCCAGCTCGGCGCCGTGCCGACCCTCGTGGTGTCCTCTGCGGAGGCCGCCAGGGAGGTCATGAAGACCCAAGACGCCGCGTTCGCGAGTCGCCACCAGACGCCGACGCTTGACGTGATCACCCGCGGCGGCCGCGACATCCTCTTCTCCCCGTACGGCGACCTGTGGCGGCAGCTCCGCCGGATCTGCGTGCTCGAGCTCTTCAGCGCGCGCCGCGTCGCGTCCCTGTGCCACGTCCGCGAGGACGAGGCTGCGGGCCTCATCCGCTCCGTCGCCGACGCGTGCGGCGCCGGAGGCGTGGTCGACGTCGGCGAGTGGATCCGCCGCGCCATGAACGACTCCGTCTCGCGATCCGCCATGGGCAGCCGGTGCGCGCGGCGCGACGAGTTCCTGCGCGAGCTTCACAGGGCCACCAAGATCACGAGCGGGTTCAACCTGGTCGACCTGTACCCGGGGTCGAGGCTCGTGCGCTGGCTCAGCCCCGGGCTGCGGGTGGCCGAGCAGTGCAGCCAGAACGCGCGCGATATCATGGCCGAGATCATCCGCGAGGTCGAAGACAGCTGTGAGCGTGACGGCGGCGGTGTGGAGGACCACCTGCTCGCCGTGCTGCTGAGGCTGCTGAAGGACGGCGACGCGCAGAGCCCACTCACCTTGGAGATCATAACCACCGTCATCATGGTATTTTTCTTGATTGAACAGCGTCATTGACTTGAAAACAGGTACTTCAATTAATTTTTCCAATCAATCACAGGAAATCATCGGGGCGGGGAGCGAGACGTCATCAACGACGCTGGAATGGGCGCTGTCAGAGCTGGTGATGAACCCGCGGGTGATGCGCAAGGCTCAAGCGGAGGTGCGCGACGTCTTCAACGGGCAGCGCAAGCTGAACGAGGCCGACATGGAGAAGCTACGCTACTTGCCGCTGGTGATCAAGGAGACGATGCGGCTGCACACACCGGTCCCCTTCCTGCTCCCGCGAGTCTGCCGGGAGGCTTGCCGGGTGATGGGCTACGACGTGCCCGAGGGGACCAAGGTGCTCGTGAACGCGTGGGCGATAGCCAGGGACGAGAAGTACTGGGACGAGCCAGAGGCGTTCAGGCCGGAGAGGTTCGAGGCGAGCAACGTCGACTTCAAAGGCGCCGACTTCCCGTTCATCCCCTTCGGCGCCGGGCGGCGGATGTGCCCCGGCATGGCGTTGGGGCTGCTCAACATGGAGCTCGCGCTTGCGAGCCTTCTTTACCACTTCGACTGGGAGCTTCCTGACGGGAAAGAACTTGACATAAGTGAGGCGTGTGGTATCACAGTGACGAAGAAGGATAAGCTGGTGCTGCGCGCGTCGACACGTATCCCAGTCATGAATTGACCTGCTATCCTGGTAGCTTCTTCGGACGATCTGTGTTATCCTCGCAGCGCACGCACCTGTGATATTTACTCGTTGAGTAAGTTTAACAAAAAACATGTTCTTCAATACAACTATCACAAAATCAAAAGTTTAAGTAGGTGTATTATAAAACTACGAGTTCTATATTTTCTTGTATTACAAAACTGTAGTTTTAAGTAGGTATACCATGATTTACTCTCGCTGTCCTGTTTTATAAGTTATTTTGAAACTGGACACAGAAATTAAGAAAAATAGAAAAAAAATGAGATGTTAAATGAGGAGGAGAGATAAAACGGAGATGTATTGAGAAAAAAAAAAGTTGTCTCGGAAAGTGAGAATGACTTATAATTTGAAAAAACTTGAGTAGCATGACTTATAATTTGAGATTGAGAGAGTAGTACTATGAGTATCACAAAGCTACATATTTAACAAAGAATAAATTTGCAATTTTTATGATAAATTAACTCTTAAAGTTGTAGTTATATTTTATGATATATTGCTCACAAAACTACATAAAATCTGTAGCTTTGTGATACATATATTTAAATTTGTAATTTTATAACACAACAAAATATAAAATATGTAGTTTTGTGATAATTTTATCAAAGCATATATAGTGTTCGGATTATAAAACTCAGGTACCTATGCTCCCACTTTACTCGGTAAAGCCCAATCAGAAAACAACCCATGGAGATCACAGGCAAGACCGATCCACGACCCACGAAGAAAACCGCCCTATGATCCACCATGAAATCTTCGCATCTAGCCCTGAGAATGGAGGTCTTATCCCACCATCCGAGGGTCGGAATTTGCTTCAATAGTCCGATCATCTGAGGAATAGTTCGATCATCCGAAGGTCAGAAACCTTTTAAATAATCGACCGCCCAAGGGTCGAGAACCGCATCAGGTATCTGACCTATGGGTCAGGAGTCTCCCCAAACCGCTCAATCAGATGGAACACTAGACAACAAGCAATATTCCTGACACTGTTTGGCAGGTTCAAACTGTCAGGAACTAGAGAGAAAGCAGGATTTGTCGAACCCGTGGTGGACAAGGATGGAAAAGTAGCCTAGAGGCCGTTCCCGCCGTACCCCCTCGGGACTGAACATCTCACACGGCCGCACCTGACAGGCCGTCTTCAACTCATTACCTTTTCCATCTCGAGTGGGAAGGGAACACAGCAATCTGCCGTGCTAGAAACTATCCAACAGAGCAGCTCGAATATTTTCATGACCCTTCCCGTCAGGGGGTCAGCCAATTGCGTAGGCAGCTTGTAACCCCGGCTCGGCCTCTATACAAGGCCGCGCTAGGGACCTTAGGAAAGGGGATTTGATCAGGAGATGATCGACCAAGAGAAGCGAACCCTAGCATCATTGTAATCGTATACTTTCAAGCAACCTTCTAAGGCCAACACACTCCACCACCATTGAACGTAGGGTATTACGCCTCGCCGGCGGTCTAAATCAAGATACATCCTTGAGTCTCCGTAGCTACGCTACATCAATGAAAAGAACATACAAACCCCCCCCCCCCCCGGTATTATAAATCTTACCATGTTGATGGTAAAAAATACCGACATATAGCTTTGTAAAATTTACTCTTAATCGAATCATCACGAGGAGGAAAGAAAAATGGGACCATAACTAATAATTATGTTCATAGGCCCCATTTGGGAGACAGTCTTGGCTCTAGCTTGTTTGTAAAATCAGTTTTTCTATCTCTAGCTTTGACTCTAACTTTATCTGAAAATGCTTATCTTCTCCTACGACTGCTTTTAAAAAATGTAGGGAAGTTCGGATTATTGAGCGCCAGCAAAGATAGAAAGAGCCAGGAGAGCTGCTTCTCCTTATTTTTTTCATGCGGTTTCACCTAAAGAAGAAAAAATGGCTCTCTCTTCTCCCATTTGATACGTCTTGTGCTGCTTTACCAAATGCCGGTGGAGAGGGTCTACCAGAGGGTTACGGTTCTAATTTTTTTAAAAGTTACATTTCTATAGTTTATGGAGCTACTTCCTCTTTCAAATTAAGTGTCTTTTGGAGCTCTCCCATTTTGCCGAAAAAAAATGACGTTCTCGAAAACCTATACGATGTGCTGGTGTAAAGTTGTCGGGTCGGGATATTCTATGGTTGCTATCATTGCAGGGATGCTGCAAGTGGAAAGATAAAGAAGATGCGTTGAAACGTCTTCCCCAGAAGCATTTGGAGTTACATTAATGAGCAGCACTGCCCCTCTTTAATATGCGTGCAAAGTGCATTAATGAGCAGTACGGATCCTCTTTAATATACGTGCAAAGATCAAAACAATATGTATTAAAATGAAGGAGTAAATGATATGTCAAAATAAGTTTTTTTACAAGAGCAGCTAACAGAGTGCCAAAATAAGTTGACAGACGGCCAACATACTTTTCTTTCAAAAGGTTGCATTTAACCTTTCAAACCATTTTAAAAAGGTTTAATCCAGTCTTTTTTAATTAGGAGTGCCCAAAATCATAAATAAATTAATGGTTTTTATCTTGGTATAAATACAATTATCTGCCTACATTTTTGTTAAAAAAAACCGTTATGGTGCATTCAAAATATCAAATGTTCAATTTATGACACCATTATTGATGAGTAGTAATTTGAAAAAAAAGAAGGAAAGTGATATCGTAATGAAGTGGACAAAAAGAACGGAACTGATTAGTCATCGCTTCTGGCTGGGCTACTAGCTATCTGGGCCGATAGCGGGCCAGATACCCTAGCTAGGCCCTGTACTCCGCCCTCTGCGCTCTGGGATCATCAGACAGCGGGAATCCGGAATCGATTCCGAAGGGGAGCGAAGCAGAGGCAGGACCCGCAGGACCGCAGAAGGCGCTTCCCAGCGGACCAGCGCGAATCCGCCACCGGGGTGCGAGTGCGATTGCGAGGGATCCGATCCGTCCCCCATCCTGGTCTCCCGCTCCTCCCCTGCAGGTGTCCATGGCTGCCCCTTATCCCTCGGCAGCGGAAGCAAACTCGCCTCTGGACGCCGCCGCCGACGAAGAAGACGAGTGGGGTGAGTTTCTGAGGAGCCACTTTAACGCCCTCGATTTTTTCTTTGCTTACCGGTATTAGATATTGCTGGCCTTTGGGCTTGTTAATCGTTATTGTTTCAGAGACTGTGAGACATCGGGTTGTCAGATTAGTTTATATCAGTGGCGCCGGCGGACCCAGCAAGATAATTTAGGTAGGGCGAAGCTAAGAAAGATACATAACCAGCATAAAATGCGAAGTGCACATGTATAGCATATTCTACCATAATTATATTGACTAATGTCTAGATGAAGTATTTAGACGACGCTTTTCATAGGAAGAGTAAATTCGTTTTTTTCTTCATCCATTTGGATAAGATATAAAAAATAAAGGATAAATATGAAATTAAATAACAAATTAATTGGCGAATGATTATTAATTGATCATATTTCGCAAAACAATGAGCCTAGCTTCATTGCTGTTGGCTTCATGCCCATGTGTACTGTGCCTTGGCTTGAAGGTGACGAATCGACGATGATGCTGCCAGCCAGCTGCTCAGTGGAACGAGGATAGATGTGTGCTCTCGATGGCATTTGGGGGTAAAAGAAGGGGGCTGAATAATAGAGTTGATGTGCCAAGTTTAGCCTAGGCCTGATCTCTTCCAATTAAACATTCAGGTCTAATCTCTTCCCGATGGGCTTCAGTTGAGCCAGTTCTATACCGTATGGACTAGCAAGCTCACTAGGCCACCATACCCCATCAATCTTTTACCTTTCTTCTTCGTCTGTCAACAACGAAGGAATCCATGGAGGCGACAGGATCCAAGTGCAGGGAAGCTCAACGAAGGAGGGGTAGAGGGGATTTGGCGCTGCTCTTAGGTAGGGCGGCCGCCCTACCTCACGCTATTGCTGGGTCCGCCCTACCTCACCCTATATGCAGGTAGAGACGCTTCAAGCTAGGGATACACTGACCTAGGGTTTTAAACAGCAGGAACATCTGCTTGGTAGAATTGAACTTATCGTAAAAAAATTCTACTGGTAATAGGTTTAATTGATATTGCTCGTGAAAGCTTTAGCGTAGAACAGATCTTCTATTGGCCCTATTTGGCACAGTTGGAACTTGTTAAAAAAGCAGCTTATTTTCACAGCTGGTGAAAAGTAGCTGAAAAATAAGCTGCTTTTTAGTTCATTCTGAGAACCTGCTGAACTAATAAAGTTTGCTTATTTCTGTGAATAAGCTGGAAATAAGTTGTGCCAAACAGGGCTATTTTGGATTTTTTAATTAGTAATTCAATTCAAGTCAAACCACAAAATTTCCTAGTAATTGAAGCGTTTTCTCTTCCTCTTTTGGTACCTTTATCGAGCTAGAGCTACCTGGTTTTTTTTTTCGACTAAGAGCTACCTGATTCAGTTCATAAACCACTGCACTTCCTTGTGGAGCTTAGATAATTGCTCTATTTTGATGGAATGGGCTAGCGTCAAATATCTCCAAAACAATGCCTTTTGATTTTTAGTGGCTCAACTAAAGGGCATGTGACACGTAGTTGATGAAAAAAATAGAATCAGTAAGATATATTTTGATATATGTAGTTCAAATACAAGGCATGTGGCATGAGCCAACCCAAAAGCCTCTTTGAGTGGAGGGACACTGTGAGTATTTCCATCTATAATTTTGCACTTTTGCTTGTGATATGTGATCACAATCTAGTCATCAGTCTAAGGCTTTGATAGTATATGGTTGCCTGAGTTGTGGTTCATGTAAGCTGAACATCTGCTATCTTATATGATCTCCTAATGGCGATGGTATGATTACAGATGCTGATGGATTTGTTATTCCGAATTTGTCCACTCAAGATGATGACATAGCTGAGACAAGTGTCCTCAAAGAAAAGGATCCCGAGGCACAAAAGGCATGTTCCTGAAAGCTTGAACTCTTTGTAATTTGGATTTTACATGCCCTTTGGCCTCACTTTTTGCAATGTTGTTTTCCCTTTATGAACTACGTGGTTACTGTTGTGCTCAACTTCATGAAGAATTAAATTCATGCTTTGGAACAGGCTGAAGACGAGACGATATACCTAGGGCCTCATGGAGCTCCACCATCTCAGGCAAAGCAGCAAGAGCTGAACACTCTTGGCCGTAAGCAACGGCTTAAGAACAAGCTGAAAGAAGCAGATAGGAAATTCACTGGCAGTAGTCAAGAGAACAAGGTGGAAAGCCTAAGGGAACTGATGGGCGCTGGAGCACGTGATACGGGAAAGCCAAAGAGCTCTCCTCGTGATTGGCTTGACCCACACTGCCATGAATCTGAATTTGATAGAAAACCACATACTAGATGACTGGCAAATGACAAGCATTTACCAAAAGATTCATAAACTGTGTATTTGAGCGGGTAACCCCAACAATAGATACCATTGTATCCTTAATTAATATGTAAGGCAAATGCTCTTTGTGATTTAATCAATTTGAGATCTGCTCCATTTAGCTGAGATGCTGTGAATTCTGATTCTATGTTGATTCTCTAATTAATGCCCAGATGTGGTTGAATTTTGTTTCATTGCTGCCTAATGGAGACACTGGGAAATATGTGACTTGAGTACGCATAGGAAATATATGTACAGATGTTTCACTAACTTCACAAAATATGTATTTAACGTTTCTGTTGATGCCTTTTTGCCCTCGAAGCTCTTGGTGCCTTTTTCTCTTGGTTAATTTCTGTCATGCAGCAGCTGCATATTGGCTCAACAGTCATCCTTTATGCTTCTTTATTATTTTCAGTTAATATTTTCTGCCACTGAAGAGAGCATAAATTGATGGGAAGTGACTACTCTAGAAGAAAAGAACCGATGATGCTACAAAACCTCTTTTAAACTGAAGTTTTGATACAAAACCATGATTCGGAAGTGCTGCTGAGGTCACTGTAAGATTAAACACTTGGGAGCTCTGAAAGTGCTGTTTTACATAGATCATATGGATACAGTGACAAAGTCACGAAGTTTTATCTCTCTACATATGAAGGTAAAAACTGACAGGGCTCCCTCTGGAGATGATTCAGGCACTGGAAGACTCGTTTGGGGGCTTCAACCATCCGACTGCGCGACGGCGTTTGCTCCGGTCCATCAACCAGAAGAGCTCATCGCACCGGAACTTTGACCCAGCCATTGGCAAAGGCGATGGCGAGGATGACGAAGGGGGTGGACATGCCGAAGATGATGATGTACGGCAGGGGCGTCATCATGGGGTTCTCACCCTTCCTCTCCCCTGCAGTCTGCCAGTACCTGCATTCCATCAATCCAATCCATCCACATGAAGCTAAACCACCACAGCCAAAGGCTTTCTATGCGCAGAAAATTCTTACTGCTCTGGCTCCTCTTCTTTGGTGATGAACTTCTTCTTGCCTTGAGGCTTCAGCTCCCCATCTCCTCCTGCGAGCTTCGATCACTCTTAGAATCTTGCTTCACACATCCTCAATCACTGAAATGAAATATTCTTGGGGATGGTTGAGAGAGACCGTACGTACCCAACTTGGCTAAAATCCTGGCACGCTTGCCGGCGATGCGACTGCGGTACAAACTGACACCAGTCTTCGACGACGACGGCGGCTGCTGCAGGGCGAAGGCGGCGGCGGCGGCGCTGCTGACGGTGAGAGGGGAGGAAGCTACCTTGGCCATGGCTGGTCGAGCGAGCGTCGACGAGGTAAAGAACTCTTCTGCCACATGCTCATCGCGTGATGTAGTGGTGCCTCTGTCGGACAGAACAGGATAAGGCAGGTGCTGCCCTGGCTCATTCTCTTCCATTGCAATCGCCAGCTTGCCGAGGATCACAAATCGCTGTGACGTGGTCTCCATTCATGTGCTACCACGTCACGTCCCATCTAGTCGACTCTACCAACCCACAATTTGTCCAGAATTCAGGCACCTCGGAAAACGTTAAAAGGAACAGTGAATAAAAGCTCGACCTTTTCTTTTGGCTGTTCACGGAGCAGCAACTCGAGGTCTCGAGCTTCATACTACTACCAGCACCTCGGAAAACGTTCAAAGGAACAGTGAATAAACGTTAATGAAGTCCGGCGAGAGAAAGTTGTGTCAACATCTGACTCTGATCAATGGTGACAACATTCCATATCACACAACAAATATTAAACGGTAAGGAAACATCTGAGACTGTCATGCATTCAGTACACAACTAACAGCATACTCGGCAATAGAGTTTGGAAGCATTCAGCTTCATACTAGACCAACTACCAAGATAAGCAAAAGGTGACAGCACATAAGCACATAAGCCAGCAAAAGATGCACCACGTGATCAGGGAATTTGCCCCTCATGAACTACTAGCATTGCTGCTGGGCGACGGAGATTCTGATATTATGTATTTTGCAACATCAGCACAGCACGAAAGCTTGTCAGCCTTGTCATCAGGAATTTCGATGGAAAATTCTTGCTCAAAGGCCATAACAAGTTCAACCCGGTCTAAGCTGTCCAAACTCAAATCCTTCTGGAAATGTGCGGTCTCAGTCACCTGCAAGCATTTTTATACTTGGATAAAAATATACTCCAGTTGATAAGTGTATCATTTACAGAGCGACCAAATATGAAATTAGACCAAAAAAAATACATCTGCACTGTTCATCCAATTTTTCTCGGACTAGTGTTTGTAATACTAACTTAAAAGAGGTTATTACATTCATCATCCATAGTCAATAAAAAATTTATAAAATATTTTCCAAACAAGAAGTGTTCTGGGAGCATAAACAAGAAGAAATGCTAAGCTACTCTGTGACTCAGGATGAACAATAACACATCTGTAATCCAATTTTTCCACATGATCTCCCTCCCTCGCCACTAAGGCTGTGACAACAAACTAGTAAACACACACAACCAAATCACTATATTCCCTTGCAATCCATAATTTACAATAAGTTAACTTTGCAAATTCCATTCAAGATCTTTATTCTTCATATACAATTTTCCATGCACAAAGAAAAGGAAATTTCCCAACTAAAAATCAACTACAAATTATGTACTTATCACCCTTATGACTTCGATTAACTCCCATTCAAAAGTGATCATGAAATATTCCTTCTTAAACATTAGCTAATAATTCAAACGGTGGACATACAATCTGTCTTCCGGACTCAAAAATTTATGCCTACTTTCGAACGCAGGAATTTCATAGGAATTCTATACGAATTTCACAGGAATAGTATTCAATTTCATAGGGATAAGCATAGGATTCAGAAATTTTTTCCCCACAATCCAAAGGACGCCTTAAAGGAAAATTTAAAGGGTGACAATAAATTCAGCATTGCATCAGCGCTGGTCTGAGTTTCTCCCAATAGAAAAAGAGATAATGGAAAAAAATAACGCATTTCAGATATAATAGTTAACTACATGAAGTGAATAATGGCATGGAAGGGATGATATTCAAAACCAATGGCAGATAAGGAACTTTAATTTTTTCGATGGCGTAGAAGGAATTGTGCTATTTTTCAATGGTTAATAGGGAATTTTCTTATAGAAAAAGGACAGCACAGGTTCACCAATTCGTCATGATGGTAACTATAAAAATAGTAAAAAATGAGTGTGTCTGTTCAAATGTGTAATACGTTTTTTTGCGACGGATTAAAATGTGTACACATTAAGTAACACACACAATCAAAGCAGTTTCTTGAATCTCACCCTAACAGTAACGGTCTGTTCTGAAAGAGAAATGGCATCTTTAGTGAAAACGAGAAGAGAACCGCACCCGATCCACAATGCCATCAATGCTTTAGCATAGGCAACTGAGCTGAGTGGGAAAGATGGAAATGTTATTATGCACAATTCTACATTCTCATTGTATCTTTTCCACTACTACATTTGAGCTAACTAATAGTAGTCACAGCTTATAAGGATTCTACCCTACTGTTCCAAGCTCTAGGGCTGGTGATTCAGCCAAAATAATAAGAAATAGCAATTTCCACAAGTGAGAAAGGTCCTAGCATTATCATCCATAAAAATGAAATAGCACTAGATGGGATGAGGCAATGCATCGCAATCTTAATTACGACCATCATCCATGATTTCGATGTTTTATCCTAGCAAAAAAACTAGAAGTTTGAGTAGAATAACTTTTTTTTTTCTAAACCATTCGTTCCCCACTCAATGGGATTCATAATTTCTATGTCATTCATACATTAATTTCTATCGCATTCATATGTTGCCAGGTCGAACGGTCGAAGAAAAGAATCTCAGTTAATGAAAGGTCTAAGTGAAGGAGGTGGTGGGAGTGGGACAGAGCAGAGCAGAGTCAAGAACCGACCTTGTCGGCGTCGATCTTGTCGAACTTCTTGACAAGCTCGATGACGCGCGTCCTGATGGCGCTTTCGGAATCGGGCTCGCAGCCTCCACCGCCTTGGCTCGCCGGCTCGCTCACCCCCCTCGCGAACAGGCACTGCGCCGCCTCAGCCCTCCCGGCGCCTCCATGGGCAGCAGCAGTAACGGAGGTCGGCGCGCAGAGCCGCAGGTGCTGCAGCACTAGGGTCCTCACGGCTTGCATCTCCGCGCTCGGATTAGTTGGGCCCTGTGGCGGATATCCGGAGGGAGTGCGGCTGGAAGGCAAGAGTGGCGGCCGTGGGCTCTGTAGAACTGGATTTTGAGAGCTCTTCTGTCTAGGCGTTTTAGCTTTTTAACGTCAGTACACAATATACAAAAATATTCCATTTCAATTTAAAAAATTATATATTATGATAATTGATGTTGCAATGAATCTAGCAATTTTGTGCCATCAATTCTTATGAAAATATTGCTATTGGCAATCAAAGTTTAAAATGTCTCATATTTGTGGTTAGAGGAAGTACTAACTAGTTTGATGGGTGCATATGAGGTGAACATAATCTGAATGCTGGAAGTTAGTTGCGAAGACTGAGCATTATTGGAACAACATTAACTAAAGATTGTAGCTGGATCATTCTCGCATATTGCAAACACCAACATTTGTGAATACCATTTGTAACAAATCATACCAAGGTGAGGTAAGCAATGCATTAAGAGCCCTTTGACAGAGCTCATAGCTCCTTAGTTCTCAGGAAAAATCAGAGGCTCTACTAAACACTGTTTTTTACGCTGTTTTTTATAAGAAATAATTATTGTCTGATTCTATGAGGTGATTCTTTGAAAAAAAAGCTTAAAAAAAATAGCTTTCTCTTGATTCTAGAATAGATTCTATAAAGTGATTCTTTGTTTTGATTCGAAGAGTTTATCCTAAGAGAATCACTTTCAGACACAGAGTAAAATCAGCAAAATCAACAGTGAATCTAAAACATCAAGAGTTAAAAACTCTACCAAAAAGATCCTAAAATTTCCTACTCCCTCCTTCATTCTAAAATTTCCTACTCCCTTCATTATATCAGAGTATGAAAATTAAAAAAAAATGAAAAATATAGAATACTCTGAAAATGAGAAATGAGAAAGAGACGACAAAGTGACAATGTATTAGAAAGATAAAAAAAATATTTCGAAAAGTGATGACTTATAATTTGAGAAAACTTAATGAGCCCCGACTTGTAATTTGGTATGGAGAGAGTAATAAAAGAAAAAAGAAATTTTCAAATTTTTAAGACTTACCGCCAGATACACACACCATGATGAATTACGATGGCTGTAATCTTATGCCACATTTAATGTGCTAATACCTGGTTCGTCAAATTAGGGTGGACCGGATTGACAGTACCATATGGGCTCATATTATTGCCCAGCGACTGCTAATTATCCAAATAGATAAGTACTACTACACTTCACTAAATGTTTCAGCTACGAGCTCAAGGACACCGAGATATCAATGAAACACCCATGGTCAAGCGTCAAGCGAGGCCACTTCAAACCTTACTCAAAAGTAAGTGGTCTTCCTCTTGTGCGTTTTCCATTGCTGCACTAGGTACGCTGCCAACTCGCCAACTGACGCTTTCCTGTCCTCCTTCAAGTTCCACAGCTCGGGTATCGGATACCTGCCGCTGGGATTGTATTCATTCATCTCGACCAGGGCCTTAACAACGACATCATGTGCCTTTTCACCCAATTCTGCCTTCAAAGTCACCAGCTTCTCATCATCATCCTGAACTATTTCCTGCGTTCACCATACATCAGATTAACCATAGAAACGTTTGTAGGTACTGGATGGTATAATAGATGTTTTTTTTTCAAGTACTTAGTGCAATTTATGGATCAACCAATGTAAGCAAAGATTAACATGGTCCAATCAATACTTGCTTCATACCAAGCAATAAACAACATAAAATCAGCAGTTGACAATATAAAGCAGTCAGGAAATGAAGCACCTTTACTAGTTCATTGACAACGGCCACCTTTAAAGGATGCCATTCTGGTTGGCTGATCTCATACTCCCATTTTGAGCATAGAAGTGCCAACTCACCATCGTCCCATTTAGCTGTCTTATCTTTGCATGCAGCAAGAAAAGCTTTCTGATCAAGCTCACCCATTCTCTTGACACCAAACTTGGACCGAGGTCCTGACATCTTATATAAGACCTAGATAGAAAAAGTAACTGTTAACGGAATGGAAGAATCAACACAAAAAATGGGTACGTTAGTGGTATTATAAATACATTTATCAGATCTTTCTTAGCGTCTTCTAGCTCATCGTTGGTCATTCTGTGCTTAATAATAAGGGTCTGGTTAAGAGAGACAGTGGCCTCCAATTCTGCATCTTTCTCTTCTAATGATTCACGCATCTTTTCAATCTCCAATTTCATATCTTCATCAGCCTCCATGTGCTTCATTACTTCTATCTTCCCCTTCAATTGTTTCACTTCCAATTCAAGTTTGTGTTTGGAAGACAACTTCATTTCCAGTTCTTTTAGATTCTTCAGAGCAGCATCAGTTTCTGCCTGCAACATATGGCCAATCAGACAAAGTACTTACATCACCCAAACATGTAAAACAGTGGATAGCAACACCTTTTGTTTCTCAACGAGTCGCAAGAGATTCATATCAGTCTCCTTCTGCTTCAGTAGTGCTGCATTAAGAAGCCTGTTGTCCTTTGCATTCTATAAGAATTTCAGACAGCACATATATGCACAAAATCAGTACATCAAAGACAGAGAAGAGGAAAACTTGCTGATTGTTCTTTTCTTCTTGATAACCTCAGGAACATCAACCAACATTGTCAAATATCAAGAAAAAAATACTTTTACTTTTGTTGCGCCAATCTCTGCTCTGTTAGAATTGCCTTTTGTAGCCAGTTCTTCATCTTGCCTACATCTCCTGTCGATTTCTTTTCTCCTAGTCTGTAGTTCTTCATGTAACTTAAGATTATCACCAATTATTTTCCTGGAACTTCTACATGCAGCATCCTGCATCTTTAGTATCTCTGTTAATCAAACAAGGGAACCCAATTCAGTGAATTCAATGTGCATAATATGATAATAGCTGCATCCAAATATACTTAGCCAGAGAGGTCTCATTTCAATGTATAGAGTACAAGAACATTTTGTATGCAATATGATATAAGACATAAGACCAAAATAGTAGTGCATACTTTTATTGTGCTCTTCTACCAATCGATCTTTCTCCTCAATCATTCGTTCAAGTTTCATGGCAATTTGATTGTTTTTGAGCTCCAATTCTCTCATGTGTTCATTTGTGTCCTCAATTTGCTTAGCGTAATAAGTGACACGCCTGTCTGTTGCTTGCAGTCCCTCACGTTGCAATTCATCAACACTTCTAAGATCTCCATTGTTTCTTAAATGTTCTCCAATTGGCCCGGGAGAATTATAATCCTCAGATCTAGCAAGCCATCCATAAAGATCGTCCTTTCTACAGTTTCGTTTACTCCAGTCTACTTTGCCATATTTCTCCAGTGTGAAATGTTTTTCAAAGGCTAATGCATCTTTAAAGCCGCTCCACTGCTTAGAAAACCTGACAATAGCACAACAGGTTTGGTCCTTGACATTATCGATAATGGTGACTTGAAGTGGTCTGAACCGTGAGAACTGTGCTCTCAGCCAATCCTCACTTTCCCTGGAAAACTCTCCAAGCTTCAAATCAGATGGTAGATTAACCAAAATGCCCATCCATGGCCATATAAAGTTCTCTTCTTCATCCTTAGGAGATTTGGGTTTGTACGGCACAATTTGCATAGTTTTCTCCATTGAGCTGGCCACATCCTTCTCCAAATACTTCGCAAGTCCTAGATGTGTTGCCCTCACCTTCGCCTTGCGCTTATATGCAGCCCCTATTCCAATGGCATGCTGCAGCAGATCCTTCATATTGTAGTCCTGTTTCCTTTTCCCCAGGCAGAACGGGCATCGAAAGAACTTCTCACCATGTTTTACTTTCATTTTCCCAGCCTGCAGTCGGGCGAAAGTCTTTTCCTTGTACTCAGCAATATCAGAGTCACTAATATCCGATTCTACATCAGAACTATGTTCCATTATAATTTTGAATGTGGCGGAGAAAACCCTGAGCATGAGCACACAAGGAAAAAAAATGTATGAATTAGTAGTTATACATTGGATTTGAAAACTATTGTAGCAACTTGGCATGATATGAGGTTTATTTTCTTCTTCGTTACAGAGCAAATAGACTTACTTGTTTGCAGAATGCAGATTCTGAACTGATACATACACTTCCTTTGGGGTCGTTGCAATTTATTGTAGTACATGGAAAGGGAAAAACGGTACAAAAGCCTTCATTTATCAGGAGAAATTAAGAAAATGTAGCCAAACAGTGGGTTTGAAGATAAGTGCGACATGCCAAACTTACTTTTACTTTAGCTCAAACAATGGGATTGAAAATGATAACAGATTCCAAAAGAAAGAAATTTTTAGACAAGTGAGTTCGTGTGTTGACGCTGATACACTGTGTGTGAGACTGAAAACAGTGCTTTCAACTGAGATATCAACCGTTTATGCAAGAAAGGAGCAAGTTTTTTTTTTTTTTTGAGCATTTGCTCTAGAAGTAAAAAATGGGTTGGGAAATAAATAATAGATGGAGGGGAGTGCACGACTACTCCATTTGGTGAGTGGTGATTTCTGTGATGATGCAATCCGAACAAAACTCGGATGCCCTTTGAATTTGACAAAGGTTTGGCCTTCGGCAAGGGAAACGCTAAGGTTCTTCCTAGAGCAACGCAGCGCAAATTAAGGTCCTCAATCACTTCGTCAGCTTGTTGTTATACACGATATACTAGTTGTTGGTACAGTGGCGTTTGGCTTGGGAAGATGAGAAACAAGCTTCGACCTAACCTAACCCGTAACAACACAACCGATTTGTCCCGAAATAATCAACCTCGAAACCTCAAATGAACACTACGCAAACGTTGGCACAGGGATTCCGTCAAACATTGGTACTAGCAGTCCAGAGGTATACCAAATTGAAAAAGGAAGACGAAAAGGAAGATTCCGCGGTGACCACAAAACCCCATCCGTCCCCACCAAGAACCCTTGGGAGAGAGAAATGCCTCCATGGCAGAAACGCGATCCATCCCAACGTCACAGCCTCGGTACTACTAGCAGGAAGGAATCTCCTCACCTCCTCTGCTGCCTGCGATGGGCGTCGCCTGGGCGGGCGCCGCCGGTCAAGGGGAGCACGATCCCGAATCCCGAAGGACGAGCTGAGGTAAGGAGCGGAGAGCAGCAAATGCGAGCAACGCCTCTGCCGCCTGCTACAGTACCTCCTTTGTTGCTTTCCACCCGCGGAGCGGCGTTGGTTGGTTCACGGCGGAGGAAGGGGCTCCACCAGCCTCCAGCTCCGGCGGACACGCGTCGTGGGCCCGGCGAAAAAGGGCCGCGACGTTCGGCGTCATTTGCGTCGTGGGTTTTATGAGTTTTAAAATATAGGAGTAGTACTTTCATCATTAATGATTCAATGATATGTGAGCTATAATATTTAATACTATAGCATATCTTAAATTTTATAGTAAAATTGAATGCTATAATATTTAATACTATAAGCATATCTCAAATTTTATAGTAAAATTGAATGACATGTATATAATTAATAAAGTACCTTCATTTTATAAATAAGATGCTTACTCTACGTGTTCACCCGAATAGCCGACGCGCGTGCGCCGTTGAAGATTTGACGGAACAGAGGTAGTGCGAACAAGAGGCAGGCGCGGTGAGCAAGCAGAGGACATCATGGGAGACGAGTTGCAGTGAAGGCGTCACGTAAGGTGAAGCTAGACTTATTTGAACAGTATTTTTTATTAGATTTTTAAAAATTCATCTATACCAGCTGATATCAATGACTATGTTTTTGAAAGTTATTATAACTGAACTTTTTAATGCAGCTAGTTTCTTCTGCAATAATTATCAGTTATATGTTGTAGCAATTGCATCTACAGCCGAACATGCAAAGTGGGGCTTCATTCTCGCTAATGTTCTCCTATTGCTGAAACTGCCCAGTGGGACAAGAAGGGCCCTCCTGATTAGTAATAGTGAGCATGCTAAGCAAAAATTCTTTATCAACCATTGAAAAGTAGTTGACATTCCCTATTAACTACTCAAAATTTTTTAATTTCTTTAATAACCATTTATGTAAACTTTTATTCCTACTTCCTCCGTTCAAAAGTATAAACATTTTTTGTTTTAGTCAAAGTCAAATTCTATCAACTTTGACTAATATTATTTAAAAATTTAAATAATTTTCAAAATATAAAGAGTTACATATTATGAAAATCTGTTTCATAAAGAATCTAGTAACATAATTTATATATGATAAAATATTATTAAGTTTCTATTATTAATGATCAAAGCTAAAGGAGTTTGACTTTTACTAAAACTAGAAATGTTTATATTTATAGATGGAGGTATTATATCCCAATGTCATCCATTTCATAAGTTAATAGTGTTAAATAAAAAGACAAAAGACCAAAATACCCCTAATTGTAAATTTTGTTAATGTTTCTTTTTCTGTATATCCAATTTTTTTACAATAATATTTGGATGCTATAAATATTTCGACACAAGATAGACAAAATAAGAGATATATAATATTTATTCTGAAATATTTTTGTTGTCCAAATATTCTTGCAAAAAATGAATGACGGATAGTTAATAAAAATTTACACAGATAGTTATTAAGGAATTTCAAATTTTGAATAGTTAACAAGGAACCTCAACTATGTGAATGGTTGACAAGCATTTTTCCCATTTCCTCTTCCGTTCTACGTCTCCGTATACGTATGATATTTTTTTTACCGGGCACGTCACAATCTCTCCTGGCCCATTGCCAGATAGGAGTACACGGCTGCAGTTGTAGATGAAGATTAATAAACTTTATACACCTGCAACACCACATGCATGTGCATAGCTTCGTTGCCTATGTATATTGTACGCGTCCATTCTCAATATTAGTTCATCTACTCGGTTTTATTTATTTATTATTATTTTTTGCGATGGAACCTACTCGGTTTTATAGTGTACCGTGAACAAAATATTTCAAGTCACAAATACCGTGTCCATATGCATGGAGGGGAATCGTGAGTTTACTCTAAAAAAACTATTACCTATGTTCCAAAATATAATCATTTCTAGGTTTAATAAAGACTTCTACTAATAATATCTAGAAAATTACATAATTTCTAATAGAAAAATATTTTTTATGAAAATTTATTTCATGATGAATAAAAAATATAATTTTTATATGATAGAACATTATTAATTATACATTATTAGTAGTCAAATTAATAAAATTTTAACTTTGATTAAATCTAAAAATGTTTATATTTTGGAACAGAGAGAGTATACTCATTGTAAAGAGTAAAGCTGCATGTGAATGAGAGGAATCAAAGAAAACTTCAGCACCAGTATTCATGTCTGAACTTCTAGAGTGGTGTCGATCTACGGGAAGCTCCATCCCGTTAACTGGCCGAAACTCAAGGCAAAGATGATGTACTCCATAAAAGAGTTTCCATCCTGCTCCATAGAGCTCTCCTGCTGTGCATCCACTGCGAATGAATTGACGGGCTAGACGCAAGGCAAGGCCATTCAACTTAATTGAGCAGTTCTTTACAATTCTGCTAGGTGGTTTGTTATTCATTGTGCAAATATTTTGAGATATGAGAAAGAAAGTAAATCAGTTCAAGCAAATTATTAAATTATAATAAAATATATAATATGTAAAATTATAAATCATGCTTCACATATATTTACATATATGAATAATTACATATATAGATCACATAAGATCATTAACTAGCTCTCTTTACCCTCGTTACTACTCTCTTCGTCCCAGAAAAGAAACAAGAAGAATTGAAAGGAGAGAAACAAAGATGAAAAAGTAGATACCCCCTCCATCCCATTCAATGTCATTCTATCTTCTTTTATTTTTCCAATTTAATTGTCATTATCACTTTCCAATACAATTTTTTTTTCATCCTAATGCATCTCTCTCTATATCTCTCCTATTATCAATACATCCCACCTTTTCTGCCTCTATTAATTCACATGTCCAGACCTAAAATGACCCTTAAAAATCGGGGCAGAGGGAGTAGTATATAGGAGACTACCTGCTTATGTTGAAACCCTACCAAATGGGTTGAGAAAGAAAACATTTTTCCTTGTATTTAGTGAGAAGGCAGATGGAGACAGTCTGCAAAATGGCTTTCCTGACTCTCATTGTGGCGTGTCTATAGACAATTTCCCACATTACTCACTCCTGCAAAATAGGAGAATCCGCTCTGTCAAACATTTTCAAATAAGCTTAAAGCTATTTTTTCAGAAAAGTCAAATAAATCCATTTTCGGAGAAACCAAAGACCAACCAACCTTTAACAAATGAGAGAGACAGATATAGAGTTGTATTGAAAAATAAAAAATAGCATGCCTCTTGTGATAACATTTGAATCCTAAAATGACTTGCTTTTTGATATGGTGGAAGTACCATACAGCACAAGAACAACTCATCATATGCCTGAGAAAGTCCTCTTGAACAAATAAGCCTACTCGAGACTAGCAGAAGGATAAACATTTTCCTATTAATCTGATGTGATCTAGGAGTATGTCAACTTTGAATGTGGCATATGGGTATTTTGGGTGTCTCCAAAAAAGATATCCATTCATTGGATCAACTAAGTGAGTGAAGGAACAATAAGGGTATGTTTGGTAAGGTTTCAGAGTCATTGATAAAAAAATTTTAATTTTCTCCAGGAAAACAGTTCTCTCAATCAGAATTAGAATTATGTTGCAAAAATTGTTTGGCTCATTTGTTGAATTATAAGTTTTTGATTCAGTTAAACGAGAAGAAAATGAATTGGCATTTAAAATACCATTTTGACTACTTCCCAATTCTAATAACAAAATAGAGAAATGTTTCAAGTGATTTTGATTCAAATAACTTTTGAAAAATATTGTTTGATTGAGATTTAGGTTATTCACGCTAGAATATGAAATGTTTCTTCCACCCTCAATATAATTTTAGGTAAGATTGTCCTTGTTTATCTTTCATGTATGCTGAGAGAAACTCATGGTTATGCATTAGTTTGGGAGGGGAGTACAGGCTCTAGTTGCAGCCTTGGAGAATGTGTTGGAGGTTTCAGAACGTGATCACATTGAGGACTGTTATTGCCATACAAAATTATAAATAAACCAAATGGAGTAGCTCTACCTATACAATTGCTCTGTTTTTAAATTATTATTGTTAGGATAAGAATTTTAGTGAAACAGTAATAATTAAAATTATTGTTCTAACAATAAGAATTGAGACATGAGTCATAAATGGGATATACTTCAGGAGGTACAATCCCCGAAGAGACTACTAACGAAAGTTAGAAAACAAAAACTTACTTTGCAATCTTGGAAGTTAGAAAACAAAAACTTACTTTGCAATCTTGGAACGTAAGATTGCATGCAGATTCTAGATTGAGGTTTGATATTTAGAAAATATTGTTCTATATTCTGGGATTCATGTTGCTTATTACATGAAATTTGTGCTATTCACGGCTCTTTTTTTTTTCTCTCTGATATCATTTTCTAATGAAGGATTAACCAGCAGGATCTAGCTCATAGCAGCAAGCAGCAAAGCGAGGTCGCAGGTTTCGTGGCTGTCATCAAACTATGAAAACGCAAAAACCTCTTTACCCCCTCTCTCACCAGCCCACTCTACCTTGCTGATTATCTGAGCTTATCTACTTAGAAAGATGATATTGACACTAGAGCGACAAAGATCGAAACAGCTTATTACATCACCAGTCATGAAACTAGATTAAAAATGAAGATCGAAACAACAACCCACCTGTTATGAGTTCAAGCCACCCCCACAGAATCCATCCTTCTCTTAAAAAGACTTCTTATCTTGTCCACGAGCCCACCTTGTCCTTAGTAGGTCATGTGATGAGAATATTCCATCATTGCATAATATAATGAGTTTAATAACAATCACACTAGGATGGGAAATTATTTTCTTTTGGAACACCCAATAATTTCTATTAATTCACAGGCTCCAACAAATACATCCAAACAAAAATGAAAGTATCTTATTGTCATTATGTCACTCTCTAATAGAATTTGTTGTTTAAACTCTTTCATACTCTTCGGACAAATATTCCACCTTAGACCCTCTCTAATCACACACCATAAATACTTCACTAATGAACAAGTAAACATCCAATGATCTCCCATCTCTTCCTAGTTGCAAAACTTACAGAATTTACTTTCCGCCCAACTTTCAACTTTCAAATTATCTGATGTTTGTACTCTGTTTTGATACGCTAACACATAAAGTTTTTAACTTTCAAATGTAATTTTGTTTGCCACATTTCCTCCGTCCTATTTTCTTCTACACCCGAGAAGGAGCAATGGTTATACAAAGATGAAGTTGTAAACTTTTTATTTTTTGTCAATTCCCACTCTACTGTGTCTTGCTCTTCTATCAGTGTAACCGGATCCAATTCACACTCTAATTCTCCCCATTCTCTTAACTCGGGTTCGCCAAAATTTCTTCTACAAGATAAAGTATTGTCTCCACTCCCGCAAATCTCTTCCATTGTCCCTCTCTGTTGATTACGGATAACAAATAATATAACAAATTGGATTCTTAAAGGGCAATATCCTAACAAAATATCAAGCCAAAACCTAGTTTTATAACCATTCCCAATCTTATATCTCAAACCTTGGATACATGTTTCTTTTACTTCATGCAAACCTATTCAAAATTGTGACGTGTTTCTTGGTTCACTAGAGAACCCCCCTCCCCCCCCTCAAATATTTGTTTCTTAACAACTGACAACATAAATCATCATCTCCTCTTTTCAATTTAATTATCCATTTGGAAAGTAATCACTTACTGATTGTTGAAGTACCTGTGAATCCTAAACCCCAAATCTTTTTGGCTTAGCTAGAACACTTCATTTGACAATATGATACTTCTTTTGTCCTGCATCACAAAAAATTGAGCCCTCGCAGTGTCCAGTCTGAGGCACTTTTCTTGGTAATAGATACACTCCCATCGTATAATCAAGTAAATAACTTAAGCTGCTCTCTGTCAAAATCGACTTTTTCTACTGAAAGATAAGAACTTTCCCTGCATTATTGGTAATCCTTTTTCCATCTTTTCTCCTATGTACATCGAAGCTTTGGACAACAATGTTTTCTCACGGATGTGAATTCTTAGGTATTTCATTGGAAATTTGCTAACTTTGCAGTTGAAAAATTTGAGCCACTCTACTCTTCTCAACTTCAGAACTCCCTATCACAAAAATCCTACTCTTATGATAGTTCACTATTAAATCTAACATGTTTTCAAAACAATATAGCAAAACTTTTCCATGAATCAAATTCTCCTCTTCCACATCCAAAAACAGAATCGAATCATCTGCATATTGTAAGTGTGTGAGTCCTCCCTCTATCAATTATAGTAAAAGGCCTTTAATTTTGCTCAAAAAGATATAAGGCCTTTAATAACTCCATTTGCCTTAGCTTTCTTAAGCATTGTAGCAAAAATATCTACTACTAAAAAATGAAGCGGTGACATAGAATCTCCTTGTCCCAATCCTCTAAAAGTCTTGAAAAATTTTCCATGTTCTCCATTAATATTCACCCTCCCCATTCTTCCTGAAGAAATAATCTGCTCTATCCACTCTATCCATTTTCTAGGAAAATTATTCCTTTCTAATACCTCTAATAAAAAAGACCAACAATTTTATCGTATACATTCTCAAAGTCTAACTTAATAAGCACTTCTTGCTTTTTCTAATCTCTTAAGTTCATGTATTGTCCCATGAAGAATGACCAACCCCTCAAGTATATTCCTTTCAGGAATAAAAGCTGGTTGTGTTTTGCTAATAGCACTTTGAATCACTTTTGTCAGTCTCAGAGCAAACACTTTTGTAAACCATTTATAATCTACCTCAAGTAGACAAATAGGTCTATATTGTTGTATTATATTAGCTTCCTTTAACTTATGAATCTAGTAAATCATTTCATAATTCATCCTGCTCATGTTCAATCCCCCTCTTTGAAAAAGATCAAGCATCTCCTTAATTGGATCTCTTATTTTGTTCCAAAATTCTTTATTGAATCCCGATGAAAAACCATCTAGACCAGGAGCATTATTTGTTTTCATTTGATTCAAAGCCTCCATGATTTCAACTTCAGTAAAAGGAGTAATAAAACTGCTTCTTCTGACGACAAAGCTCCCTCATCTGCCCAAAAAATCTTCATGTAGTCTTACTGCATTTCTGTGCACCTAACCAAAAAGTCTTTTATAGAAATCCTCAATATGATCTCTTACAGCCATGGTATCAGTAATTTCTTCCCCCTCTTTTTCCAAAAGACAAAATTGTACATTTATGTTTTCTTTCATTTGCCACTCCACGGAAAAAGATGTATTCCTATCTCCCTCTAAAACCCATTTTTCTCCACACCTTTGTTGCAAAATCTTCTCTTTTAAAAAGTACATTTGCTCTAACTCCTCTTCCTTCACTCTTTTCTCCCAATTCTATAAACTCAAAGGATCTCTATCCATCTTAGTATGTAACTCTTCAATAATGCCCAGTATCTGCTATTTTTTTTTGCTTTATCTCACTGTCAATATTTCTTGCTAAAGCTTTATAGTATTTCCTTACCTCTATTTTCCACTTCTTCCAGAACTCGTGAACATATTCCTCCCCTTCTGTGGTCACTTCCTTAAAATTAGTCAACCAAGCCATATCAAATCTAAAAGGTTTGTCTCTCCTAATTCAGAATAATAGGGGTATGATATGATCCAGTCTAGTTATACATCTAGCATAGACCAAGGGAAAATGCTCCTCCCATTCTTTAGTAATAAAAATTTTAAGGTACTCATCATAGGAGATTTCTGTTTGTTAGGACAAGTCAATCTCGATCCTCCTCTAATCACCTCTCTAGCTAATAGCATTCACATTAATGAATGAATTAAAATCCCCATCCAAACTGTTCTCCCACTAGTAGAGTTTTTCTCGTACTCATATCTAATCATATTAAAATTCCCTGCTATCAACATGGGTACCCTGCCTTCTGCTATTTTAGTACCTAGCTCTTGCTGAAATCTGCCATTCTTGTCATGTTGCACTGACCCATACACATTCACCACTTTCCATTGAAACTTATCCTTTTTATTTTTAAAGCATCTAATTCTCCCTGCTTTACTCCCACTATAGTTTCCCAAATGACCTTGTGCTGCTGTCCAGTTCCAAGAAAAATGTTGTCCTTCCACAAAATTCTCTGAATCCATCTCTAAAGCATCTAATTCGCCCAGCTTCACTCCCACTGTAGTTCCTTCTGAATGACCTTGTTCTGCTGTGCAGTTCCAAGAAAAATGTTGCCCTTCCACAAAACACATGTCATTGAGTACTTGTCATAGGATGCACGTTGGGTACAAAACTTAAACCCGAATCTGGAACTCGAAAAAAACCCCGAGGCCAAACCCAAAAAAATCCCCTAATCTAAAACCTGAATCAATTTTTCTGGTGGTAGATCAGAAAACCCTAATCAGATTTATACATCTAGTACCAAAAATACCCGTATAATCAGCAACATGTCCTCTTTTAACCCGTAATAATTATCATCAAAGGTCAAATTCTATGTCTAGTCATCCCCACCCCAAGTCAGCTAATCTCATCTCACAAATCATGTTAAAAAAACAAAAAATCCTTATCTAACATAAGGTCACCCGCTCCAAATTGTGATAAGATGATGTCGCATGGCATCAATCCACACTATAGTTTAATGTGACTGTAAAATCAAGTAATTCAGAATTGCCCAACCTGAACCCGAATTGTCGGGTTTGTTCATCTCAAAAACGAATTTGGATATCATTTTCGAAAACCAAATTACCTGACCCGTTGAAGCCGAGTGCCCAAAGCGACATAGGTCTCCTCAGCGGGGTTTAAGTTATCATTCAAACTAGGGACACTGCTCGTTACCAGTTTGATGAAAACATGAAAACCATGAAAACTAGTCAGAAAATTCTCCAAATCCAAAAGGCAAAACTTGAATGAAATTTGACCAAAATACTATAGTAAACCATCTAGTTTTTCTAGTTTACCAACCGGTTTATCGTTGGGTTTTTACGGTTTCACCAGTTTAGGGTTGTGTTTGGTTCTTGACCAACAAATACCATTCCAAACTTTGGTCTACCGATGAAATTTGGTGATCACTTGGATTGTCACCAAAGTTTGGTTAGCCCGCAAGAATTTGGCGCTGGCCACCGACAGAACGTTGCCAACATTGGCGTGCATGCGGGTGAAGAAAATGGCCACCAACGATTTGGCAAGTGAGATAAACATTTGTCATGCCATGTGTCAGCTACTCAAAGGTTGGCACAAACTTCAAAAATTTGTTGATTAGCATACTTTAAACAAGGATATCTTTAAAACCGTTTATCTAATTTGTGATATTTTTTCACCATAAAATTTCTTTTAATTAAATCTACAAAATAAGATGTCATTTGACTATTTTTTTTAAAGAATAATTATGTAACATGTGGGACCCATATGTCATAGGTTTGAGATTGGTAAATTTTGGTAAAGTTGCAATCCAAACATCTACTTTCTTCTAACGTGCCAACAATTTGGTAAGGTTACAAACCAAACAACATTTCATTACTATTATTTTATTTTGGCAATGCCCGCGATTTGACAACTCTAAATTTTGGTAAGGCTCATATTTGTAATAAGCCAAACAACCCCCTAGAACTTTTAAAATTTGGAACCACCATTCCACCGACTTACCCCTCGGTTTTACCAATTTAACGACCGATTTTCGAAATATTTTCAAATTTTTAAACCAAAAACTGGCCTACCGATGAAATCGTATTGGACCTGTTTCACTAAAAACCATGGAGACCGAGCGGGTTTTATCGGTTTTATAAACCATGCTCCTCATAGTGCTAATAATTCCTTACCTGGAATAACAAGCTTGTAACTTGTCAATTCTTTTATTTGGGAGGATGTGTACGTATCACAACGATTCTAATTGACGATTGCAGACTGTAGCCCTTATGGCAGTCTATGAGAATGAGATAGTAATCTGCATATCCATCTAATGACTTGATTACGTTTCACAATCTCCAGCTAATGACTTAGAGCTGACAAAATTACAAGTCGAGATTTTTGGATTAAAGAAAATAGAATAAAATACGATGCATTGTTGGTGTGCTACAATCAGGATCCAGTAGGAACATATCTATAATTTAGAAAGTTGAACAGGTCAAAATCTGCTATTTCTAGCTAACTACATTTTGACAACATTGAAGAACACCCATTCACAACCGGTCGTAAATCACCAGCTCTTTGTATTTATCAATGCAGCTGCTATAGAATACTGAGAAGTTTATTGCCTTTCTCAAAAACAATTTAGCAACAACCAGTCACAGCTAAGATCGTCGTGAAGCTCGAGCTGGATCTACAGTCAGTCAGTAAACATTAAACAATACACCATCAGCCATAGTTAACCTTCGCTTTCGCCGAGCCCAGAAGTCAATCTGCATGCAGCCGCGGCGCTGGCGGGGCGTGCAAAAATGGAGCGCCTCCCCACATCAGAGAAGCCGACAAGTCTGCGTGCGAAGCGAGGACTCATCGCAAGAGGCCGCCGCAACGCCGTCAACCGGTCCATCGGTGGCAACGCCGAGCAGTACCATTCCCGAGGAAGCTATGGCCAGGGAAATAAAAAAACGCAGCTCACTCGCTACATGCTGCCAGTTTTGGCATCTTTATCACAAGGGAAAGACATCGGAGTGTCGGAAGTAACAAGATGCATGCGCATCATGGACAAATAATCTAACTGGACCACGTACAACTACGAGGGGAATTTCAGAACAGGAGTCGCCATCTGTATGCATTAATCAGCCAATAACAAGTCTCAGCTTGCCTATAAATTGTACCTTAGAGACCTGTTAGTTCCTCACACCTATCGGGGCCAGCCATCTTTGATCCAGAACCTTACAAGTTCTAGCTAGGTTACTGATCGAGTTGACAAGGCAAGGGCGATGCCTAAGGTAACCTGCTCAGTTGTTCTGGCAATGGTGGCCAGCCTTGCAATGGTGTCTCTGGCGGCCGGGACTGCAGCAACCGCGACCTTCTACACACCACCTTACACACGTGCGTAATGTTCCTTTATTTATCAATCGCTTAGCACCTTATTATTACATGGACCAACCAAGTAAACACCATGCACGGATGTTGCAGCGTCCAAGTGCCACGGCTTCCAGGACGATGGCACGATGATCGCGGCGGGGAGCGACGTATTCTGGACAGGCGGCTGGCCGTGCGACCAGCGCTACGTGGTCCGCTGCACCGGCGCCACCAACGAGGGCGTGCCGCACCCCTGCACTGGCAAGAGCGTCGTCGTCAAGATCGTGGACCTCTGCCCCGCGGGCTGCCGCGGCACCATCGACCTCTCGCAGGAGGCCTTCGCCGTCATCGCCGACCCCAACGCCGGCAAGATCAACATCGAGTATAGCCGGTACGTTCTTTGGAGTGGCTATAAGATTACTTGATGAGCTTACACATACTGTAATGCCTAAAATATTGGTTCATTCCTCCTCTGCAGGATCTGAAGATGACTACAATGTAATACTCTTGCGATTCAGTCAAATGCGGCTTCCCAAAATAAAGAGAGATCGAATAATGGATGTGAGCTACTCATCAGAGTAGCAGCATATTGTTCATGTATCGTCTGAAAAATAGAATAAAAAACAGCTATTATAACATGCCTATGTGTTTATGATGAATCTGATCACTATCTGAACGAAACAAGCACTCGTTATTTAAGAAAAATGAATTTCCATGATGGGTCCTTTGTGTTGTGCCAGTTTTGGATCCTTTGTGTTGTGCTAGTTTTGGATTTGACACTGATTAGTAGATATGATTACTAGCTAGATAAAGATAGGTAATGGCGACAATATCTGTCCCTGTTATAGAACAACATTGATAGCGAGTTTATGCGGGGTCATAAATTTGACCTGACACAGGCATGCTAATTAGATTACAAGTGGTGTCTAACCATTGGAACATTACCATAAATCTGCTCATAGACTCTATCCTAATTATGAACAGGCGGCACTAACGAGTGTTTTTTGAACAACAAAAAATTGAAACATCGAGCTCGCCATTTCTCATTGATCTACGCCACATGTTCAAATAGTAATCAAAGATCTTTTGAGCATCTATATATCATTTAGGTAGTAATACTATAATGCCCCACGTTCAAAGTCCGCCTACCACCTAGCTCCCACGTGGAGTGGGCTCACGCATTCATGCATAGCACCTCTTTTACAATTTTGGCCTCGTTTCGTGTAAAAGGGTTAACCTGCAGGTACTATAGTTGGAACAACGGAGGTTATAAACTGGCCTTCACCTCTCCAAATAACCAAGGCGGAACTAATCTCACCACTCCACTTCACTTCAATTATGAGCCATTAAGGCCCAAATTACGCCCTACAACTACAACTATAGGTTAGGCTTGGGCTTGGGTGTTACAAATACCGATGGATGTTCAGTTGATAAAAGAAGAAATAACGACCGATCGTTTGTTAGAAAGATTTACCGTCTGACCTTCCAATGATATTTTTAGATCTTTAGCAAATGACTTTCTGAAGCTAATTGTAAGTTGTGGTATAGTGAAACTTATGGACTATTTTGTGTTTTAGGACCTTTTAGCAAAACGTACATCCTAATGAAATAGTCTAGAAGATTATGAACAAAAATATCATTTCAGCAAAATATAGATTCTGAACAAATGTCTAGAAGATTGTGAACATATATAGGAGTATGTGTTACACTTGACGTTACAGACTATGACATGTTACATCAATTGTCACAATAGTTAACAATAATATAGACACTAATATTCCAGTTATAAAAATGAGGATGACAAACTATACCATTAATGAAATCTGAACCAGGTACATGCTTTATAGATGAACCGGATCATGTAGGCATGTCATGATCCCTACTAAACAAATATTAATACTCATAAATATATGAAACTCTTCCTGAAAAGAAAGTGCTTTACATGTCAGAGTACTGATTTTTTTTAATTAAGGACATCAACTATACTTTACCTTTGGTTTTGTAAACACATAAAAGGGCAATCTTATGTTCGATAATTGAATTATCTTGGATTATATCAGGCAGTTTGAAATCCCTGTTGGCATGTAAACAACTAGCTATATTGTAACACTCCGTGTTGTAAATAAAGAAGCAAGAATATTTGAATCGAGGTTTCGGAATCCGAGCTCAAAAAGAAATACAAACAATTGTAGTCGATTTCAAATTCCCGTGTTAAATTTAAATTTCAAAATTTAAGTTCAAAATTTTTCAGCGAAACATTGAACCAAAAATTTTCTTTGGAAGGGTATTGAGGAGACCTGACTTCTTGAAATTTTTGGGAAATTTTGTTTCAGGTTTAAAAGTCCCAAATAATTTATTTTTCTTTAAAAGCTGAACTGTCTTCAAAATTAAATATCATTTTATTTACTTCGATTTTGAACTTATGCCCAAAATAAAAGTTGTTCCTTTTCGAAAGATCTACCAGCCTACCAAATGTCCGAATTTTTGGAGCTCGGAAGGAGTGCATTTCGGGTCAAAACAGAAAGGTGCACTGAAAATCCGAGAAAATTCGGGAAAAAGAAAAAGAGTGCGGGACCCACCAGTCAGGCGCACGCTTCTTCCTTCCCCAACCTACGGACGCCATGGCTCCTGCCAGCTGCTGCAAGCGCTCGCGCCCCTTGCCCTGCATGCGCACCGCGCGTCCCGCGCCCAAACCCCGCGCTAGACACGGCGATGACCTCATGTCCAAACCTCCCCGGCCGCATTTCATTTTTCCCCTTTTCCTTCTCTCTCTCCCGGGGTCACTGGCACACTTCACCTCCGCCGAGCTCACCGCTACTGAGAGCCACCTCCGGAGCCCAAGTCTGCGACCAAGAGCTGCGCCTCGACGTCCTCTAGCTTCCTCAGGCCACACTTTCCCTCCTCTCTGTGCGAGCGACCGGAGTTCAAGTTTTCCCCAAAATTTCGTCTCCGGCATCGTCGGCCGCGCCTCCTCCAATTACGGCAACTTCGGTGAGCCTCGCCACATCTCCTTCGCTCTCTGACCTTCTCCATCACCTGCAAATTACTCCTAAGTCTCCAATCGAGCTTTCGTGGCCGGATTCGCAGGGATTGTGAGCTTTCCACGCCGTCGGCCGCTGAACCGAGCAACCTCACCGTGGACGCCCCCTCTCCGCTCCTCCTCCACGACGACAACCTCGACGCCGAGCTTCTACTCGCTTCCGTGAAGCTGTAGGAGGAAGCCGTTCTGGTTTTGGCCCACTGCAGCACCGACACGACCCCGCCGAACTTTAGACCCCACCACCGAGTTGCCTTCGCGGCGCTGATCATTTTAGGCCGGCTCCTCTGAGCTCCACCGTCCAGAGCCGAGCTCCGGCGAGTCGCGCCGCCGCGCGCCGGCGAGGCCTCCATGCCCGTTCCATGCCCGTTCGGCCGCTGGGGTCGCGTGCGGGGGATCCGGTGTGGCCATGTGCCCCGATCCCGTGCGGCCGCTGTTTCCAGCGCGCTTCCGTGCGGCTGCGACCGTAGGCCGACACGTGGCGCACGGAGGAGAATAATCCCGGAAATTATTTATTCCTTGCGCAGAGATTGGTAAAAACTTGCAACAATCATAGAAAATTCATATGAACTCCAAAAATTACAAATAATATACCGTTGGAATCCTCTCATCATATAGAATATTTTAGAACTTCTGAAGTTGCATTTTCTGCATTTGAATTAATTCTAAAAATTAAACAAAGTGCATTGTACATACATACATATCATCTTTTTCCATGCATATTAAAAATGTGAAAAATGCATAATTATGTTTTATTAATTAATATAGGTCAACTTAGAATTACTTATAATTTATACACTTATATATTATTTATAAATAATTTATTACTCTTAGATACGAATTAATTCATTAGAAATTTATAATATTACAATAAATTATAAAATTGGTTCAAAAATTAGTTTATAGCCTTGATAATATTTTGAGCAACTAAATTTGTGATTTATGCCTTCAAGAATCATATTAAGAAAATTTAGAAGTAATCTTCCCTATTATAAACTATTTAGTATATTATAGTAATTCATTTCAGAAATCTTTTCATATAAATTCCAGCAGCACCTTGGTATTAATAAAGTTCCTTTTCATGAAATCATCATACTCTTCTTGTCATATCATCGCATATTCATCCTTGACACATGCATTCATGAGCATATCATCGCATGTGAGCATCCTTGTCACATGCAATGACGAGAAAAATATTAGATATCATTAGATGCATAACTAATTGCACTCGCACATCATTTCACACATTTAGGAAACGTCATGGAAGACCAAGATCTAGCGCTGATCGCCCCGGAGTCGTCCGTCGCTGAAGACCTTCCTCGTGTTTGTGCTAACTCGCAGCAAACCGAAGGCAAGCCCCGGTGCATTAACCCTGTTTTGAAATTTTATTTTATCACTATGTATTGTATGGTTAATGTACTGCGCATTTGTTGTAGGAGTTGTTTGTAAACCCTAGACTGCATGATAGTGCCAATTACCCATGTTGAGTGTATATTGGTACAGGTAACTCGATTTAGAGCTAGGCTAAGTCAACTTGATGGTCGAAGTCGAGTGAATGAAAAAGCTCACTCGCGAGCTATAGGTTGTTACCCTGATTGCTTTATTGCTACACTATTAACCTGAGATCGGGCAAGATGGCACGGAGGCATGTTTCCTGTGTGGACTCATGGCCGGTGTGTCGTAGCTCTGTCTGTATCGGCTAAGAACCGATTCGAGTGTGGCCCTGTTGAGCAAGTTTGAACAGTACCGAATGTATACTGGGGACATGGGACTTAGAAAACTGATGTAGCTCAATACCGTAGTGGTTGGATGTCCCCCTACCACTCTTTCGGTGGGGTAGTAGAGAAAAGCCTTGGATCTAACCATGGATACACCCGGCGTGGTGATCGCATGGAGGACTATGTGCTTGGGAGCGGTAGGCCTCGGGCTGACACTATGGTATTGCTGTGAAAGGTGGCCACGTGTCGCTTCTGGGAAGCGCGTACGTGTCGTGTACTTCAGGTTTTTCCTAGCTGGTGTAAATCGATTATAATCGCTGCCCCTCACAGTAACGAGTACCGCTTGTTCGCTGTGTCATGTTGTAGTAGCAACTGAATTACTAATAATAATATTATGGTCTGTTTGCTTAGTTATAGGTAATTGTTTGGCAACCATGATTGTAGTAGTTAATAGTACAAATTAAATTTATTTTTCTTGCACTTAATCCACTGCTTAAAATTTGAAAGTAAGGATCCATTGTTAGTGCCATGTTTTATGCAAATGACCATCCCCCTGAGTTAGTCTCTCATGCTTAGGAATCGGCTGTAGTTAGCCAATTTTTGACGGGTAAGACTTGCTGAGTAAATAGTACTCACAGTTTGTTGTTTCCCTTTTTGTTGTGTGTAGCTCTTCCTGCAAGTAGCTGGTGTGGTTGTTGCGGCCAAGGAGTGTGGGAAAGTGAGGTTCCTGCGAACTGGTCCTGTGAACTGGTTCTCTCCTCACCTGTCGGGATAGTATACCCCGGGTACCTACAGATCAACTTCTACAACGTCACCTACAGTCCGCGATTCAACGGCCCACCGAGAACTTCACAAAGGCGGCCCGGCCTCAGCGGTCGGGAAGCCTCGTCAAGGCTCAAAGACAGAGGCGTAATCGTTTCGATCCCCAGGGATCGGGACCCGAGCTATCGGGATCCTAGCGGTCGAGACTCGCCCGTCGACCGTTGGAAAGCAGTTATCACTCCAGCAAACACGCCGATTTAGAATCCCTGGCGATGTGCAGTTACGCGAAGAGGATAAGCATTCCGAAAGATTCCGCAACTACCCGGTTGAACAAGAAACAACCCACCAGATGATAAAGCTGAGCAGTAAAGCAACCCTGTTACCTCTCAGTGAACAAGGGTACAAACGGGAGACGCCGATCGTCTGGCTCGAACACCAGAGAATATGATTCTCTGAAGACCGTGGCCCCACCTGTCAAGGGGTCATCCACTTCCGTAGGCGACAAGATGCTCAAACCATAGTCTGGTCACTCTAACCATAGTTCGGTCAAGATAACCCAATCCGGCCCTATATAAAGGGCACCCGGAAAGCAAAGCAAAACAACAAGCAAGATACAAGACGCGTGACAGATACATAGAGCAACAGTGATAATCACCACCTATAAACCACCCCCACCACGCGAGCTTGGGACTCTCAGATCCGTCTGGAACCCTTTCGCATTGTACTCTCGTGTTCTTGAGATTCATACGATTGATCTCTCGCCCCTGAATGTAGGGTATTACGCCTCGAGGCGGTCCGAACTAGGTTAACCTTTGAGTCTCACCTGTAAACTAGGCCATTCGATTTCAAAAACACATGATCCCCCGTCCGATCGTATAAATTTACTATGCCAGTGTACGAAACACCGACATCACCGAACTCCGGTCGCGAGGAGTGAAGCATGTCTTAGGGCAAGATATGTTTTATAGTAGGAAACTGTTATATCTCTTCCGCGTCACTTCCGCTATGTTTTAAACTTATCTCTCGTAAGACTACTTAAATCCTATTGTAAGACTTTAATCGGTTTCCTATTTTATATTATCACTCGTGTTGTCCTATTTGGGTATTGTTGCTCAATATCACCCGAGATCGATCCTAAGCGAGTCGTCCAGTGTTTTAAGGCGGTTTTGCCACATATATATAGTGAATATGCACTGTGGTTTAAATGATCTTGAAGAAACTTGATGGCACTTCTAATCTTCTTTTTACTCTTAATTATGCTAACCGGACAACTTACTTTGGCTTCACATTATTGTTTCTAAGATGTATTTTTACTGGGTTTCTCTACCCTCTCTGCATTGGATTTTTAGTCAATTGTAATAAAATGGTCCTTGTTATATGGGGGAATTTAAAATCTAAGGACTACAAAGACAATATAGTACACAAATTAGAAATACGAGGCCCCGTCGTTAAGGCGGTCTCTAAGCATGTCTACGATACCCTTATTTCTTTGTCCCAATCGATATGTCACCTATATATGATCTAGATACTACGCCACCCACCTTAATTAATATGCCCCAAACTCCCCTCATACCTCTATTGTTGAACCTGATGGTGACTTTTCATGGCTCCCTGATAATAGAACTTCCGAGAATAGGAAGAGTACTCAGTGATATGCTAGAAGTGAGCGTGACACATGTCATGCTATAGGTGATGGTGCTATGTGATCAAGGAAGCCTCCTTGCTGCTGTAAGTTTAAACTACTACCTTACTAAAATAATTTCATTTTTGGGCTGGTCTTGACAATACTGCGGAATAACCATGCACAGCCTATCTTGAATAACCCGGTAAGGCAGATGCTATAAAATACTGAGAAGTTTGTTCCCTTTCTCAAAAACAATTTAGCAACAACCAGTCACATGCAGCTAAGCTCTGTCGTGAAGCTCTAGAGGGATCTACAAAACCAGTCTCTGAACATTAAACAATCACCATCAGCCATAGTTAAACCTTCACTTTCAGCGAGCCGAGCAGTCGATGTGCATGCGTGCGAAGCGAGGACTTGTCGCAAGGAGACGCCGCAACGCCGCCAACCGATCCTTCGCCTTTGGTGGCAACGCCTAGCAGTACCATTCCCGAGGAAGCTATAGAGTAAAATAACACAGCTCACTCACTAGTCACTACATGCTGCCAGTTTTGGCATCTTTTTTCACAAGGGAAAGACATCGGAGTGTCGGAATTAACAAGATGCATGCGCTCCATATATATAGCAAAACAATCTAACTGGACCACGTATGACTCCCAGGAGGATTTCAGAACAGGAGTCGCCATCTGTATACATTAATCAGCCATTAACAAGTCTCAGCTTGCCTATAAATTGTGTCCTAGAGCCCTGTTAGTTCCTCACATCTATCGGAGCCAGCCACCTTCGATCCAGAACCATAAAAGTTCCAGGTTACCGATCGAGTTACTAGCTACTGACAAGGCAATGGCCATGCCTAAGGTAACCTGCTCAGTTGTTCTGGCGATGGTGGCCGGCCTTGCGATGGTGTCTCTGGTGGCCGGGACTGCAGGAACCGCAACCTTCTACACGCCACCTTACACACGTGCGTCATGTTCCTTGATTTATCTAGTTTCGCTTTGCTTATTAGTGGTACACGGGAGAGAAGAATATTTTTTTTACTGATATATTTATGAGCTCGATCTCATTACATCACGCACGGATATCGCAGCGTCCAAGTGCCACGGTTTCCAGAACGACGGCACCATGATCGCGGCGGGGAGCGAAGTCTTCTGGAGAGGCGGCTCGCCGTGCGACCAGCGCTACGTGGTCCGCTGCACCGGCGCCACCAACAAGGGCGTGCCGCACCCCTGCACCGGCCAGAGCGTCGTCGTCAAGATCGTGGACCTCTGCCCCGGGGGCAGCTGCCGCGGCACCATCGACCTCTCGCAGGAGGCCTTCGCCATCATCGCCGACCCCAACGCCGGCAAGATCAACGTCAAGTATAGCCGGTACGTTCTTCAGCGTGGCTTAAGATTACTTGATGAGCCTACACAGACCATGACGGCTAAAGTACGGGTTCATTCTTCCTAAGCAGGATCTGAAGAAGTCAATGTATCGACGCACTCTCTTGCGAATCGGTCAAATGCGGCTGCCTAAGATAAAGAGAGATAGAATAAAGGATTTGTGCTACTTATCAGAGTAGAAGCATATGGTTCATGTATCGTCTGAAAATTAGAATAAAAATCAGCTACTATACATATCCCTAATTGTGTTTATCATGAATCTGAATATTGTCCGAACGAACCATATGGAAAGCAATCGTTATTACAAAAACGAATTTCCATGTGTCCTTTGTGTTGTGCCAGTTTTGGATCCTTTGTGCTGTGCCGGTTTTGGATCTGACACTGATTACTAGATATGATTACTCGATTTAGATATACGATAATAGCGACAATCTGTCCCTGCTATTATGTTATAGAACTAACACTGATAACGAGTTTGTGTGCAGTCATAAATTTTACCTGACGTAGACATGCTACATAAAGTACCAGTGGCGGCTCATTATTTGGACATCACCACACAAATACTCACTGTCTCAGTCCTAATTATGAACAGGCAACATTAACGAGTGTTTTTGGACAATAAAAAACTGACTCACTCAGCCACCTATTTCCCATTGACCTGTGCCACATGTTCAAATAATTAAAATAAAGAGCTTTTGAATATCGATATATCATTGAGCTATAAGGCTGAAACCTGCAGTCGTTTGTGGAATGTTATGTGTTAATTTAGGACCTTTCAGCAAAAAATGCATGCTAGTGAAGTATATGACGGAAGCTTATGAACATTTACACTTATAATGTTATACGAGGTCTCAAGGAGACATTTTTCGTGTACATCGGTGATCACAATTGTTAGCAATAATTTAAACAATAATATTTCAGTAAAGAAAACATGAGGATGACGAACTATACATTTAATGAAATCTGAACCAGGTATACATGATTTATAGGACGAACTCAGAGGATGTATCTATGTAATGATCCCTACTAAACAAACATTAATCATCCATAAAATATTCGACACTCAACATGAAAAAAAGTGTTTAGTGCTGAATATTATAATTAAGGACATCAATCAGTGCTGCACAAGGCAGAGTTCATTAAATATGCCAAATTTATATTAATACTTTCAGTTGGCACTTGACACAGTCTACATCAATCAGTTCAGCTCAAGGCAAACATTCAGATACCCCAAAATTACACTAATAATCTATAGTAATGGGCTTTTTCAGTCACTTTGTATACTTCAGAGAATGCATATCCGACAAAAAGGACCATGGTGTTTGACCTTAGCTGCTCGTAACATCTTTTAAGAAACTATAAAAGGGTAAGCAACTAACTAACTAAGCATAAATACAACAAGATCATCACATATAACAGATAAAAGCATGCCACAATCAGCTGGCCTTTGTGGTTTGTGCTAGATGAAGTTTTTCTTTCCAAGCAATCAAAATACTCCCCCCATTTCTAAATTGATATCATCATTGACTTTTAACATGAGCTTTGACCATGTTTGATGAATATCATATATTTTGTTATAATTTACTTTATCATTAAAGTTATTTGATTCACAACTTATAATTTTACACATTTGAATTAAATTTTTTGAATAAAATAAATGGTCAAAGTTTATGTTAGAAGTCTAACAGCGGATAACAATTTAAGAACGGAGGGAGTATATAATTTTACTTCTATTGGAGCATTGTACACCATACATCAATACCTTTTGAACTTCGGTCAAGTTAGAGTAGATACCAGACACTAAATCTTTTTCGTTCTTTTCCACTCTTTCTGCTCGGCTCCTTGCAGTTGGGAGCTCAGGAATTACCAAGGATGTGGTCGTTAGTGCTCTCCTACGTCATCTTCCTGTTTTCTCGCTGTTGAGTACCATCACTTCGTCATCGGCGTGTCAACTGATGTCGCTGCGTGCAAACCTAGTGATGGCCTAGCAGAACAAGCAGAGCACCTGATGGAATTTTGGAACACATACATTGATCCCCTAGTAGGTTGGAGTACTATTTTTCAGCCTCTTCTTTCCTATAGACAATGGGACTTTCACAGCTACGTACGTGTGGTTGTTTGCGGTGTCACGTATGTTGTTGATTTGATATAGAATCACAAGCTTAATTAAATAAGGCTTATATCACTCTCGCCGCAAGATTTTAGTGTGTGCTCGATCCAAAGTAAACATACACTACTACAAAAAGACCCTTTAATGTCAGGTCAAAGGTTCTGCGGTGTCGGTAAAATTGTGCGACACTCCTTATACGACACTGCTGTAAATGGTAATCAATGTCGAGTCGAAGAAGCCAACACTGAATCAAATTATTAGTGTCGGTCAAATGACATCATCTAGCCTAAACTGATAGCAGTGTCTTCAGTGTCGGTCAAAATGACACCAGCTAAACCGACACTAGCAACAACAACAGCAGTGTCGACTGCATGATATTATCTGATAGACACTAGTAACAACAACAACAGTGTCAGACTGCATGATATCATCTGACCGACACAAGTAACAACAACAGCAGTGTCGAACGGCATGATGTCATCTGACCGACACTGCTATTAGTTACACCAGTGTCGCTCTCTTGACGTCATTCGACCGACACAGATTTATGTTAACATCAGTGTCGTCTATTACGATGTCATGAAACTGACACTGAATTTTCACTATGGTTTCGGTTGTGTTGACGTCATGCAACCGACACTGCTCTCACTACCAACAGTGTCGGTCTCAAGGATGTTAATTTTGCTGACATTATTTACAGGACTCTACTGTCATATATTACGACGTCACGTGGCTGACACTACTTTCTGTATTAGAGGTGCCGATTTCTGTGACGTCACAAACCGACACTTTCATATATTTAAATAAGAGCCATCTCAACACAAACCAAATACAAATAACAATTAATAAAATATATTGACGAAGACAATGTATTCACAAAGTGAATGTTAAGGGTCACATATGTACACAAGTTCATCCACTGCAGCAGCTTAATTTACACATATACATGAATATACATGCTTCACATAGAACTAACAACTAAAAATTCATTTGCTCGACCAACTCCGGTCTTGTTCATTAATTCTCTTCTACCCAGCCACAAAGTTTTGTCGAATTAGTTCAGCATTGTTATATTTCTCGCACCAATTAGCAAGTTCTTGATGTGTTGCCACATCACCTACTGGGTCATAATATTGATCAATTGAATGAATAAACTCATGCATCATGAAGCGGATCGTCTGAGCTACAATGTCATTAAGTGTGCCTTCATCAAATTGGCTTCCTTTCACCTGTTTGTCTGGCTGCCAATATTAAGAACATAATTAGTAATTACTAAAATGCAAATATCAATACAGTGTGAAAATGCATATAACAATAGTATTAAAACTGCAATTACTTACATTTTTCTATACATAATCTTCCTTGGGCAATGTCATGCATTTTTCAAAGCCAGCTTATATATATTTGCATACATAGTAGCCACAATGCACACTGCCAGGAGCTTGTTTTGCACACTTTGGGAACAAAATGGAAAGGTTAAAAGTCTAAAAGATATAGACAAAATATAGTGATATATATTATTGAATTATGGTGTAGTAGTACCGGAAAATGTGTTTTGTACGACATTTTTTCTTTCCGTTTTGGATGGTGTTATCCTCCAAGCTTGATGTAGAACTTGTAAGAGCTGTCACGATAAAAAATATTGTGTCATGATTATGAATATCAGATCACTAAAAAATTAAAATTATATTAGAGGTTATTACGCATCAAAGTCTTTCAAGAAATCGTTGTAGGTGCTCCTCTCACGATCAATGGAGTCAAATACCTAGCCTTCCCATATTTTGGATATATCATGAAAGCAATCCAATGATCGCTATAACAAAAGTACATTTAATCATGTTAGTGTTTCAATTTATTAGTCAAAAATAGGGTTAAGTAAGTGATAGAGGAAAGCATACTCACTCAAAGTTATAAGGAGCCATGATGCACTCCGTGTCCCGCCAATCATACATGGCCCTACCTATGTAGGCTGATGCAACATCCCTGGCATTTTGCACCAACACCTTCTGGATCGCCTTTTGTTGATTCTTCGTCTTGCCCTTCAAGTCACGTTGGCCCATAGGGATGTTGATCACTGATTGGTATATTACTGTTGGGTTAAAGTACCGGACTTTCTTATGCGTGCCAGAGTGGAAGCACATTCTAAAAACATGAAACAATATATAGTTAATTATGGTGTTTATTAATAGTATGACTAATTATAAGGTTACTATTGTTCGAAACACTTACAAGCACCATACGGTTACGAGAGTGGCATCTAATCTCTGAAGTCGATAGAGGGCATGTATGTCTTCAAATGGCACATGTAGATCCATTGGCACAGTGTTAAAAAGTTCCCCAAAAATCTTAGCTTGGATAAACTGAACACCTTTAGCACATGCTTCTAAGTACCACCCGTGAAATCTACGCATCATATCAAAGAAAGATAAAGGAAGCACATCTCGAGTTGGCACATAGTCTCCCTCATCTGTTTACGTGTCTTTTCCAACTCAACAATGTCGATTACCTTCTTGATATAGCATTAAAGAAGTGGCCTATTCGTACGACGGCCATCTTTAAGTATGGTTGTTTGACAACTCTAATTGCAATAGCGAGGAATAGGGTGAGCATGGTATGACAGTCATGAGTGTTGTACCCAGTAATCTTCAGCTCAGACATTGAAACGATCGAGATTCTTTACGTTTGATGAGAAACCTGTGGGGACTCTAACACCACGTGGACACTTGCATATTGATTTTTTCTCTTCAAGTGTGAGGGTAAAGCTAGCCGGTGGAAGGTAATACTTTCCATTTGGTCTTATGTGAGAATGAAGTTCTGGCTTTATTCTCATTTTTTCTAGGTCCCTACGTGCTCTAAGTCCATCTTTTGTCTTGCCCGAGATATCCAACAAGGTACCAATCGTGCTTTCAAAAACACCCTTTGCAACATGCATAGTATCTATAGCATGGCCAATCTTCAACTATTTCCAGTACGATAAATATCGATAAAATATCAATTGTTTTTAAAAAAGAACATTTCTTGGTGCCTTATCATTTTTCTTCCTTTTTTTCCTTTCACTACCTTACTGAAGACGATAGATATTTCTGACCAATTCAAACACAAATTTACCATCACGATTGATTAGTGCCAAATCTTTTGGATATATCATGAAAGCAATCTAATTATCGCTATAACAAAGGTACACTTAATCATGTTAGTGTTTCAATTTATTAGTCAAAAGTTGGGTTAAGTAAGTGATAGAGGAAAGCATACTCACTCAAAGTTATAAGGAGCCATAATGCACTCCTTGTCCCGCCAATCGTACATGGCCCTATCTATGTAGGCTGATACAACATCCCTGGCATTTTGCACCAATACCTTCTGGATCGCCTTTTGTTGATTCTTCATCTTGCCTTTCAAGTCATGTTGGCCCATAGGGATGTTGATCGCTGATTGGCGTAATGTTGTTGGGTTAAGGTACCCGACTTTCTTATGCGTACCAGAGTGGAAGCACATTCTAAAAACAGGAAACAATATATAGTCAATTATGGTGTTTATTAATAGTATGACTAATTATAAGATTACTATTGTTTGAAACACTTACAAGCACCATATGGTTATGAGAGTGGCATCCAATCTCTGAAGTCGATAGAGGGCATGTATGTCTTCAAATGGCACATGTAGATCCATTGGCACAGTGTTGAAAAGTTTCTCAGAAATCTTAACTTGGATAAACTGAACACCTTTAGCACATGCTTCTAAGTACCACCCGTGAAATCTACACATCATATCAAAGAAAGATAGAGGGAAGCACTTCTCGAGTTGGCACATAGTCTCCCTCATCTGTTTACATGTCTTCTCTAACTCAGCAATGTCGATTACCTTCTTGGATATAGCATTAAAGAAGTGGTACATTCGTATGACGACCAACTTTATGTATGGTTGTTTGACAACCCCGATTGCAATAGCGAGGAATAGGGTGAGCATGGTATGACAGTCATGATTGTTGTACCCAGTTGTATTCAGCTCAAACATTGAAACAATCGAGATTCTTTACGTTTGATGAGAAACCTGTGGGGACTCTAACACCACATAGACACTTGCATATTGATTTTTTTGTCCTCAAGTGTGAGGGTAAAGCTAGCCGGTGTAAGGTAATACTTTCCATTTGGTCTTCTCTGAGGATGAAGTTTTGACTTTATTCCCATTTTTTCTAGGTCCCTACGTGCTCTAAGTATATCTTTTGTCTTGTCTGGGATATCCAATAAGATACCATCGTGCTTTAAAAAACACCCTTTGCAACATGCATAGTATCTATGGCATGGCTAGTCTCCAACTCTTTCCAGTACGATAAATATCGACAAAATGTCGATTGTTTTTTAAACATAACATCTCTTGGTGCCTTATCATTTTTCTTTCTTTTTTTCTTTTCACTGCCTTATCGAAGACAGTATGGATATTTCTGACCAATTTAAACACAAATTTACTATGATGATTGATCGGTGCCAAATCTTTCTTCTATGTACCATCAAATTAATCCTTCATTGTACGATACTTGTATTTTTTTTTGTAAGAATCGTCGATGCCGCATGTACACCAACTTACATGAGAAAGGAATGTACATTGACGATGTTTGGTTCAGACATACTACACATCCTATCTACCCTTTAACGTGTCCAGTTAGTGTCAAGCGTGCGAGATTGTCATTGATGGTAACAAAAATCATGGCATACAGTGTGAAGCTCTCTTGTTTGTAAGCATCCCAAATACGGACCCCATCTTCTCATAATTTTTTTCATATCTTCCATTAAAAGTTCTAAAAAGACAACTATATCATTGCCAGCTTGTTTAGGACTAGAAATAAGGATAGCTAGCATAAGATACTTTCTCTTGTGACACAACCATGAAGGTACGTTGTATAGGCTTAGAATCACTGGTCAAGTAATATGTGGGTTTGTTATCTCACCAAAGGGATTCATTCCATCAGTACTTAAGCCTAGCCTTAAGTTTCTAGGATCTATGGAAAATTCAGGATGGTTAACGTCAAAGGTTTTCCATTGTCGAGCATCCGCCGGATGCTGAAGCTTCCCGTCCTTTTTGCGCCCATTAGAGACCGCATGCCAGATCATGAGTTCAGCATCTCTAGAGTTGGAGAATAGTCGCTTCAATCAATCTATTATTGGCATGTACCATATCAAAAGTGTTGGAACTTTTCTTTCGTCGACCTCTTGGTCATCCAGACCGCTACCATTGCTTTTCTTCATCTTCCTCCATTTCTTTCTTTTTTGCTGATCCATAGAATCTGAATCGTCACTTTGATCATTCCTTTTGTACAATTGGCATTGCACATTTGACATCTTACATCATCATTTGAGTACTCTTTGCGGTACACTATGCAGTGGTTTGGACAAGCGTGTATTTTTTGTATGCCTAGTGCTAGTGGTGACAACAATTTATTTGCAAGGTACGTGGTAGTTAAAAAATTGTTTGGTTTCGGTAATAATTTGGCTAAGAGCTCTAGCAGTTCATTGAAGCTGGTGTCTGACCACCCATTGTTAGCCTTTAGTTTGAGAAGATCAAGCATTGTTTGCAATATCATTCACTTTTTATCACACACGTTTGGTTCAGCGTATAGAAGGTCTTTCGAAGCCTTCTCCAAAATTTGTAAGTTATCTAAGCCTCTCATTTTGTTCTCCAGTATTTCCTCGCATCTAATGTGGTGCAACAGTTCTTCGACATTGAAGCGTTGAATATTGTGACTTTCATAAACCACATCAGAATCATTGTTATTTCTTTCATCTCTCTGTTCTATGTTGTTTGCTTCTGACCTTGTCTGTTCGATGTTGCCTTCACCTCTTACCCTCTCTTTATTGTATCTAATAGTAACTTCTTGTTCTCAACTGCTTGGTGTATTTGCTTGTGTCTCTCTATGTTTGGTCCATATTGAGTAGTTCTCAATGAAACCATTTTCCAACAAGTGCTCACGGATTGTTTCGGGCGTGTCAAATATTACAACATTCTTGCACTTCTTACGTGAATACCATAATCTATTTGTTTTGATATGTACATTTCTGGTCTTAGTGGCTTCGACAAATGAAGTGACATTTTTGAAATATAAAAATGGATTTCTGCCAACGCCATTGTACATCTAAGATCTGTCCTCCATCTTCACAAATTACTAATAGAAAAATAAATAAAGAGAAAAATTATAATATGGAGGATATAAAATTAACTAGATATACAATTAATTTTTCACTCTCTCCCCTACCCCCACCCCCATCATAGTGTAGGTCTTAGTATATATGTAAACTAGAGATCTAGCTAAGTAACTATGTAGTAATACTCTTAGACAAATCAGTATAAAGCAAAGAGGTCAACAAAACTAGTTGGGGTATACAAAATCCCGCCCTAAATCTACGCCTGTACACGCTAGTTTTACTTCAAACTACTCTCACGATATCCCACCCTAAATCTACATTAAAACCACATCATAAGACCATAAAACTTTCAAAGATGACATGGATTTACCTACTGGAGTAATATCCTTTGATTAAAAACGAAATCAAAACCGCCCCCCTTGTATTCCAAATTTCCCGGTCGCCGTACGGACACACTCTTTGAAACAGAATCGAACAGAGTGCCCCGACGAGAGGAAGGAGACGAATATTTATACAGGAACTACCAGTGTCGGACATATTGAGATCATCAGACATATTGAGATCATCATAAACGACACAATACATGCGATAGCAGAGTCGTCTAACCTACGGTACCAAATATCGACACTGCTAAAAGATACTAGTTTCGGGGCTATTCTTGACGTGAGCACGATCGACACTGATATATTCATTATCGGTTTTTGTTAGATTACGTTTGTCCGACACTGAAGTGTTTCTTTCTAGTGTCGGATGTGGATGAAGTAAACAATGACTGACATTGGTGTCATTTTGTAGGATGATGTCACTTGCGTCCGACACTTTTGCGGTCACAACAGTGTCGGGTCGTAACGTTAGGGGCCATCGGGACTTGTTAGTGTTGGTTGTTATGTTCGACCGACATTATTATAATTTTTTTAGTGACACCGTAGGCTCGTTTTGTAGTAGTGATATACTCCTATATAAGTTTTGTCGCCATAGGAATTAGTCTCGGAAATAAGTATTAATCACCTAGCTAGATTAACCATCAGTCAGCAGTAAAACAAAAGCCCAAATCTAGTCTAGAGAAAAAAAAAGGTCTAATCCAGAGACCACAATCCACATGTCTGCAGACTGCCCAAACAATTGAAGCCGCCTCATCAGTCATATTGAGGAGTAAAACATCCTATATGCCAAAATAGGGTAAAATAACAAAGTGCCGACACTGGTTGACAACAACTAACACTGACACAAATAAGGATTTTCGAGTCTCTCAGGGTTCATCGTCCTTTCATTGGTGCTTATGTACTGCTTCTCCATTTGCACATTATTACTCCAGCGTTAACTTAGTAATCTCCTTTCTGTCATAAATTTGATATCATCTTTACTTGACGACAAGTCCATCTTGTAGTGGTCATCTAGAACATTATGCTTTTTACCACTCAGAGCATAGGAAATTTCATTTTAAATCAGGGTAACTTAATTTGACTGGCTTACTGAGCTTCCTAAGTTTCACTGAACGTTTTCTGGAAAATGTCAACAAACATGTTAGTTCAATATAAAAGATCCAGTGATATATCAAGAAACATAAGAGAGGCTTGTGTAGGGCAAATAAGGGGCCTCCTCAGGTGGCTTATGTCAGTAATATTACATAAAATCTGCAAATGCAGAGTGAATTTTTGAGGAAGTGAAAGAAAAATAACAGATGGTGGAAGAAATATATAGTACATGCAATCTAACAAACTAGACAACCAATTTTTCTCAAGTAACTCTTGATTGAATGTAGACCACCCACAATACATGGTGCATCCCATGACGGTGCTTGAGAAAATCTTTCCCTTCAAGCACAGTAGATTCCACTACAGTTGCCAATTCTAAAAGTAGAAAACGAAGCACTAGTGAACCTTCTTCCACACGGTGCTTGAGAGTTGTGTGTGTAGTTTCTCTCTTCGATGGTGCATCGATGCCCACGCTGTTGACGGGTGGAGGAATAAAGCACCGCTGCCTCATATGGGTGATTTGGATGGTTGAAGCATCAATCCACTGTGGCCGGTCTTAGAGTACCAATCATGCAAGAGGTTATATAAACCTAGACGTAAAAGGTCAATTTAATTGTATAATATTCCCTCTGTACCAAAAAAACATGGTATTTTAGGATTTATGATAAGAGTTTTGAGGTGCCCGATCTTTCGGTGAGGTGATAACTATCGATTTGGTGGAGTCGACCCTCACGATCTGACTACAAACGAGTAGGTCGTGTGCGCATTAGCATTCGCAAAACTAACTCTGAATGATTATTGATCTCGTCGGAACAGCAAGATCAACCTGATCATAAAGATCAATTTCTGCAAGCAATCGAAGAACAAGTAAGAACAAGATAGCAAACTGAAATCTCTCGAACGTGGGGTTCTCAAAAGTTGTCTAACAGGTGGTCGTTGGACACAATTGAAGATCAGAAAGTTTGCACAAGAGCTAAACTATAACAAAAGAAAACTTAAGTGTTTCACATAGCGGCTGGGACCTTTAAATAAGGTGGAGTACGACCAGGGGGTGCTGGGGTCGTCCTTAAACCCTAAGACGCGTCTCTAATAGGCTCAACTTAATATACGGGCCAACGGGCCAAGTTGAGGTGAAGCAGCACCTTTTGTATAATAATGACGATTGGCACTGACTCCGATATGGTATAAAGGTAAGGCGAGATCTATTCGAAAGTAGACTTCACGAGCTTTGCAGAATATACTTAAACATCCAAATTGGATTACATATGAAGTCATGGCTTCCGTTACATGTTTGTACTTTTCTGCAGTCCAAATCTACCGTGTGTAAATATTTCCATTGAAGTCCTAATCAGAAAGTATGATGTCCACATCATCCTCCTCCACTTGAATTAGAGTCGTTCTTGACTCAAGTTCAAAATTCAAAAACCACCACTCTAGCATGCCCTCTTGAAATCATGAAAGGTGGAGGCTATGGAGGTATGTATATGATCTCATCATCCTCTCCCACTTGATTTGAAGTCATACTCGACTCAAGCACAGATTCAAAACTAGCCATGTCACCGTGCCCTCTAGAACTCTCAGAAGGTGGAGGCCACAGGGGTTTGTATGTGATCTCCTCATTCTCCCCCGCTTCATTTGGAGTCGTTCTCGACTCAAGTTCTGATTGGAGAACCGCCACTCCACTGTGCCCTCTAAAAATCATGAAAGGTGACGGCCACGGGGGTATTCTAATGCGATCATGTGACGCATCAAAGACATATAAGATCTCATCGTTCTCCTCTTCTTTATAGCAAGCCGTCCTCGGCTTGATCCAGTGGTCAGCAAAATTTCTTGTTGTCATATTAGGACAAGTGATGAGCACGTAGCTAGGTCACAACAACAATTTCTCTTGCTTCATGGGCTACTCCTGTTGATAGATCACAAAAGTAGAAAAACTTTGCAAGGCATTGTTAGTATTAGTGTATGCTATTGTTTGAGACTGTTTTTACATTTCAAAAGGGTATTTCAGATTAGTACATATGACTATTTTAGACACTAAGAAATCTGCAATGTCATCATATTTGCCACTAACATGAAAAACACAATAGCTAAAATATTGCAAACTGCAATTTTGAAATAATCTCTTCTCTAAATAATTCAGGTTAGAAGGAACATCAAATTCAATATAACCTAAAGAAGTTAAAGAAGATTTGAGCTCCAACTTTGCCTCATTCAAATCAACGCAATAAAAAGGCCTATTCTCCACATGTGTGTACTCGAGAACAAAATTTTCAACTCCATACACTAGTTGTGTTTTTAGAATAAACAAAACTTGTTCACACAACTTGATACAATCATAGGACAAATGTGCATTACGAAACAAAACACAAATGTCCACATCAATTTGAACATGGAAACACAGTAAATTAAGAGCGGGCAAAAAAAGAAGAGAAGAGTTAAGAAGGAGAGAAATAGAGATAGAGTTGTATGGGACAACAAGAATGATATATTTTGTAGGATAAAATTTGAATCTTAGAATAACTTGTTTTACAGACTCTGCGTGAATGGTGTAACACTCACCATATTGAAGTCAAATTTTTTCAGCAATTGAACAATGGTTTTCTGCAAATTATTCTTTTTGGGAAAAGATTTTCTTGCATCCGCTATGTTTCCTTTTTTTCACCATTTTCTAAACAAAATGCATTATTAGGATTAAGAGACAAACTAAAATCACAAAATATTCATTCTCAAAAAAATCATAATATATGCTTTATAGATTTGACCAATCAATCACATGACACTCGCATCAAACATTCACTAAGAATAATCTCTCGGTTACATGTGACACAATGGGAATGATGCAACAAAATTTGATGCCGCTTACAAATCCAAAGAATGCCAAATCACAAAGGCTACAAACAGTAAACATTGATATGTGGATAAAATCATAAAAAAGGTTAAGCTATACCAATTTTAAAACTTTTCCAGCTTTTCCATACTTAAGATAATGGCAAATCATGTGATATAAAATAATATATTGGCAGCTCTTGGGTTGTGTTCGCTTGAACTCATTTTGCTGCGGCTGCAGCTATGTTGCTCCGTTACAGTCGGAAAACCCACTGCAGCTGAGTAGAAACGTGCTACTGAACCGATAAAAAAAAAAGAAACGTGCTACTGAACAGATGCGGCCCCAAACCACAGTAACAATCTCTCCTGCTTATTAATTTTACAGATGTAGTCTGTACAAGAGATTTTCTTGTCACGCTCGCCACCCCGCAACGCAACCGACGCTCGCCTCCCGGTCCCGCCGCCATGCCTCCATCATTAGAACCCCCATGCTTCGCGATCTTCCAATGCACTCCCAGCTCTCAATCCCCACCTTCATCTTCCCCCAATCTCGCGCGCCACGGAACCCTAGCCCCCGGTGACCCACTCACCGGATAGAGAGGAGAGAGCAAGGGAGGGCTCGCCGGCGGCGACAAAGGTGAAGCTGTGGAACAACAAGCGGGAGCAAGAGTTCTTGGAGAGCTATGCAGACCTCTACGCCATCATCAGGGCCACGGAGAAGCTGGAGCGCGCCTACATCCGTGACTTCCCTCCGCCACCGCCATCGCCCAGAGCGTCCAGAGCTGCTGTGCGCGCTCCTTCGTCGGCACTGCCCCAGCACCCTGCTGGACGCCGCCGCCGCCACGGATAACGCTGTAGGTTCCTCGTGGCTATTAAGCAGATGGGCATGCCAGCCTTCAGCGCATAAGACCTTGAGGGATTGGGGTCCGGTGAACTGAAGAAAGGAAATTCACCAGATGAACAGTACTATGAATTAGGATTCATTTTCATCCGTTCGATCAGAGTGCAACCGTTCAGATTGATTGCTACAGTATAAAATGAACCATCTACAGTTGTAATTTATGGTACTGTAGTGTCTCACATGTTACTGTGCCTGTCACTACAACCCTGAATTTTCTTCTTCACTGCAGTGGATCCGGATCCCTGACAGGGTTTGCTTTCCTGTTTCTAATTTCCTACTCTTTTATTCTTCTTGTGCAAGATTTCATCACCGTCGAGGGATGTGGGCACGATTTCCTCGGCGTGTGGCTGACGTGGTACAGCCTACCAATGAGTGGGACGACCTGAAAGGTATAGAGACCGAAGCTTGCAGCAATTTGAATGATATGATCATGAAGGGGGTACCAATCAATGTTTGAGAAAACGTTTGAACCGTCGAAACCGGCCGGCGGCGGTTTGATCGTTTTCGGGAAAATCGGAAAAATCAACCCGAAAATCGGTCAAAATTCAGTTTTTGAAATCTGCAGCGGCCGGCGGTTTTCAAACCGATTAGCCGGCCGATTTGGGCGGCTAGCCGACCGGCTTCAGGTAAAACCGTTAGGACGAAAAACCGGTGGTTTTGGCCAAAAACCTGGCGACAAAATGAAAAACCGGTAAAATATTGTAAAATAAAGAAAAAAATAGAAAAAGTTCAAAAAAATTTGGCATGACTTTTTCTAAATTATTGCAATACATTTACACAATATATACTTCATCAATGGATAATAAAAAAACACAATTTAATAATATATCCATATCAATGAAATTCATACACAAAAAGTCAATTCATAAACTCCATAGTGCATGCATAAAGTCCATACACAAAGTTCATACATAAAGTTCACACATAAAGTCCATACATAAAGTTCATATAAGTTCACATTTTACATTGGAATTATATTTCAATCAAAATAAGTCCTGTCGCACTCATCACTTGACATGATTTGAATTCCTCTAGTGATGAGCAACTCCGCTTTGAATTCATTCCATGTTTGACCCGTTCAAGCGGAAGTTGTCTCCCATTGTGAGCGCAACATGTGATAAAATTCTAGATTCTGCCATTGGTACACCCATGTAGTCGTTGAATGTGTGCTATGATCACTCATAGGATAATTGTAACACTCAAGACCTTGGTTGTAGGAGGTATCACTGTCTGTCTCCGAATAGTAAGCACCATATTAATGCTGCCTACCCTCTATTGTGGTCCTCTGTAACTGTGGAGCGCCATGGTCTTGATTCTGTGTAGCATGGGTAAAGTCTGTCTCACCTGCAAAAAAAGTCAAGTGTAAGAGAAAAGAGTTAAAATTGGTCATATGATGCGAATATATGGTTACCTGTGAAATGATAAGTAGTTGCTGGTGGCTGGGAGTCAGGAACCACGTCCACATCGCCTAGTGCATCTCCAGAATCTGGTAAGGTGGGCTTCGTTTGGCTTCTCCAGAATCTGTGGAATCGTCGTTGCCCACTTCCCTACCATTTTTTTCCCTTTACCTTTTTCTTTGCCTTTGCTCGTACTCCTTTTCTTTTTAGCACCCGTCTTTTTTCTTTGACTATGGTTCTTCCTCTTTCTTATGTGAGTGTCACCCACATTTTGTTCTGTCCATTCAGATATCGTTGAAGCACAAGACAACCTTAGCAACTGTCTACTAGCTTCATCAGTACTCACTAGACGGGATGGCAGAGGAGTGTCACTCTCCATGTCCTCTTCATCAAGAAGAGGATCAGCATCTGATCTTTCATATTCCATCTAATCTCTAATTGGAATAGAAGAATCATACAAGGACAGCTCCATGAGACGATCAAAGGGATCAGCTTCTGGTGGTTTATATATGAATCCAGCATCCCGCATCTGTATTCTGAGATTGTAGTTGACATATACCAACTTATGCAATTTGACATCAGAGAGTCTATCGCTCACTTTTGTGTGGACCAATGCGAGTGTACTCCAATTACGCTCGCATCCACTAGATGATGTGCCTTGCGACACTAGGTGCAAAGCAATCTTCTGAAGATTTGGTGTCTCACCGCGAAACATCTGCCACCATTGAACAGGTGAAGTTTTTTGATCCGCTATCATCCTGCCGGCGAACTCAAAGGCGAATGTACCTTGTTTTCTTCTTCAAATTTCCGCCTCCTGCAGGGCCTGAACACACATGTCGGTGGATGCCATACATGAAAATGCTTCTCGAATATCATTCAACATATTTGCATTCAACCCATATGAATAGTGTGCCCTTGGGTTCAACGCTCCAGCTGCACATATAGCAATAATTAGATATATAGGAATCATTAATGACATGTATAAGTGGTTATGTTGGTAAACACATTTTACCTGGATTCACAAATGTGTCATTGTAAATATTATGCATCGACGATTAATAACCTCCATGTACCTCTCGTACTCTCCATCATCGTTGCGGAAAAGAGCTTGATACTCATTCTTTAACATATGATACCTCATAAGAACTTCACTTAAGTTCGAGGTCTTATCTTGATCAGAAAACCGAAGAAATGCATACAATGGTTGCACGGCATCAACCACATACTTCATTGTGTCCCATCATGACATGCTGGCTAAGCATGAGTGTACATATCTTCCCTCATCAGTGTTAAAAAATTGACTTTCTAAGAAACTTTGAGAACACATCCATGCCATGAACTTGTCCCTCCGACGATGCATACTCTCAAGAAACATATAGTTGGTGCCAAAATGGGTTGCATTCCATCTCACCACCTCTCCACCAACAGCATGCGTCATCATGGAGTACAGCTGATTATGATTGTACAACCAACGAGAAACTCTGCGAGCAGGTTCTATCACAACTTTGTGTTCTTAAAACTTACCAATGGTCTTTAGCAACAAGTTGGTTGTATGTGCCACACACGATTGACAGACAATATGATTGTACTTGTTCCTAAGGTGCTTGCACGCTTTTTTTAGTTGGAACCATTATCAGTAATAATCTAGACAATATCCTCTGGACCGATACCAATGCACACTTTGTTGATTTCCTGCACAAGAACATGCCATCGATCAATATGACAGTGGTGCAAATAAATTGAATGACGACATGCAAGTTACTTATGAAAATACCTTGAATATGAACTCTGCTAACTGGCTGTTTCCAGTAACATCACATGACTTGTGAAAAAACATGACACAATTACAATAGATCATAAAATTTATCAAGCTTATCTCCGTAGGTCCAGTCCAAGAGTCGCACATGATAGTAACACCGTGCATCGGCAAGTCTAGCTTGAATTTCTCGAATTGCTTCTTAATGTCTTCTTCGTTTTGATCAAGGTATGTTCCATCTATTTCCCTGCCAGATAGGCTAGGAACGCCCACACCTGCAAACATAATGAATCATGATATAAATATGTGCAAATATACTGTAAACATGATGAAACAAATGAAAGTAGCATACCCCATCTCTGTGTCTCCTTGATTGCGCTAATGACGTACAGATTATCTGTCTTCCTACCAGCGATGGCTTCTGTGTGGAAGAATTTGTAAAATGCCTTTCCAATTGCTGACTTTGCTAGCTTGCTCTTTGCCGTCCATGGACCAGTATCTATTCTGGTTTGAACCCGTTCTCTGCCACTTGACTTCTGTGACATTGATCTTCTCATCTTGTCAAATAATCCCCCACCACCTTGAGAGGAACCATCACCATCTTGAGTGGAACCATCTGCACCCGAGGAACCACCTGCACCCGACGAACCACCAACACATTGCTCGAACTGACCACCATACATACGCTGTCGCTGTCAAAATTTCTCCTCCTCTCTAGATAGCCTCATGGCACCCTGCAGTTCCTCATCATCCCGCTCGGCTGTCCTATCAAGCTCCTGACAGAAATAGTCTCGCACATGGGGAGGAACGTGAGCACAACCCACCACATTACTGGCACGATGTGCCAAATATTGCTTGAATCTCTTGGCACTACCCCCTCTCTTCACACTATTGCAATACATGCAACGGAACCCGAGGTACATGTTCTCCCCGTGTTCCCAAAGTGAATCCGACTGATCCGCCATTTCTACATTGAACAATGCCTCAAATAATAGCCACCTCTAAATTGCAAAGAAATCAACCAATATTTGAGAAAAATCAAATGAAAGAAGAAATCACCTCCTCGGACAAAAACCGCACGGATCTACCGGTTAGCCGAGCAAATCGGTCGGCTAACCGGTGGTGCGGCTCTCGGGAGGCTGGGAAAAAAAGGCGCTCGGCTTGCCGGTAATACCGCTCGGCTAGCCGCTGCTTTCGGGCGGCTTCGGCTGCTCAGCAACGGCCATGGCTAGCCGCAGATTTCGGTCGGCTAGCCGGGTCTGGGGATCGGTTCCGACGGTGTGCCGAAGGACAGTGTGGAGGAGCAGCAGACGGCAGTGACGAGTGCGCGGACAGAGGTCACGGGCGCATGTTTGAGGCTCTGGGGTGGTCGAGGTGGATAAGATCTCCTTTTGTATTTTTGTGTTCTAACTTTGACGATTTTTTTTGACATGTAAACTACACTATTTTAAAAACTGATTTAGCCAGATTGTTGTGCTTTCGATCTAGTTTTTTATCATATTTTTTATTTCAAAATCTGTCAAATTTTGAAAATTCAAAAAATTTGCATTCAAAAACCTGTGAATTGGCCAAACCAGACCGGACCTTGGTACCAATGTGAGGGAGGTGTCGCAAACGGTTCACCTAGCAACCACGCTCCCGATGACCTGGGGGATTTTGAACTTTCCTCTGATGATTCTGGTTTTGAAATGGACACCCATCGTCACATTTCTTTGCAAAGTGTTGACACCCAAAAATTGCAGGGCCACCGGAGTATCCGGCACGTTGCCGGAGTGTCCGGTGAGCCCTCTCGGGTTCAGGCACTTAGCCCACCGGAGTGACTGATGAGCCCTCTCGGGTTCGGGCACTTAGCCCACCTGAGTGTCCAGAACGTTGTCGGAGTGTCCGGTGAGCTCTCTCGGGTTCAGGCATTTAGCCCACCGGAGTGTTCGGCACGTTGTCGGAGTATCCGATGAGTCCTCTCGGGTTCCCGAAATTACATGACAGAACCTCCGGCATCTTACTAGAGACTCCGGTCACCGGAGTGTCCGACACTTTACTGAAGACTCCGGTAATGCTGATTTAGGAAAATTTTCAGCTGATTGATTTTAACGTTCCTAACTCGTGGGATTAGTTGCCCTGCGGGATAAGACCATCCTTCCTCTATAAAATAGAGGCCCATGGCCGGTTGAGGATCATCTCAATTGATCAAATCATTTTGCTTTTACATTTCGTTCTTCTCCAAACCCTAATCCCCTTACTCGACCCTCGTGCTATTTTTCCTTCGTCCCGGCGATGTTTGAAGGCGATCCGGCTGGCCTGACCGAGCCCGGATCATCCCTAAGACGATCCTCCTCCGATGGGGTCCCTCTCAAGGAAGGATTGTCTAGGTGCTGCCCCAAACCCGGCGTTGAAGAAACGTCGGTGTTTCCGCACACGGACGTGTGAGCGGTGTGTTGGCCCGCACCCGATTTCGGCATCAACACACTTTTTGGCGACTCCGCTGGGGACGAATTCTGGTTGCACAAACCGAATCGTAGTTTCCACCATAACCTCCGAAATCTCCACGACGAACATCGTTATGCCATCCTTGGAGGAGTTGCCCAAGGAGACGCGCAAGGCGTTCCTAGAACATCAGAAGGCCTCTGAAGAGGCGCGCAAGGCGTGCGAGGAGCGGAAGCTGCAGGAGTACTTGGCATGTTTCAAGAAGGACCGTTAAGGCGCGATCTCACAAGTGAACGAGCCCGTTCTTCCGGCCGTTGACGACGACGCGGCCATGGGTGCTGCCAATGTAAGGACATTTTCGCACCCTTTCATTACTTTTGAAGACCTTTCGTATTACTTTGTCGATATGAAAAAGTTTTTGACGAACGATATGCAATTTATGATCAAAAAAACTTGTCTAAGTCTAAAAATGTTAGTATTGCATCATTGTCTTATGTTGGGCATGTAGGTCCTACTACTAGTGCATCGGCGCCTATTACGTCAAGCGTAGAACAACCTCCTTATAGAATGCTGTTGAACTCGTTTAGTGGGCAAACTAGTGCTTTGGTAGTATCTCCTGCTTGCATAGAGTCAATTACTAGCATCCCTAATCCGGCCACTAGCCGATTGAATGAATTGGCCAATTTTGTTTCTCCTTACCGTATTGTCGCATATAGTACATCACCTGTCCCACCAAGCGGTACGGGTATCTCTCATGGCCCTATTCCTAATGAATTGTTTAGCACCATGAAAACGAGCACACATCCCTCACCACCTGGCACATCCACTAGGCCACCCATAGCAAACATAAAGGAGTGTATGGCTCGCATTAAGAAGGACTTAAATAAACAATTTTGTGAGATGCTAGGGGTAGACCTTAAAGGAAGGGATCCGATTTATCAAAAAGCGTAACCCGCATACTTTGATTCTGTCCCATATCCCGTTGGATGGCGTGTTCTTGACTTCATCAAATTCAAAGGTGGAGATAGCAAAACCACTTGGGAACACGTTAGCCAATATGTAGCACAACTACGAGAAGCGAGTTTTAGTGAGGCTTTGAAAGTACGATTGTTTTCTTTATCACTAACCAGAACCACTTTCTCTTGGTTTTTATCATTGTCCTCGGGGTCCATATACACGTGAGAGTCTTTACAGCACAAGTTTCATGACCACTTTTATTCTGGGGACAACGAATTGAAGTTGTCACACTTGACATCGGTTCAGCAAGGGAAAGAGAAACCCGTCGTTGACTATCTTCGGCGGTTTAGAGATATTATGAATCAATGCTTTAATTTAACAATTTCTGAAAAAGACTTAGCCGACCTAGCTTTTAGTGGTTTACGGTCGCATCTTAGAGAAAAGTTGGAGGGACACGATTTTCTTACACTCACCCACCTCCAACAAAGGGCTTCGACTCAAGAAAGCCGAAGCAAAGAAATAAAACGTGACTACAAGACCCGCCGTAGCATGCATGTCGTGGAATGTAATTCGGATAGCTCCGATAATGATTACAATGACATCTTGGCTGCTGAGTTTGTTTGGCCCTCTAAGACCAAATCATTTGCCTGTGATTCGCTCAATCCGGTTCATAAGAATCGAAAACACGATGTGAAATACACTTTTGATGTAGCTAAATGTGATAAAATATTTGATGAGCTACACAAAGGTGGATACATTAAAATCGCATACACTTTACCATCTGCGGATGAGATTAAGCGTAGGACATATTGTAAATGGCATAACTCTTATTCTCATGCTACTAATGATTGCAATGTCTTCCGTCGACAGGTCCAATCGGCTCTTAATGAGGGACGATTGAGTCTTAAGGAGATGCAAATCGACAAGCACTCTTTCTCCGTTAACACTCTAGAGCTCAACCCCAAGGTGTTGATTCGACCTCATCAAGCCAATACAACCAAAGGAAAGAATGTGATCATCGGGGATGAGATGCCTTTTTCTCCAAGTGAGAAGGGTGCCTCTAGTAAGGTGGTGCTAGAGAAGTCCTTCGATGGTCAAAAGTCACCATCCAAGGCTCCAGACCTCGAAGGGCAAGCTCCACAGCCCAAGATGATAAAGCCAAAGAATCCTGAAGTGAGCAAGTGGAAGGTGAATCAAGGCAAGGCCACAGATCGGAAGATGGGGCCTAAAAGCGCCTTCGACCGGCTCATGGCTAAGTACAAGAATCAAAAGACCGATTGGAATAATCGGTCTATGAAGCGATCAAGATCACCACCTAGGGGAGGCAGCCCACCTAGGAAGGAGATGAGGCCAACTGTGAATGTGCATGGGCCTCCTCCTCCTTTTCCTTCACATGGCTTCGGAGTGCCGCCGCCGTGGTTCCATCCTATGCCTTGCCCACTGTTTCCGGTGTGGCATCCATACATGAGACCGTGGATGCCCGTGCCACCGATGCCTATGCCACTGAGGCCCGTTCCACCGATGCCATACCTGCCATTTCATCTGGGGTGGAACGGACCGAGAGGAGAACTCTTCAAAAGGCTCTCCAACCCTATTCTGGATCGGACGGATTCTCGATCGATCAAGGTTCAAGGAGGAGCTCCACCACCACGTCTAAGCAAGAGTGGCGTCCGAAGCACGGTAACGAACCTGCTCCCTCCACCGTTGTTCATCAAGAGAGTCCATCTGGAGGTGTCGTGAAAATCCACAACCGATGTCAAAATCGAGAGAGTCTTCATGGGGCCGATCACTTTGGATGATCCGATCGAAAAGGCCTCCCATGACCATGAAGCTAGTAGCAGCAAGAGCTCCTCTAAGTACACGCAACCGAGGTGGTGTCCGCATGGCTTAACCCAAACTCAAAAAAGGAAGCTCCAAAAACTACGCCTCCGAAGGATGCGAGAAGAGAAGGCAGAGAAAAAGAGGGATAAGGTCTTCAATGAGATCAAGCCGATGGTCCCTCAAGGTAAGTAGTGGAGAGTTAAGGAGCCCGAGACCCCTACTCCACCGGTGACAGACGAAGCGGAGGCTACTCCGAAGCCACTTGGTTTGGCCGACGCCATCTTGGGAGAGGACTCCAGAGCGCCCTCGCCCGCGGGAGACGTCGATATATCCGAGTTCGATGACGACGACCTCTTAGACTATGAGCCTACACCGCCTTGTGAAGGTATAGACATTAACACCATTTGCTTATCCCTTTCCGATTATTTACTTATAGAGAAAGAAGAAGTCATGACACAATTCGACTTTGGGCCAAAAAGTGCTATCTTCAAAAAGCCCGAGGAATCGGAGAACCATTTAAAACCCCTCTATATGAGAGGTCATATTAATAGTTCACCGATTTCTCGCATGCTTGTAGACAGCGGTGCTATTATTAATCTAATGATGTATTCTTTGTTTAAGAAGCTAGGTAAGGCCGATGATGAGCTCATCCGGACCAACATGACTTTGAACGGTATGGGAGGAGGAGACCCTATCGAGGCTAAAGGGGTCGCTTCTATAGAACTCACCGTTGGAAGCAAGACCATGGCTACCGCTTTCTTTGTTGTCGATATGCGCGGTAGTTGTAGCTTGATCTTAGAGTGTGATTGGATTCATGCCAATAGATGTGTTCCTTCTACCTTACATCAATTCTTGATACAATGGATTGGTGATGATGTAGAGGTGGTTCATGCGGATGCATCGGCTTGTGTTGCTATGACCGAATCATCTTTTTTACCGCATGACACCGTCAAGTGCTTGACCGGCTTAGACTTGACAAATTATGATTTTCTTAGCGTGACTAAGGATGGTTTTGTACCGGTCAATGTAAAGCCGATAGAGAATCGGCTCAACCATATAATGTGATTTAATGGATTCTACTCTTGATTGGTTGCAAAAGAGAGGGGAACACTATCGATCCAATACAAACGTTATGTGCGAAGCAATCGAGAAAATAGAAGATATGGATAAGTTAGGACAAGGATTCACATCGGTCGATCCTCTTGAGGAGGTGAACCTTGACAGCGATGATAATCTGAGACCAACTTATATAAATAAAAATCTGAAAGCCGATTATAAAGTGAAGCTAATCGGTTTACTAAAAGAATATGTGGACTGTTTTGCATGGTCTTATAATGAAATGCTCAGGTTGAGCTGCATGCTAGTTGAGCATCGGCTTCCAATAAAATCTGGTTTTAGACCTTTTAAGCAACCGATGAGGAGGTTTAACTCGAATATGCATGATCGGATTACAGAGGAAATTAACCGATTACTTGATGCGAAATTTATAAGACCTTGTAGGTATGCGGAGTGGATCTTCAACATCGTGTCGGTAGAAAAGAAGAACACCGGTAAGATTAGAGTTTGCATTGACTTTAGAAATTTGAATAGAGCCACTTCTAAAGATAAGTATCCTATGTCCATAGCTGATATATTGATTAATGATGCTTCCGGCCATAGAGTTATTAGCTTTTTTGATGGTAATGCGGGATATAACCAAATCTTCATGGCCAAAGAGGATATGTCTAAAACTACTTTTAGATGTCTCGGTTTTGTAGGATTATTTGAGTGGGTTGTAATGACTTTTGGGTTAAAGAATGCGGGTGCCACAAATCAAAGGGCCATAAACTTTATCTTTCATGATTTGCTTGGTGTTATCATAGAGGTTTACATAGATAATGTGGTGCTCAAATCGGCTGCTTTAGATTCTCACTTGGTCGATTTGCAACATGCCTTGGACCGAATGTGTCATTTCGGTTTAAAAATGAATCTGCTCAAATGTGCTTTTGGTGTATCGGCCGAAAAGTTTTTAGGCTTCATAATTCATGAAAAGGGCATAGAGGTAGATCCTAAGAAGATAGAAGCAATTAGAAACATGCAAGCGCCTACATGTAAGAGAGAGTTGCAAAGCTTCTTAGGAAAAGTGAATTACTTACGGTGATTCATTTCCAACTTGTCGAGAAATATTAATGCATTTACTCCTATTTTTCGGCTAAAGAATGAAGCCAAATTTACTTGGGGGGCAAAACAGGAAGAAGCTTTTGAGAAGATCAAAGAGTACTTGTCTTTGTCGGTGCTTTGGGCGCCTAAGGGAGAAGTCCCTTTCCGTCACTACGTAGCGGTGGAAGATGATGTGGTTGGTGCTTTTTTGACACAAGAAGCCGAAGGAAAGGATTATGTGATCACCTATGTGAGTCGACGGTTGGTGGATGCGAAAACAAGGTATACTCTCATCGAAAAACTATGCTTTTCTTTGTATCATGCTTGCACCAAGTTGAGACATTGTTTACTATCTAGCACTTGTGTGGTTGCTTGTCAAACCGATGTTATTAAACATATGTTGCATAGGATGATTCCTAGTGGTAGGCTTGGTAAATAGGCTTATGCATTTATTGAATATGATTTGGCTTATGAATTGTTGAAATCCATAAAAGGCCAAATTGTTGCTAATTTTATTGTTGAACATCGGATTGATTTAGAACATGATCTAGATGTTGCTTATGTTACTTTTACCCCTTGGAAGTTATATTTTGATGGATCAGTTTGTAAAGAGGGTCAAGATGTTGGTGTGGTTTTAGTATCTCCTCATGATTCACACTTTGAATTCTCAAATCAATTAGAGTATGATTGCACCAATAACTAAGCCGAATATGAAGCATTGTTGTTCGGTTTAAAGATGTCGGAGTCCATGGGGGTTAAGCATGTAGAGGCTTTCGGTGATTCATTGTTAGTAGTGCAACAAATTTCTAAAAATTTTCAATGCTTAGACGGATCATTGAATGCCATCTTAGATAAGTGCCTAAACATCATTAGAAGAATGGATGAATTTAACATACATCATGTGCCTAGGCTAGAAAACAGTGAAGCCAATGAGTTGGCTCAACAAGCATCGGGTTACAATGTTAGTAAAGTTAGATTTTCAGTCAATAAGAAACTGATACTTGAGGTGTTGGAATTAGACCGTTCGGGCACTAACACGTCAAACAATGATAGTACCGAATCACTTGATTGGAGGTCACCCATAATTTCATACATTCGCAGCCCAACCCAAAGTATAGATAGGAAAGTTCGGCATGTGGCTTTTAAGTATACTTTGATCAATTGTGACTTATATCGCCGAACATGGGGTGATTTTCTTTTGAAATGTTTGGGTGATGACGAGGCTAGAGTAGTTATGGGAGAAGTTCATGAGGGCATTTGTGGTACGCATCAATCGGCTCCGAAAATGAAATAGTTGTTAAAAAGAGCCGGATTCTATTGGCCAACCATGATTGCCGATTGTTACCGCTACTACAAAGGATGCAAATAGTGCCAAAGATTTGCAATCATTCAATTGACGCCCGCAGCTATAATGAACCTCATTATAAAACTATGGCCATTTCGAGAATGGAGATTGGACTTCATAGGGCAAATACATCCTCCATCTTTGAAGGGACATCGTTTCGTGTTGGTCGCGATGGATTACTTCACCAAATGGACCGAAGTAGTGGCTCTCAAGAACATGATGCACAAAGAGTTAATTGAGTTCCTTACCGAGCATATTATTCATAGATTCGGCATACCTCAAACTTTGACTACCGACCAGGGTACTTTCTTTACGTCCGGTCATGTTAAATAGTTTGCCGAATCCTATGGAATTAGGATACTCAATTCATCTCTATATTATGCTCAAGCCAATGGTTAAGCCGAGTCCAGTAACAAAACGTTGATTAAACTCATTAAGAAAAAGATAGAAGACCATCCCAAGATATGGCATGAAGTCTTATCGGAATCATTGTGGGCTCATCGGCTATCTAAGCCATGGGGCACCTAAGGTAACGCCCTATAAACTTATGTATGGACATGAGGCCGTTTTACCCCGTCGAGGTAAATCTAGGAGCTCTAAGGTTAGCCAAACAAAATGATGTATCCATCGATGAGTATAGAACTCTAATGCTAGACAATATCGATGAAGTCACCGATAAGCGTTTAAATGCCTTGAAAGAAATTGAGAGACACAAGGCTAGAGTTTCTAGAGCCTACAATAAAAAGGTGAAAGTCAAAACTTTTCAGGTGGGCGAATTGGTTTGAAAAACTATTCTGCCCATAGGCTCAAGAAGCAACAAGTTCAAAAAATGTCTCCTAGTTGGGAAGGGCCATATCGAATAATAAAAGTCATTGTCGGAAACGCATACATGTTGGAAGATGTTCGTGGAGAATCATTACCTAGGGCCCTTAACGGCCGATACTTGAAAACGTATAATCCAAGTGTATGGCAAGAAGCGTAAGACAAAAGTGGCCGATGTGAAGAACATCGTTGCCAAAGTTGAATACAATAGCCGATGAGTCAAGAAAACCATCGTCCTTAGAGGTTTTTGGGTGCTTAACTGTTTTATGGTGTAGGAACTTCACGAAAAAATAGGGGGAGGGCATATGTTGACACCCAAAAATCACAGGGCCACCAGAGTATCCGGCACGTTGCCGAAGTGTCTGGTGAGCCCTCTCGGGTTCGAGCACTTAGCCCACCGAAGTGTCCGGCATGTTGTCGGAGTGACCAGTGAGCCCTCTCGGGTTCGGGCACTTAGCTCACCGGAGTATCTGGCACATTGTCGGAGTGTCCGGTGAGCCCTCTCGGGTTTGGGCATTTAGCCCACCGGAGTGTTCGGCACATTGCCGGAGTATCCGGTGAGCCCAATCGGTTCCTGGAATTACACGATGGAACCTCCGGTATCTTATCGGAGACTCCGGTCATCGAAGTGTCCGGCACTTTACCGGAGACTCCAGTAATGCTGATTTAAGAAAGTTTTTAGCTGATTGATTCTAATTTCTTTCCTAACTCGCGGAATTAGTTGCCCTGCGGGATAAGACCATTCCTCCTCTATAAAACAGAGGCCCATGGCCGGTTGAGGATCGTCCCAATCGATCAAATCATTTTGCCTTTACATTTTGTTCTTCTCCAAACCCTAATCCTCTTACTCGACCCTCGTGCTGTTCTTTCATCCTAGAGACGTTTGAAGACGATCTAGCTGACCTGACTGAGCCCAGATCATCCCTAAAACGATCCTCCTCCAACGGGGTCCTTCCCAAGGCGGAATTGTCTAGGTGCTGCCCCAAACCTAGCGTTGAAGAAACGTTGGCGTTTTCGCACACTGACATGCGAGTGGTGTGTTGGCCCGGACCCGATTTTGGCATCAACACAAAGGAAGGCACGATCTAGAAGCTATGGAACGCAGAGCCCAAGCTCTCATGCTTGAAGTGGGAATTTCGTCTCTTCAGGACATCCCAAGTGCCTTGAGGATCCCTAACGCTGTGCTGCTCAAGAGGAGCTTTGATAGACAGAATCTCAATTACGAGCTGATTGTCAAGACCAAAACTGCACAGAAACAGTTGGGTGATCTCCTGAAAGAGTGTTTCATGAACAAATCTGGCGTTGTGTATTGTCTCTCAAAGAACGAATGTGCAGACGCTACCAAGTTTTTGAGGGGGAAATACAAGATCAAGTGTGCACATTACCATGCTGGCATGGCAGTTCGTCAGTGAACCAGCGTCCAAGAAAAATGGAACAGTGGGGAGGTCAAAGTTATATGTGCTACTATTGCCTTTGGCATGGGGATAGACAAGCCTGATGTGGTAATGTATCTTTCTTATGTCTTTACGTGGGATGTTTTCTTGTTATAATGTGGTAGGGATAGACAATTCTTTTGAAAAGTGCCGCTGCTTCTTCCCTTCCTTCCCTTCCTGGTTATTGGTGTAACACCTAGTGTTTCTCAAGGTCGAGAATAAAAATTTTCAGAAAGAATTCAAAAAAAATTTAAAAGTTACAAAAAATGAAATGTGTCACACTCCGTTTCCGGAATGCACGGTGATACATGTATCAGTCCCTGGATCAGTAGCTGATACGCACAACACAACTGAATGTATATCGAAGGCATACTTCAAAAAGAAAATAGATACCTAAGACAGAACTTTTAGTGGCAACGCGGTGAGGATCTCTATGATCCTACACCGGTCGACCAGCTAAAAACGAAGCAAGCAACGGAACACCAAGGCTCCAATCCACAAGCAAACTTGAGAAGCAGAACGAAAACCCAGTATGTCGTCACCTACGCGGTCCTCTCAGTCTAAAACAACAAATACAAACGGGTGAATACATAAGGTACTCAGCAGGCTCTAACACTAAGCAAGGGTATATGTATAGATGCATATTTGGTTGTAGCAAGGATGAGGCTACAGGGTTCAATTTTGCAAAAAGCCAGTTTTTATGCATGGTTCACTACAGAAAATTTTTAAAGGGAAGTAAAAACATTTGTTGTCCATATTTTTGTAGGTTGGACCTGGAGAGCATAAACCATCCCCGCTAGTTCTCAAATTTTAATTGAAAGGGCATCCACTATCCCATAGAGACACTTTCCAAAGCACAGGCATTACACCCACTAACACGCCAAGGATAATATAGAGAAAACTAATCGTAAGGTACCCGAACAAGTAGCATGTCAATACCGTGACAACGGCCATTTCGGAAGGATTTTTACACTGTGCAGAGGTTATACACTGTACCCACACGCTATGTCTTCTTTCGCGAGCAAGAAAAGCATAACGTTTACCCCACAACTATATAGGCTTCCACAGATTCCACCCAAGATATACACAGGGGCTATCAGTCGGGGTTTCACCCTCCCAATGACGCGACAGTACATTCTCGAAGCCGGATCATGGAGATTTACCACAGCCATGTATTTTCCTAGTCCCCTACTACGTTGGATATTACAAAACCAGGGGCTATATCCGTGGGCTTACGGTCCCATGACGCGGGCAATTACATAGTCGAAAGCTAGGCAACGAGTTATCTCACACCCTTCTCCTGTCCCCTTGTGACCTCCAAATGGCTTGATGCGGAATACCTAAATAGCGGGGATAAGTCCCTCCCGTTTGTCGGGTTCTATGGTTGCACAAAATTGCTAAGTCGAGCACTAACGAACCGGTCCTTATACGGCAGGGGTGGCGTACTTGTCCACGGCAGGTGGACCAAACCGAAGCCTACACACCTATCACCATCACATCTTGTGAGCCCCACCCCACGACCAGAACCACCCATCTTCACCTAGCACAAGTTGCACTAATCCCGTCCCATTTTGTTTTACACACACCACCAAACACATTTTAACGCATTTTGTAAATAAATAGTGTATGGTGCGGTGATGCAAAACATCGCAAGGGGGTTCCTAAGCATTCTAATAACAAGGCAACTTTCTGTTTATTAAAGTATTTTAACGACGGTAGCCTATGGTTAACAAGGAGGGTGTCGTCAACGGGTAATTAAGGTATTTAATATTAATGTCTAGCAACCGACACTAATATCAGCAAAATAATCGATCAAGTAGGATTATAACTAACACAATGTTTTAAATCAAAATATCATGCATACAAGAATAGATAGGCACTATAGGAGCATTGGCAAAATATAGGTTAAATATGATCAGGGGGTTCGAGCTTGCCTGCAAACTCCTAATCTTCGGAGATTGAGGTCGGAGGCTCTTCTTCAAGATCCTAGCCTTCAATCTCTGGCTTCGCGTACAATTCTTCATGCTTCTCTTCACATGCAGTCCTTCTGGCTCCTCTCGAATCTTGGCTCTTCTTTACGCTCAGCGTTATCTACGTGAAAAGAAATGCCTAATAAAACTACCGAAAAGAAACAACGCTCGAGAAGAAGCAATAAAATCCATTGAACTCTGAATAAGAACCAATTAAACTCCGCGAGGGAAAACTAGTGCAAGTCATGCATGATGCGGTGGTTGATATGCCTAGTGCAGCTTATGGAGAGTGTTCTAGGTTTCCTGTGGTGTGTAGCTATTACTATGAGCGGCTAGGCACACCAGTATAGTTAATGGTAAGGCATGTGCACGTGTAGTTCTTTGAACAGCACGAATGCCTTATATTGAGAACTTAAGGCATTCGCATGGTGCATAGTGCGTCATTTTATGTAGACCTTAGCTTAATGACTAATATTAACAGTAAGTGCTTTAGCTCCTAGTTCATTTTAAGCTACATTTAGTTAGTGCTCATGTGATCATGTGGGGTGTATAGTGTATCATTTAACTATCTAGTTTCTAGTGTGTAACCTCTAGTGTGTAGAGATTAATTATAGGATTCTAGGCTTATAGCTAAACTAGTATGGTTCACTGGCGCTTACGTGCACTAATGAGGTAAAATGCATAAAGGTGCCATCTAATACTTTATTTAAATTAAGTATGCATAAAACCTATTGTGATCAAAAGATTAATTACTTTGATTCCTAATATGCAATTGCTTTCTAATGATTAAGGACTAATTACATGCTTTTATTTTATAGATAAATTACTAAAGCCAATGTGTCTCTTATGTCCTAATGCATGCAGATGCAAGGCAAAATGCCTATAGGTGCTATATTTACTTCATTCCTAACATATATATGTAGGAAATCTAGTATTTAGCTACTAATTATAATATTCTAGTTTTATCTAGTTTATAGGATAGAGATGAGATGCATATGCGGTTATTCAACATTTATTTCCTATTATGAAGGTAATCTTAATTATTATTGAGTGACTAATAATTAGATATTGAGTTATTCTTGTAGTTATACCATTAATGCTAATAGGCGGCCGTGCACTAGCGTATGCTGATGTGTTGCACGTGCTTCCTAGTGACTAATCACTTGATTCTACAACTACAACTAAACTACTACATTAAGTAGATGATGCCAACTATGGTGCGGTGAAGGGCATAGCACTATCGTTAATTATCTAATTTATATACATATCGGTGCGTCATCCTAAGTGAGCAACAATTAATTACCTAGTTCAATATATATAATTAAACTATTAAAATTACCTAGTGGCACATGTGCTAATAGGTGCTATTGTATGAGTGAACGCTTACGGGCTGCTATCTAGGTATTCACTTACTTTCTAATATTTAGCTATTAGTATTTAACTACTGATCACATAATTCTATCCTTAAATTAAATTACTTAGCGCTAATATGGGTATGCATACTAATGTGTGCTAAACAATGACGTCATGCTATGATGAGATGCACACTAGCTTATTATGAATCTACGCTTAGGGATGCATCATAATTAAAGACTTGCACTAACATCAATAAAACCAATAGAAGAAACAAGCAATTAATCTCCGCAAAGACTACTATAAAAACAAACCAGCAAGATCGGATGTTGGCTGAGGTTTGAATGACTTAATGTTGGTGGGGCTCGAGACAACGGTTCCAACGGTGTATTGGTTGCTGTGAACAGTATTGGGATGTGGAGGTGCTGATGCAAACAAGGTGCTCACGACGAAACGAAAGACAGGGACCCCCCCACCCCCCCCCACCCCCCGTGGACACGCTACTCGGCACGTGTCATGAAACAGAGGATAGACCACGTGGTCACGCGGTTAGGTCAGTGACCTTCGCCGTTTTCTGACGTTGTCAGGTGGTCTGTGACCAGAAACTAAAAAAGACTGCGTGGACACATGGCTCGGCCTGTGTCCACGACCTCTGGACACATGTGTGTCCCGAATCGGGGAAATCCCGTGGACACGTGGTTCGGCCTGTGTCCACGGCCCTTGGACACATGGGTGTCCAGAATCGGGGAAAATCTCTTGTGGACACGTGAACTGTGACGTAGACGTGTCCGTGTCCATGACCGGCTCGCAGGGTCACGCTGCCCACTGGTTAGAGACCAGGGCGATGCCTCTTCTTGCGCACGAGCACCGGGGCGCAGTGCGGGACGTTGTCCTGCCAAGGCTTCGCCAGCAGGGTTTAGCTTGTGGTCACGCGAACGTGACTATGTCCAAGTCATGTGGCACGTGCTTTTGGCCCGGTTGTGACCTGACCCGTGGTCACGTGGCCGTGACCGTGTTCGGGCTCCAGGACACATGTGAACGGTTTGGCCGGCTACCGTGTCAGGGACACGGGCCGACTACCGTGTCCAACCCCTAAGGGGGTATGTGTGCGTGGGTGTTTCTGTAATTACAGAAATGAACAGGGATCTTGGTGAAAAAGTGAATAGGACTGTTGTGCCAAGAATCAGGGAATCAGGGAGCTTTCTGTAAAGGTATTTTTACCATGCAGCCAATCCGTTAGAGAATATGCGGCAGGGACCAATATGCGAGGAATTGGACTTCCGGGGGCTTGATGAAAAAAATATGAGAGTGTCCCGTGGGCTGCTGGAGCCGTGGCCCCTGTTCACCGCTCGGCGGACTGCAGCAGGGGGCCGGTCCACACCGTCGCCCTGGACCTTGCCGGTGTCCAGGCAGCAAGCCGGTCGGAGGGCCTCGGCCCCAGGCGGTGAAGCAAAAGGGCGGCGCTGGAGGGCTCCCTGTGGGGTCAATCGGGCGAGGGAGCCGCCCTGCAGTGTAGAGCCTTGATGTGGGCTCAGAGGAGCCGGACAGAGGCGGCACCGCGTCGTCGACGGAGAGGAACGGCGCGCCGTGGCAGAGCGCGGCGACGGTGGACAGCGCCAGCTCGCAGGGCAGGCGTGGCGGCTCAGAATCCCATCGGAGGAGCAGGCGGCCGGCGTGCTGAGCCGTTCCACGACCACATTGGAGACAGGGACGCACTAGTGGGCGCCGGCGTCGGAGGGCACGCAATGTCCGGCGGCGACGCATGGCGGGCTCCGCCAGAAATTGGTGTGGCCAGGAGGAAGGGGAGGCCCCGTAGGTCGCGCAGGCGATGCCGGAATGGGGAGCCGCTCGCCGGAGGAGGCAGATTGCGGTGACGCGAGCCAAGAGAGTAGGAGCGACGGTGAGGGACGAAGTTCGACTCAGGTCAATCGAGGGACAGGTGGAGTTCGTGCGCGACGAGTGTACAGGCAGGTGGCAGCAGCGCCCACGCATCTGCAGCGCATGGCTGGATGCGTGGCGAGGCGTACGCAGCAGTGGAGGGCGACGCAGGGAGGAAGGAGATGACGCTGACAGGCGGGTCCCACGGGTTTTTCTATTTTTGGATTTTCCCGGAATTTCTGCAGCAGCTTTCTGTTTTTCCTTCAAAAGACTAACTTCCCTAGATCCGATGAATTTGAAATTTTGCAGGGTTAAAGAACATTTCATGACGAACAACTTTTGTTTTGGGATCATCTCCAAATTCGAAATCGATTTTACTCAATAAAATTCGGAGAATAGGTGTCTATTTGAAAGGAGTAAATTAATTTGGACGAGGTCGAATAGGATTCAAAAGAGTTGATGGGTTTAGAATTCAAGGAATTCGATATGTTTGGAATTCAAAAGTATTGGTTGGATAAAAGAATTGAAATTCAAGAACGCAAGGAAACAAACGGTAAAAAAACAAAAAAGGGGGTCAATCACTTGTCATACTTCCAAATTTTAATATTTTGAAATTCAAAAGTTTTAATTTTAGTATTGGTTTGGAATTCAAAAGTTTTAATTTAGTGAGGTTTTTTGTCCTTTGAGATAGGAAAGAAAAGAGAAGATGAGAAGAAGAAGGAAAAATGTTAGGGTGATTGTTAGAAAAATTTTGAATTATGCATTTTTAAATTAGTCCTAAAATTTGTGATGTCACAAAATGAAACCAAGTCAGAAATTCAAAAATTGAATTTGAATTCGAATTTAATAGTGAACATCCAAATTATATATATATATATATAAAAAAAAATTCATTAGGTTTGTTTCAAGAGCCCAAATAAATTTTCAGTTCTTATCAGCCACCTGTTTTGAGACTATTCCAGAATAAGATCCATTTCGAATTTGAACTTGACCCCAAAATAAAAAGTTGTTTCCCATGGCACATTCTATCATCTTGCCAAGTTTCAAAGTTTCCGGAGCTCGGGAGATAATTCCTAAAGTCCCTAAAAGTTGGTTAACTGGTTTGACTTAACGGTTAGCTGTTTTCAAAAATTCAATATCTTCAAGATCCTTTTAGATCCACCTGTGAATGTTGGTTAGAGTGAAGACCACAAGTTTATAAATTCTTTTACCAAGTTTCAAGATTTTCCGAACTATGGAGATATTTGCTTTCATATCTTAGAATTCGGTTAACTGATGCAGAGGATTTTTAGTCTCTTTATCAGTTAGTCGATTTCGAAATCCTATATCTTCTATCTCCTTTGAGAACATTTTGTGCATGGGATCTATGTTGTAGATTCCATGTTGAAGAGCCATTCTCCCAAGTTTCGTTCCAATCGGAGCTTGGAGAGTATTTCTTTTACACCACAAAGTGGTAGGCTGCTCTGTTTTTCAGAAGTATCAGAAACTCCCTTATTGTGTAACCAGTTTCGAAATTCAATATCTTTCAATTCCTCGTGTAACTGCCTGTTCATGTCGGTAGGATGGTAGAACTCGTTGTCTAGAATATCTCCACCAAGTTTCATTCACATCAGAGCTCGGGAGATATTTTATTAGTACCCCAAGTGTCATCTTATGTATAGTTTCCAAGAGACTTTAGTTTAAATAAAGTTATCGTTTCTGCGCTTTTCAAAATGTTGTTTTATTAACTTAATCAACAGTTCGTTATATATTTTATTGTGTTTGAGTTGCTTCTGATTATGACGAAAAGAAGCAGATTTCTTTTTTCAAAAAATAGAAAGTGTTAGAAGCATATTCAGAATAATTATCCGCTGGTGTTTAACGACTAGCTCTGACGGCCCTATGCTAGAGGGATTCATATTCTTTACAGCTGTGTTTAAAATGCAAATTTACTGTAGCGATATTTCACTGTTCACCGTGCCCTGTAGCAGTAAATATGAATCGCTTGTTCTCGATCGGACGGTTGAAATTTGAGCTATTGCCACCTCTCTGCATTAAAGCCTCTAATGAAGAGGATATGGATCAATGCTAGAGTAAGGAACTCATATTTTGATGTCTAAATGCCACTAATTGAACTGGAAAAAACATATATCTAACTTTACAGATCATAAAATATAGCAGGAAAAGTATAGTATTAGTCACAGCCATTGTTTAGAAAGTGATGAAGACCATGAAACGCTGAACACTCAGATACCTAATACTATCTCCATCTCATTCTAAGTGTCTTTTTAACTTTTAGATAGGAGTATCATATTTGGTTGTTCGTCTTATTCAAAAAATTTATGTAAAAATAAAACAAATAACTCCTGCTAAAAATATTCACTACAAGAAAAATATTTTTTAGTCACCAATAATTATTTGATCACTATATGTGTAATATTATTTATTATAACTATTTTGTCATAAAAAATCTTGATCGCATTTTGGTGACTCAAAACCTTCGCACTGTTGGTCACTAAAATTATATACTAGCTACTAAGAAACCCTTAGTAATACACCTTGGTCAAATAAAAAATATATGACTCCATTAAAAATCAAATCTTGATCACTACTTGTCAATTTTTAGTGATCAAACTTCTTGGTCACTAAAACTTAGTGAGTAAAACTCTATTTTTTGGTAGTAATTTATAATAATAAAAAATTCACAATAAAATAAATTTTTTAAACAATTTTTTTGAAAAAATGAATTATCAAACATGATTTATCGAAGTAAAAAATCGTTATTCATGCCCATTTGGAACATGTGATTCACTTCCACTTTCTCCAATTTTACTTTGAAATTGAACTGGTTTATATGTAATTAGAACTAGTACGTTCTAAACACTCTGTTTGGAACATAGGAATTTTTTCTATTCCTTTGATTTTTTGTGGAACTGAATTTATTTTTGTAAAATTTCTGTAAAATTCGAAGTCCAAATGGGGTCTAAAATGCGAGGGGAAGTAGAAGAGAAAAAGCTGCATATTAAAATCAATAAAGACTTGAATTTGTAGACGCTCATCAGGCCCTCAATCGCGCCTCACGCTGGAGCACTGGCTATCCAGCGACCAACCCTATCATGCGTTTCCTTTCCCTCCACTCCACCTCCTCCCTCGCGTTCAAATTTCAAAAACTCAAAACCGGATACAGAAAGAGAGAGCGCCCGAGGGTATAGCGCGGGAAAACGGCTGGAAACCACGCGCTTCCCCGCTGCCTCGGTGGCCGCGCCAGTTCCGTTCCTCCTCTCACGGCCATCCGCCGCCGGTCGCTGCGAGCGGGCCCAAGCGGCGCGCTTTAAAATCCCCGGCGGCGTCTCCTCTCCCACTTTCCCTTCCACTTTTCCCCCCACCAACATTTCTTCCTCTCCCTGCGCAAGGAGCACGCTGCGGTCATGGCGGCGGCGGAGGCGGATGGGGAGGTGGGGTCGAGGACGGGAGGGAGACGGGGCAGCGGTCGGGCGCGGGGGAAGGGGAATCGGCGTGGCGGCGGCCGCGCCGGCGACAGGGTGTTCGCGGCGAGCGCGGCGGCGGTGGGAGGCGTGGCCGTGGGGGATCGGCTGCTCAGGGAGAGGCGGCACGCGCCCAACGCGTACTGCGAGCGCGACACCGACGGCGAGGACGATCAGGTAGGTGGTTTGGGCACGAACGAGCAACGGTCGGCTCATTTCCCTTTTTTTTGGCTTCTTAGTTGGAAAAAAAGGGTGTAAGAACTGAGTGTCCTTATCCCACGAACCGATGCGCTGTTCGTTAGAACATTTGATCGCTAGTCAGATTACATTTCAATAGGGAAAGATGCGGTCGTTTTGTTCTAAATAACATGAGCGCATCTGCATCTTCTGCCCTCTTCAAAACAACAATTATGCAGATCGAATGAATGAGTTTTCTACGCGTCAGTCACTGCAATGCCGAAGCTTTATCTTTCCATTTCACTATTGGTTTACGATTGGTTCAATGCGTGGTGTAAAAAGCTTTTAACTTTCCATTTCGTTTTCCACTCTCAGTAGAACCATGCGCTTGCCATTTTATTGGTTGAAATCTTGGTGACGAAATGTTGTTTCGCCGACAGGTTGATGAAGAAGTTGCGGGTAATCTAGTCCAGCCCAAGGCTGCCAAGAAAAGTCATGCTGGGAAGAAGGGAACCAGAAAAACTAAATCACAGCAAGCGGGAAGGAAGGCCCGATTCTCCACTGGCAGAAGCCAAGACCAAATGAATGGGGCAAGTTTCCCGACATCATTTCTTGCAATTGATTTCTTATTTCCTTTAACCAAGTAACTTTATATGATTTGTAGGTATAGCTAGCTCCAGGTTGTGTCTAATGTTTTATTAAAACTTATCTTTGTTAGGTTTTTTTTCCTTGGCTTTGCAGCAATTATATTGCCAATGCTATTTTGTCAATGTGATCTTTTTCATTTGTTTCTGTGCTCGTTATAACTAGCAGATGCTACATATGATGTACTGCCATTCTTCTATATATCCTCTTTTGGCATCTTCCATCATATGTATAATTGGGAATACTATTATTTTTGTTTAGGAAAACTACTTATATCCATTGGCTTAAACTCTAATCCTGTATCCGGCATGCAAAAACTCTATCCCTCATGTGCCATTGGTCCTAAATTTCAATCCCTTCAATACCACTTCAGCTAATTTCACCTGTGATGAAAATGTGAAAAAGTCAATTTTACCCTTGGGTCCACTTGTCATTTGCATCTTCCTCCTCTTCGTTTTCTCCCCTTTCCATCACATTGCCACTGATGCTTCTTCCGTACAAATGGATTCATCCAAGAGAATAAAAAGGAGCTAGATTCACATGGCAAAAATTGCTGAGATATGCAATAGTCATCTTACAAATGGATTCATATAGAATTTTTGAAAGTTGTTTTTCTTTGTAATGTAATCCGATGTATGTTAGTTTAGGTATCAGGCTATTAGCACATGAGTTTTATGCACTCTATGTTGATGGGCTATGTTCATTCACTGGCAGGATGATACTGGAAAAGTGAAGAACAAGGGGTCAAAGGATGATGCGATTTCATGTACAGCAAATAAGCGGAAACAAAGAGATGCAGGAATGAAACAAACAAAAAAGTTGAGGATGGATGAAAAGAAGGCCTTACCCTGCAAGGATAAACTGTCTGATGAAAATAGCAGGGTAAACCACTCACTTCCTTGTATACACTTGTTATGGAATGATTCTCCATAATTATTTTAATGATGCAAGTTGTTTCAATTATTATCTTTAAGGGGAAGAAAATGTTGACTGGGGAAAATGCCCGGATGTGCCACCAATGCCAAAGGAATGATAAAGAGAGGGTAGTTTGGTGTACGTCATGCAACAATAAGCGCTTCTGTGTGCCCTGCATGCAACGGTGGTGAGTTATTGCAGTATTGTTTTGCTATACTTATTGCCCATTAGATGGTGTTTTCTTATATGACATCTGCATTTTATAGGTTTCCTACACCTAGTCAATATCCTATGCATCCACTAAATTCTTCACATTGTATGACTATTTTTGTCTTCTGTGCTATGTAAAATTTTGTTCAAATGTTTTTGTTTTGTTGGCTGTTGACATCCAGCCAGATCTTGTGCACTGTACAACACTAAACTGTTCTGGGTAAATAGGTATCCTGATTTATCAGAAGATGAATTTGCTGCAAAATGCCCCTATTGTCGCAAGAATTGTAATTGTAAGTTGTGCTTACGGATGCAAGGTGTTAAAGAGGTATGATATCTTGTATTTCACTTTTATATAATTCCATTTCTTTTGTAGATCTGTTTCTTACATTCTTGTCAATTGTACTTTTTTGAACTTCTCTATGACTTAATATTCCTCTTGAAACAGCCTCCAAAAAAGGAAATTTCTGAAGAAAATCGAGTCCGTTATGCTTGTCATGTTGTTTGCTTGTTGCTTCCCTGGCTGAGAAATGTGCAACAGGAGCAGATGGAGGAGAAGGAACTAGAGGCTAAAATAAAAGGTATTGTGTTCAGGACTTCTCTGTTATGTGACATGCCCTAGTGACTCTGGTGGCTGGACATTGTAATTTACTTTTTGTTTGCAGGTGTTTTAGTGAAAGAAATGAAAGTTGAAGAAGCTGAATGTGCTCTAGATGAGCGTGTGTATTGGTGATTCCCATCTCCTAAATACTAATGCTGGGGCGAACTTTTTACCCATTGTTCGGTTTCCTGTATAATTTTATAGCAGCAAACATTTGATTCTCACTTTTTATTCTTTTGATAATACAGCAATAGGTGTAAAACATCTATAGTGGATTTTCATAGAAGCTGCAAGTACTGCTTCTATGACTTGTGCCTTTCATGCTGCCGGGAGATCCGCAAAGGTGATATTCCTGGAGGAGAAGAGGTAAAAAATGTACTGAATGAAGAAGATAGAGGAAGGGATTATATCTTCGGTTTGGAAAGGAATGAGGAAGATAGAGGAAGGGATGGTTTAAAGCACAAGACCCTAATTGCTGAGCCTTGCAATGGCCTGGATTCTCTAAATAATACTTTGCTACTGTGGAAAGCAAAGAATGATGATAGCATACCTTGCCCACCGAAAGAGCTAGGAGGCTGCGGTGGATCAGTTTTGGACCTCAAGTGCTTGCTTGGAGATAAGGTACTTCCTGAGCTAGAAGAACGAGCTGACAGGGTTGTCAGAAGTGAAATATATGCAAAAGCAATGCCCCAAAGTCATTCTTGTCCTTGCTATGATCATTCGAGAAAGGTGAGAACTCAGAATGTTCGAGAGGCTGCAAATAGGAAGGGATCGTGTGATAACTACCTCTACTGTCCTGTTGCCACTGCTATCAAGGAGGATGACTTGGCTCACTTTCAGATACATTGGGCAAAGGGTGAGCCAGTTATTGTTTCTGATGCTCTTCAGCTGACCTCTGGTCTTAGTTGGGAGCCATTAGTTATGTGGAGGGCATTGCGAGAAAAAAAGACCAATGGTGACATAGAAGACGAGCACTTTGCTGTCAGGGCAGTAGATTGCCTTGATTGGAATGAGGTTAGGAACTCAATGTTTCTGAATTTGTGTGCACATTGAGCTCTATTTATGTTAGTATTGTATATGAATGTTCACTTGAATTTTCACTTAGTTTGCTTGGTTCTTTTTTCTGGGTTGTTTGGGGAGTTGGCTCTGAACCATTTTTGTTTCCCTGCCATGTGAACATTTGTCCTATGGTGCATTTCTTTTCCCCATTCTGATCCTGATGTGATTCAAGTTCAATAGATAATTTCTTGATTGCCAAATGCTTTTCTTTGTATTATTTTCCATAGATAATTGACATGAATTACTGAATTCGGAATTCGACTTTCCATTTCAATGTTCTGGTAATGATGATATCCATATGTATGCAGATGGTCCACAGACTGCTCTGTTATGTACTTGGTTGTAAATAGTTTTAGAACCAAAAAACTGAAGTAAGGATCATTGTTCTGCTATATCAGCTATAGCTGTAGATCCCTATCATTAGCCATTAAGGACTACAGTACATTAAGGACCTTTGTGCTGGCGATAACTCCATATATAATTTTAGGACAATATCATGCTAGTTTGGATTCTTAGTCTATTGAAGCCTGAACACATCTCTTATATACCTCGAGCCTGATGAAAACATAACAAGGCATGTCTTGTTCTTTTTTCAGTGCTGTGGCATTCATATTTAATATTTAGAATATAAGAATATACCTTTGATCTACTTATGGATTATGGTTTGTAATGTAGTTAACTTTTCTAATCTATCTGTTTTAAGTTATGCAAATATTTGTTGTTTTCTATTATTTTGATGCTAACACACTGCAAGGTGTTTTGTCTCTAGCCTTTTTTACCTTTGCCCTACTGCTACATCCCTAAGAACACTATTTCATACCATTGTTATTTACATTTACATATAATAGTAAGCACTTAACACACTGTCATTTCATGTTGAAGGTGGAAATCAATATACATATGTTTTTTGTTGGGTATATGAAAGGCAGAATGCACCCCAAGACAGATTGGCCTGAGATGCTTAAGCTAAAGGACTGGCCACCATCAAGCTCATTTGATCAGAGATTGCCTCGCCATGGTGCTGAGTTTATCAGTGCATTGCCATTTCCTGAGTATACTGATCCTAGATATGGACCACTTAATCTTGCAGTCAAGCTTCCTGATGGTGTCCTGAAACCAGATCTTGGGCCCAAAACTTACATTGCTTATGGATTTCCCCAGGAGTTAGGCAGGGGTGACTCTGTAACAAAGCTTCATTGTGACATGTCTGATGCGGTAGGTTGTTTATACCTTCAGCGTTAAATTAATTAACTTGCAATGTTAGGCCTTACACTAGGTAACTTGTGCCTTTTATTATTTATATTGCTGTCTCTGACCTTATCTTTTTAATGTATCCCTACGCTAGTTGGTATTCCCTCTGTCCCACTATAAGTGATATTTTTTGACTTTTTGAAATCAACCTTTGACCATTCGTCTTATTCAAAATTTTTGTAAAATATTATTTATTTTATTGTGAAATAATTCATTATTAAAAGTACTTTAAGCTTGACTTTTTTATTTTGTATTTTTGTAAATTTTTTGAATAAGACGAATGATCAAAGGTTAATTTCAAAAAGTTAAAAATGTTACTTATAGTGGGACGGAGGGAGTACTGACTATTAGTGGTTCATTAATTTTTATTGATCAGTTGCTTCGTTTTTAATAATACATAAGTAACTTTGAGAAGTATCTATTTGACCAGGTAAATATTTTAACACACACAGCAGAAGTGTCCTCTGGTACCGGTCAGCTAAGGAAGATAGAGACAATCAGAAAGAAAATGAGAGAACATGATCATCAGGAACTTTATGATGTTCTAGGATCGGGCACTGAGCACAAGATAAAACCATCTTCTCCTGATTCGTGGGACATTGCTGATGATGAAATGTCAGATATCTCAGGTAATAGTTCACTTGTATAGATATTTCTGTCGGTGACTTGTGCAGGCTAACTTTTGGTATAGAGTATTTCGGTTTGATTGTATGTTACTATGTTACTAAAGGTAATGTTAAGGAATAGTGATGTTACTCTTGGGACAGGTCGGGATAATGTAGAGCATCAGAAAACTGGTGGTGCTTTATGGGATATTTTCCGAAGAGTGGATTGTGATAAATTGCAAGATTATCTTAGGAAGCATGCCTTGGAATTTCGGCATCTCAATTGCAATCCTGTCAATCAGGCACTGTCCCTCATCACTTCCTAGGAATCCATTTCCTTTGCATTTCTTGTTTGAACCAACAGTTATGTTAATTATGCAGGTAATTCATCCTATTCATGATCAAACTTTCTACTTGACTAAGGAACATAAGAGAAAGCTCAAGGAAGAATATGGTTAGTGAATTTGTGACATTCAATCCCAAAAAGTGTCTTCTAGTTTTATGCCCTTTCTCTAATCTGATGTCATTCTTCGTTATAGGTGTTGAACCCTGGACATTTGAGCAGAAGCTTGGTGATGCGGTGTTCATTCCTGCAGGGTGTCCTCACCAAGTCAGGAATTTGAAGGTTTGGTAGAACATAATCAGTTTGATAGTGTAGCTTTGTTTTATTCTTTGCTTTCTGATTGTATTGTTGATATGTCAATGCTTAAAATTCAAGCCACTTCATTTGCAGTCTTGCATCAAGGTTGCAATGGATTTTGTTTCCCCTGAAAATGTTAACGAGTGCATCAAATTGACTGGACAGTTTAGACGACTCCCATCTGATCACAAGGCCAAAGAAGATAAGTTGGAGGTAAGTATGCCATGTTCTCAGTGATCTTTTCTGTGTTATTTTATGAGGTGACTAACCTGGAGTCAAATTTGGTGCCTTTAGATTAAGAAGATTGCTCTTCATGCTCTGAAGGAAGTTCTAGATTACTTAGATCATGGTTCTTCTGAAGGGTAAGCTACAATAGCCATCCTTAACTTTTACTAGATATTAGAAGGCTGGAAGTTGTGATAACCAAGAATTTGAGGAACATTTTGGTTTCTGGTCTCTTTCAGGTTGAAGAGTGTAGCTGACCAGCCTTTCCATAGTGATGCACCTGTAGATGAGACAAATCCTAAAAGCCAAGATGACGAGTTCAATGATGAAGCTGCTGATGGAAAGCCAACTAGAAGGCGGAGCAGGCGCCAAAGAGTTGAGTTGATGCCTAACAGTGAAGCTGCTGATGAGAAGCAGCCTAAAAGGCAAAGTGGTCGTCAAAGGGCTGACCTGAAGAGCCAAGTCGACAAGCCTGATGATGAATCTGCAGACAAGGATCGTGAAAGGCAAAGTGGTTGCCAAGGTGACAATCTCGAGAACGATGATGACAAGCCTAACGAGGATGTTGCTGTTGCGAAGAGGCCTAAAGTGCCTCGGCGCCGGCGAAAAGGCTCTCGCGGCCGCAGGTGATTGGTTTGGTTCTGCTAGGCAAGGTGGGCTGTATTTTGTATGTAGTCATTTGGGAAGCAATTGTAGTTCGGATTTCTGACCGGCGCCGCAAAATGGCGTCTGGCTTTTGTTCATATGCTGCGACTGCCAGTAGACGACAATCAGGAAAAGATGCAAGTTGCTCGTTGTAAGAAGAATCTTGACTTAGCGGGCAGTGGTGAGCAACGGAGTAGCGCACGTATGCTACTGATATTTTGGTAGAAACTGATCTGAATAGCTATGGATGTAATGTTACTGGTGTTGTCTCGGACGACCAATCGTGAGGCTGAACTAAACAGGCAACTGTATTCCTGTTAGAATTCATTCAGGCCTATCACCTTTAAGGTCCTTTGAAATGAAGGAAAATTTACTATTTTGAAACATGTAGCAATGTCTTTTATACTTTGGTTTTAAATTATTGACATTGTTGATTTTTAACTTTAACTTTGATTATTTGTTTTATTTAAAAAATTTGTTCAAATGTGTAAAATTTTGTTATTATTTGATTTATCATTAGTGAAATTTAAATTACAACTAATAATTTTACATACTGAAACAATTTTTTTAAATAAAACGAATAGTTAAAGTTAATATTAAAAGTTAATAGTGTCAATAATTTAAAATCAGAAAGAGTAAGTAAGTAGCAGCGGCTTTACCACTCCAATAGGTTCAGGATCATGAAAAAATTAGTACGCTCTTTCGAGTTCCCAACACAATCTTGAAAAAATGAACCCGACAGTTGGAGCATCCCTGAGCTATTTATTTCATCCCCAATCCGTAACAACTGCCAATATAAGAGAGCCTCCAGCAGATCTCTTATCCCATTCGGTTTTAATTTTTTTTAAGAGATTGCTTTTATTTTCTTCTCTATTGCTTAATATAAAGCCAGCAGTTGGCTCCGTCATCTGCCACGGTGTCACTGTCCGCCACGTCGGAGGTCCCGCTCGGTCATGCCCCCGACGCTTCTATGATTCTATCTGAACGAACATCATCGATGCTCAAGGCCAGGGTTAACAAAACCGCGAAAACCGGTCTAATTTTCGTGTTCAGTGAAATTGATTCGATCTGGTTTCATCGAACGATCAATTTTTTTAAAAAAAAATTCAAAAAAAATTGAAAAAATTTGAAATTTTAAAAACCGATAAAACCGATCAAATAAACTAAGTAAAACAGAGAGATAAACCAGTGAAACCGATTGATTTCAAACTTTGAAACTTAAAAACCGATAAAACTGATTGATAAACCAGTGAAACAACTTGACAAAACGGAAAAATTGATCAAATTTTGATCAAATTTCGTTCAAATTTGATTTTTTGATTTGAACATGTTTTAATCGGTTTTTATGATTTTCACAGTTTTAGTTAAACCAACCCTAGCCCTTACCAGTTCAAACGATAACCAAAACCTTGCTCAAGGCCCGGGTGAAGAACAGCATGCGACGACTGTATTCGAGGATAACATCAGGTACATGAGAAGATGGCACCATCATCAGGTAAAGCGATGAATGAACACTATCTCGCACGGCCCCAGCACGCAACAGAGAAAATTAAAATCACTGGCAGCAATAAATATTTACACAAAATAGAACCGTCCATGTAGTATTCAAACCAACGGCACTGTCCACTACATGCTCTGCCATAACCAGCAGAGTTTTTCAAATCATCCGCAGATCTAGAAACAGAATTACAGAGGTCTAGGAGTGCCTCCCATCAGTCAGCTAAAGTGGGCGGCTGCCTACAATCAGGTCTTAACATACACAATCAGGGGTAGGTTTTTCAAGTTGGCGGGGGTGCGATAATTAACATAGGACGCCCATACAGGCGAAAGAGAAGCATACACAAAGTGGCAGGATGATTAACAGTGGGTCCTATGGCTACCGGGTATTCATTACTCCTCACGCCTTAACCTCCTTTGTTTGCTGCTGCTGATTCTTCCCGGTGTCTTCATCGTCTTCGTCTTCATCTGCCTCAGATAACTTGGTTAGTTCATCTTGGATCATAACTTTGATAGCCTCCTTTTTGGGTGCCAAATCCATTTTATAGTGATTGTCTATACATGTAAGAGAAATTTGTTAGTTTTTTTTTTCAAGTACCTACCAACAACAGCAATTACAGAACACAATTAAAAAGCTTACCAAGCTTCTTAAGAATGTCACTGAAAGTTGCCTGCAAAATAAGTTTACCAAACATGTCAGCTCTTTATAAGAAATTTTGTATCAATATAAGTTCAAATGCATTTCTGAGTACAGAATATAGTTGGAAAAATAAAATATGATTTTTGCTATCAACAGCCCGTTTCAAACATTTTAAAACTTCATGCTTTTACGACGTGTCAAACATACTAAAATCTCACGCTTTTACTGTGTTGAACATTCTAAAATATTTACCATCAACATACTAGTGTCCAAGACACAAACAGTACATTAATCATTCTGGATGCTTTACATAATCAAGGCTGAAACTCACCGTGTTGAAGTCCACCTTTTTGAGGATTCCAATAATGGTCTTCCTCAGTTCGTCCTTGCTGGGAAGATCTGCTTCTGTTGAAGCACCTTTGCCTTTTACCATCTTTTTACCTGCATAAAATGCATATTTTTAGCTGATGAATTTTATCGGGATAATAATCTTGAACTGAATGATATTTCTGTTAGCTTTCCACAGAAGAACTTTGGGACTGTTTATTAACCCCTAAATTGTACAATCAAAGTTTATTAGTGTTGAATTATATGAGCGCTTATATAAGTTGGAGTGCAGTAAGGTGATGAGCTTGTTTCGCAACCCAGATTATACACTGAAATAATCTAACCCAGATTATACACTGAAATAATCTACTTCGGGAGTGCTAATCTGGGGTCATATCATGCAACGGGAAAAGATGAATGCATGGATGCTTTGACCATGATATGGCCAGACACAAGAGGGGCAACATGAACTGGACTAGCTAAACGTATTTACCAGATGACTTCTTTTCTTTGCTCTCCCTTTCCAAGGAAACACCCTTTGACGAGGGTTTCCTCTTCCTAGAAAAAACCTTTGCGCTATCATCAGGGCTTTCCTGTTCCTTCGAAATCTTGGATGATGGTTTTCTGATTGGACTCTTGTTACTTGTCCATGTAGTAGTAGCCTTGTTTCCACTTCCTCTGTCTGTCTTCTTTCTCCCTGAAGATTTTTTTACTTGTGATGACATTTTTCCAGCCTTTTCTTTCCCAGAGTCATAATCATCCTCCTGATTATCAGCTCCAACATCCGGATCTTCATCTTTGTTTTCCTCACTATCAGATTTCATCGATTCATAATCACCCTCATCTTCATCACTATTAAGTTCTAAAGCTTTCTTCGCTCTTTTGGCAGAAGTCAAGTTACCAAATTTCTGCAATAACCACAGCAGTAATACAATGAAGAGGCCATGATGAGCATGAGCACAAGAAATTACTGGAAATTAGAGTAGAGAAAGTAGCAAAGCTTTATTTGGATGTACAAGCACAGACTCATATTATAACACTAAAAATGCTGGTGGTTTGATGCTTTCAATCAAAGACTTCTTGCTGACAGCTTAGAACATGTTGACATTATACCTTTGTACTGCTGTCAGGAGTCTTACTTGAACTTCCACCCCTCTTGCGTTTTCTGGAATGTGACCCCTGGCAAGTACAAAAGAATAAAGTACAGTACAGAAATGATATTATAAAATGTAAATTCCCATATCTCCTATAATAGAATATCAGCAACAGCATCCTGGTATGTCAAAATAGGGGTAAACATACTACCTGGTCATCAGAGAGCCCAGAATCACCCGTACTACGAGGTTCAGCGATGAAATCCAACAGCTTTGTCATGATATCTTCCTATATGGATTATATGAAACCATATTAGAATGCCCTTATTGTATTAACAAAATGCAATTCTAAGAGCAAGGCAGTAAAACAACCTTTCTAACATTTGCTTTTGGAGTTGGAATGGCAAAGAGCCAACAGAGGTCCAACAGCTCATCTTTCAGGCATTTGTCAAGTTTCTCCTTTGCCTTAGCTCTCATCTTTTCCTACAAAAAACAAGAGAATTCTCCAAATCAATCCACTTCTATTGACTGTATGAAGAATCCAGAAAAGAAACTTACGTCACTCTCATGCCAAACAAATCCAGAGAACTGGAGTATATGTCCTTTAAAGTCTACAGCCTGAAAACACAAAAGAATTAATTTGCAATGATAAGTGTGTTAGCAATTTGAGAAAGTAGCAAGGAGAACTCTGGCTTAAAATCATTCAAGATAAACGTCAGACAATACGATTTAATATAAAGAAAGCAATGGAAGTTATACCACACCTAGCCCTCTTCTAGATACCTAAGGGCCTCTTTGGATGGCTACCAAATTTTACCAGACCGTAAGTTTGGCACTCCAAAAGTTCAATTAACAAAATTAGCAATATAAGTTTCAAGTTTGGCAAGTTTTGGCATGGGAAACGAACTAGCAGCCTATTGAACAATTGTGGCACATCATAAGTTCGGCAATGAAGAAAACAATTACAAAACTTTAGAGCTGAAGCAATCCATAGAACAAAACGAAAGTGAACTGGTCAGCAAAGACCCTGGATACAGCTCTTTTGCATACCTTTTATTTATTTATCTATTTTTTGTGGGGGGTTGGGGAGAGGGGGGCTCCAAACACATCTGCACCAGACGGTGCCAATGTTATATGCATGTGTTTCATCCTAAAATACACTGCCTCTCCACCCATGTTAATGTAAACAGTAGATGGGCGGCAAGACCCTGTTTAGGAAGCACTTAAACGCCACCTAAACGGCCTAAATGGTTTCTACTGTAGCAAGTATAAAAACATTTTTCACTAACCTTTCTTAAAGTAAATGACCCAATATAAATCCTTTGATGTCTTAACAGCCATAATGCCCCGGTCACAGTTAAACTATGTTTGCAATGCAAAGTAAAACTATATAGTATATAATAATATAATGCTAATTGCTTAAACAGTCCAAACATTTAGTAATCAAGCAAAGGTTAACAGGTTTGCTTCAGCAACTCCCCCCCCCCCCCCCCCCCCCCACACACACACACATTTTTGACTGTTTAAACGGGTCAACCACTTAGGGACTAAACTATGCAGTAGGATGCAAAAGTATCTGGGGAACCAGCATTTCTTAGGAAATCTAGTTTGACAGTATGCACAAGTCTTAAATTTTGCCTGTATGCACAATCATCTGCAACAGTAACATCCAAAGCAGCCTTCTGCTATGTGAAAAGTTTACCTTTCCTTTCCTCCCAAACAGAATACTGTGGAGAAATTTTAGTTCAGCAGGTTTTTTCCTCGATATCCTGTGTGCCACTGTACAGAAGTTACAAAAAAGGGAAAAAATAAGTTAAAGAGAAAATAAGTAATCCTAGGCATAATCAAAGACACATTTGAAAAGTAACGCATAAAGAGTGGCAAGTAAATATCAAAGCAGCCAATTAGATAGTAACCAATACAGTTTACTCTTGGATAACTTAACACTACAAATTATTAGCAAGGAACGAAAGCAATACAACATTAATTATTAGTTGAAATGATGAACATAAAAATAAACTTCAAAGACAAATAATTCCAATTATCAATAAAAACTGAAGTTAAGACCCAAATAACTATGAAAATGGATGCATTAACATCAAAGAATGAGAAAAAAAAGGAGAATGTTCCTAATCACACATAATTTCATATATTTAAGAATATGAAGTTGTTGCTCCTTTTTAGTTGTTTCTCGGGGTTTCATCTCTAGCCTACCCCAACTTGCTTGGGACTAAAGGCTTTGTTTAGAATTAGAAATATGCCATTTAGCATGCTGCAAATCAACAAAAGTCACACCATAAGTATGTGCTCCAACAGATTTGTCAGCATTCACTCAAAATTTCAGCTGAGGAAAGTTTCAACTATGCATTATAGATAATGAAATGACAAGACCAAAAAGAATTAAACCTAAGCTAACCGAATCCCTAGATAGTTGGACTCTTGGACTTGACTGGTGGGAACACATTTATACCTCATACAAGAGTAATATGAGTATAATAAAGTACTTAAATCCTAAGTATGAGCTCAACGTTTCTATGAACATCAAGACAACCATATGGCCTAGTAATAGAGGACTTATTTGTAATGCTCAAATGAGGGTAAAGTACAAGAAGAGAAATTAGATAAATTTCTTGCTTGCTTGATAACATTACAAGTGCAGTATAGAAGATGCAGATATGTGATCAGTGAAGTGATACATGAACCTAAACTCGTATCCCCAAGGAAAACAATAATAAAAACTGGACCCTCAACTTAAACTGACTTTGACATCGACATGCCAACAAACACCTTTCCAAAAAAAAAAACACTAACACACGCTGACAAATACAACAATTGACGATCAAACCTTGAAAGGCAGAAGCTGTGCTACAGTCCTTCCTGAGGTACTTTTTATTCCATGTGACATCCCCACCCCTTAAATTGATGATAAACATTTCCTCTAGTGTATTCTCTCTTCTTTTATTATTTCCAGTGGCACCATACATATCATGCAGTTATAGTTTCTTCTGTTATCTGATTTAGTTACTACATACCACTGCTCATCATACAGCCCTAATATAAATGCCACTCACTTTCAGGCATACCTTCTCCTTGGAAAGAACAGCCATTAACTTAGTGTCTCAAATTCTCAAAAAAAAAATGCCACTCACTTTCAGGCATACCTTCTCCTTGGAAAGAACAGCCATTAACTTAGTGTCTCAAATTCTCAAAAAAAAAAAATCATAGGAGATGCTTGCAATAAAGAAACACAGAACTGAGTACAAAAGGTCTTGGTTATGTTGGTCAATAAGTAGATCGCCATTAACAGTAAAAATAGTACTTCACCTGATCCCTAATAATAGTCTATTAGGAAATTGACAGTCTCTAATATATCTTAAAAACTATGTTACTTCAAATTGACAGAGTTGTAAACTGTACTTTTCATGCTAAATCTTTTAACCTTGTATTAGCAATCATATCATCTTTTATCCACTGATGAAAAATCTGGAAATATTTGACTTAGGACAAACATGAATAGACTAATGTTTTGCATCAGACGAAGTAATTAGGTTTATCAAAGACAGGGCTTTACACAATAGAACCAAATAAAACTCCAATTTAGCTGGCAGATTTGTATGTTCTTTTCTTCAGTTAGGTGTAAGTCATGCATAGATCAATGAAGACAATAGACACCACGGGAAAAAATGAAGGGTTTTACTGGGATTTGGAAACTACCTAGTTTCCACCAATTCTCAATCCAGAATTCCGAACTCTGTAAACAATACATCATGCACTAAACTTCAGATGACAAATGCAAAAGAACCTCTTTGCCTTAACGAATGCCTACTATAGTTTATGCAGCATAATAAACTGAAGCAAGTGACCAGTAAAAAGAAAGAATGGCAAGATGCACATACCGCCTGGAATATCCTTTAAAGGTGTCCCACGACCCTGTGACAACAAAATTTTTTAAAACTTATTGTACGTCAAAAAGGAAATAGTGGGATAAGATGGCAGTAGCTAACAAACCTTCTCAATTATGAAGTTCTTATTTGGTTCCTTCTCAATAGCCTCAACCAACCTCTCCACTGTTTTCCTTTCACGTTGAGGGCGATCGGTACCATATGGGCTGGGGGTGTTTAGTAAACTTTTGGCTTCTCTAGACTTGGTTCCATCTTGTTTCTTATCCTTTCCCTGGCTTCTATCCCTAGCACTCCTGGCTTTCTTGTTCTTAGGAGTCTCTTTCTTATCTTCTTCCTCCTCCTTTTCAGCTTCGCTAACTTGCTCTTCTGTATCACTGTTTTTTCCTTCATTATCTGCACCATCCTTCTCTGCTTTCTCATTGGCACTGGTCTTTTCATCCCCAGCCCCTTCAGCTTTCCTATTAGCAGAACCCTTTTCTTCTGTTTCCTCTTTATCTTGCTGGTCAACAGCACCTGTTTCTTCTTCCTCAGCTGGCTTGGAACTATCAGCTTCTATTGCATCTGCATCCTTTTTCAAATCTTCAGAAACCACCTGCTTCGCCTTGTCCGCTTCAACTTGACTTTCTCCCCCAGCATCTGTCATCTTGACATCCTCCCCTTCTGCTAGCTTGCTACTGTTGTCTTCCTTTTTATCTGCATCCGTTCTCACATCTCTAGAATCCAGCTGCTCTGCAGCACCCGCATCATCACCTTCCTTAGCACTTTCAGCCTCTGCCATCTTGACATCATTATCTTTGGAGCCCTCAGTTCCATTTTCAGAAATTTTATTTTGTTCTTCATTATTCTTATCAGCTACAGCAACATCCTTGCTTTCAGTCTCGGCAGCATCCTTGCTTTCAGTCTCTGCGTCCACTTCCTTAGTGGCCACGTCCTTCTTGTCTGGAGCAGCAGCATCAGCCGCTTCTACTCCATTCGCGACAGCCTTATCCTCCATTACTGGTGCTGGGTCCGTCTCGGGAATCCCTGCCCACCTTTATTGCTCTGGCTGCAGACAGAGAGTTACCTTGTAAGGAAACATAAGGCACATGATCCAAAATGATGGAAATCTATATAAAAGAACTTGACAAAGCTGTACAGTGAATACTATGCCGGTACCATTACAATGGTCTAAACATTGCAGTCCTGTGATTCCAATCAAGTGCAAACCAAACTAATAAATGAACAGAGAGTGCTAAAAGACCCAGCCATGACATTGCACGAGAAAATGCAAGAAGAAATGAAATTGAAGAATAGTGCCTTTTTAAAAGCTAAAATCAGCAGGCAATTGCTGACAGAAACGCAAACTTTTGTTGCGCCAACTACAGGGCAGCAGATTGGGCAACCAAACCGAGCCAATCAGAGCGCAACGGAGCAGCTAGGTCGATTGCAGCCCCCAAACTTTGCCGCAACCCTAAGCTTCACAAACCAAGCGAACCACACCCTTCAACACTTGGCACTCTAGCTCTACCCTGCACGAGTAACGCAGTGCTTATAGTCCCCTCCCCACCTCCTCCCACCAAAACCCTAGAAGGGAAGCGCAAACCCTAGCTACGCTGAGCTCCGCACGCATCGTCCCCCCACCCGACAACCACTAGCAGGGGCACGAATCTGGAGCGAGCGACCAGGAAACAGAGGACGCTGAACGAAAGATGCGATTTTTTGCTGCTGCTCTTACCTGGAGAGCTTGGAGGCGAGCAGCGGCGCTGCAGCAGTCGTTGGGTGCGTGCGAAGTGGCAACCGCGCCTCCTCGCCTTCGTCTCCCTTCCTTCCCCTCACCGCGAGAAAGAGACGGGGGAATTTTCATGTGGTTTTTTTCGGGGATTTAATAGTATTTATTTTTATTCCCAGTTTTATCAGCAGCAGTGGTTGCGCGGATCGGACCGGACCCCAGCCCCCGGAATCCAACCCGCTTTTTACTCCAAGTTCGTACGAGGGTCCCAGTGCCAGTGAGACTACGATGGGCCCAGCTCCGCATCCATTCGTCCGTGGGCGCATTTGGTGCCTACTGTACGGGCCCGCGAGGCTGCGAGGGGCATGCCTAGTCCGTGTGCCAACCAGGGAATTTTTTTTTGGGTTACATTGGAGCCGGTTGGCTGGTTTTTAGGTTAAAAATAGTTGAAAACCGGTACAAATGCAAAAAAAATTAGGTTTTAAAATAAAAATTTTGGTTTTTTATTTATCAATCCGGGTTTTAGATTTGAAATTTGAAACGAAACTAATTTGACCAGTTTCAGATTTCAAAAAAAAATAAATTTCTTTATTTTTTGAAACTTTTAAATTGAAAATCATCTTCCGATGAAACGATAGCAGACCAGTTTTATCGAAAATTGTGAAATCCGAACCAGTTTTAATGGTTTTATTAACCTTGGTGTCAGCACCGTCACTTTCCCGTTCAAATTCCTCTGAGAGCAATAGCTTCCTCCTACTTATGCGTACTGGAACCTATTAGAATGGCCGCTATGTTCTATTTGGGTGCCCTCTCCGATGCTCAATGTTTTCTTTTTGGTACCGGTCAACATCGAAAACATATTGACTGATATTGGATTGTAAGGATCGAAAAATTGATTTATACTAGTACATACTCTCTACGTTTTTAAACTGATGTCGCCGTTAAATTTTAACTTTAACTTTGATCATTTATCTTATTAAAAATAATTTATAAATATTATATATTTTGTTATAATTTAATTTATCATTAAAGTTATTTAAATCACAACTTAAAATTTTACATATTTGAACTAATTTTTACTAATTTATATTTTGAACTGCACTTAAAGCCATTGCTGCTGCGACTATCTCTAATTTGCGCAACAGTAAAATTTAACTATTTAGCTGCACAGCTGTAGGTGTAGTAGCTCTTCCGAACAGGGCCATGACCATTATAAATAATCTATTTCAAGTATGATTGTAATTAAAATTATGTGTTATGCATATTTTTTGTAATTATATTAAATGAGAGATTGAAATCGTATGCTTGTACAAACTGGTACTAGAACGTTCCATTCCAACGGCCAAACGAAAGGAAATTGAAATGTTAGGAACACTGGACATTTTTCTGAATTTTTTTAGATAATAACCTATTTTGCAAATATAACCACTAGTTATCATCGCCCATGCGACAGAATGCCATACATGGCTGCCGCTTCCTTATCTCTACGATGGTGTACCCATCTGTCTCAGAACACGTGTACGGTGAATTTATTTGTACCTAATACTCTCTTCATTCATTATGAGTGATGTTTTTGACTTTTTAAAATCAATTTTTGAACATTTATTTTATTCAATTTTTTAAAAAAATATTATTTATTTTATTGTTAAATAATTTATTATTAAAAATATTTTAAATTTGACTTATTTATTTTTATATAATTTTTTTAAATAAAACAAATAGTCAAAAAGTAATTTTAAAAAATAAAAAATATAGTAGGACGGAAGGAGTAAGTTAGGCTTCCTAACCCTTCTTCCGTCACAGCCTTAACCTGAGAAACAAATAGAACCACCCTGATGCCCGGCTGCCCCTTCAGTGGAAGATAAGGAATGTGGCTCCTCTCCTTCCATTTCCTTCTTCTATGGATCCTCTCATTGACTTGGTAAATTGATCATTGTACTTATTTTTCATCATGTAAAAAGGAGTACTCTCTCCGATTTTAAAATATTGATATCATTAATTTTTAGTATCAATTTTTACTATTCATTTTATTCAAAAAATTTGTTCAAATATGTAAAATTTTGTTATTATTTAATTTATCATTAGTGAAATTTAAATCACAACTAATAATTTTACATATTGAAACAAATTTTTTGAATAAAATAATAATTAAAATTGATATTAAAAATTAACGGTGTTAATAATTTAAAACCAGACAGAGTAATAAAATATTTAATAAAAATCAACACGTAACAGAAGGTTACGACAGGAGGGAAGTCGTGTTCGAAGATAGGAGGCTACTGCAGCCATATAGACGCATAAATCATAAATGTATGATAACACAGCGTTACCAAGTTGGTATGATGAACCACTGGATCAGTTCCAAAAGAAATTTTAGGAGCTTTCATTCTCTCCATTCATACTACCTCCGTTACAAAATATAAACATTTTTAGGTTTGAATATATTAAAATTCTTTTAATTTTTACTACTAATATCTAAAAAATTACATATTTTCTAACATAAAAATATATTTTTTATGAAAGTTTATATCATAATGAATTTAAAAAATATAATTTTTATATAATAAAATATTATTAATTATACATTATTAATGATCAAAGCGATAAAAGTTTGACTTTGACTAAAACTAAAAATGCTTATGCTCTCTCTGTTCTTTAATTATTATCGTTGTTGACTTCTAACTCCAACTTTGATCATTCGTATTATTAAAAAAATTTTAAAAAATATTATATATTTTGTTATAATTTCATTTATCATGAGTGTTATTTGAATCACAACTTAAAAATTTTACACTTTAAACTAAATTTTTTGAATAAAACGAAAGGTCAAAATTGATATTAAAAGTGAATAGAGACATCAATTTAAAGAATAGAGGGAGTATTTTGGAAAGAGGAGTACCATCATATGACACAGCTAAGAAGTGTCACAAGCGTTGCCATAGACCATAGTCCAGATTGTTGTCCGGATGCACGACAGAAGCAAAATAGCGGTCATCCGTTCTTCCATTGCCCTAATGGTGGGGTTAGTATCAATCTACTTGCTTTTACCACTTTCATGCAAATAGAGTTTGACAAATATTGTCTCGTTCTTACGGTGTTATCTCAAGTTCTCAACGATGATAATAATTAAAGAACAGAGCCTGCCTATTTCTCCTATTCCAAACTACTCCATCTGATTTTAAAATATTGACCCTCATAATTTTTAACATTGTTCAATTCTTTAAATTATGTAAAATTATTAGTTATATTTAAAATATTATTAATAACAAATAAAATATAATGAGTATATAATATTTATCGTAATTTTTTAAATAAGATGAATGGTCAAAGATGATTTTAGAGTCAACGGTATAAAAAGGAATCATTTTAGACAACGATATGGTCTTATAAATACAGTTTTGACTTCTATTTTATATAAAAATATTTATGAAAAAGTGACATATGTATACTTTTCTGAAAGTACTTTGTGAAAAAGTAACATATGTATAAATATATTTGTACTATATATTCATAATGTATGATAAAACCTTATCCAAAATGGCTTCCTTTTTCATACCGGAGGAAGTATTTGCATGTCGTATCCGAGAATTGAAGCTATGTTAACATTACATCATCTCATGCCTCCTTTAGAATGGAGGATTTTTATTCCTAATTTTGTATATTTTTTCTATAAAATTGAACTGATTCATATGAAATTTTTATATAATTATTGTGAAAACTCTACGTTCAAAAGAGCCCGGAGTAGGCATGGACGCCGAGCTGGCTTGGCTTGGTTTGCTTTGGCTTGAGCGAGCTCGAGAATTATCCGAGCTGACTCAGTTCGCTTGTAAAAATAACGAGTTAAAATGTTAGCTTGGCTTGGTTTGATACGAGCTCGAGCTAGCTTGTGTAGCTAGCGAATTTGATTTTGTGATGAAATTGCTTAGATACTTTCTTAAAATATGAGCATACTTCCTTTGAGAAGACTGCTGCTTTCGTGAGGAGAAATAAGACAGCGAGCCATATTGTGAGAAAGAAAGAAAGCAGCATATCCAGAGACTAGTATGTTGGGCGCGCATTTTGCGCGCCCGTTGATAGTTTGAATGGAAAAAAGATGATTTAAGTGTTCATTTTTTATTTCCGTCAATTATGGTATGGTAGGGGAAATTGTAGTACGACATGGGAAGAGGAAAAGGTAAGCACAGAATGATATGTAGCAGTTGCAGAATGACTCTAAGTATAGCAATACTGTGATGGAAACGTAGACAGTTGGAGATAATATTGTCTTATGTATTACAATTATACATCACTTAACAGCATAATGGGTTCCATAGAGGTGGCAGCACATATTATACATAGAGTATATATATTAGCACAGAGATTACCTGAGAAGAGCCTACATAAGATCATACAATATGACAGGACTTGTTGATGGACATGGTCACAATGCCTTCATACATAGTAAGAACTTGTAGAACAACAGCATGAGAATCAGAAAGTTGAATGTGAATACTTTCTATAAAGCGCATAACAGAGTGTGTTGGTATGCCGGGAAGGTGTGCATTGGCAAGCAATGTTAGATTAGAAATGATTGCTTCAGTTTTTCCTATGAGACTTTGTAAATCATATAGTGATTCACGGTCAAGGATGTTGTAGATCTCAATTACTGCTGTCGTTAGATTTTGCAACTTTGCAATAAGCTCCCTATTTTTGTCAACCATGGCTTCTTTTGCGTTGTAATTGTAGTCAAAGAGCTGTATATGGTTTTGAGCGTCGATGTTCTTCAAGGCAGTAAGAGCAGCGCTGTCAATAGCTTGTTCATAGGTGGGGAATGGCAGACCGTACTCGATGTCAGGCTCCGCGTCAGATGGGTAGTTGATGGATGTGTAGTATGCACATTGAGCAACTATTTCGCCGTCAAGCTGCGGAGTAGAAATGTATGTTGGTGAAGGTGCATCAAGTTGAAGCAACAATTCTTCTAGCATTGTCTTTGCAGATATTGTGACAAGAGGCTGCGATACTTTAGCTGCAGTAATAAGTATGAACATGTTGTTCTTAGGTTATTGTTACGGTAATGAAACATTATAGAAAGAGACACGATAAGGTGAACATGTTTGTTGTAGTGGTATGAAATGTACCTGCTGCGTTCTGATTGGCACAATGGAATTCTTGGACCAATGGACTTACATATGCTTCTGTCTCATGTATTTGCTCCATGTTCTTGTTGTGAATTTGGAATAGCATATCAGATGTGCCTGTGATTTCCTGAAGGATAGGCTTGATGGTTTCTTCATCAAATGTATTGAAGAGACAGTGGTTATGCAAAAAGACTTGTGATTTGCAGTAATAGGAGAGATGACCCACTGTGGTATTCATAGTGTTCCATGCCAGGAGTAGAGCATCAATTGCTTTTGCAGCATGATACCACTGACATAATAGGTGTTTATTATTCTGCATCAAGTTCTCCATTACGATGTGGCTATAGTCACATATGGTGAAACTGATTTCTGATTGCAGGTAAGCAAGGGCTTAGCAGCATGTTCTTTGGCTTTAGTGGGAGATGGAAACCAACAGCTTCGAATGTATTGCATATCATCGATCTCAGGATCATATGGGCCTGGCGGTGAGTGAAACCGAACTTGACATCTTGTATTATTGTAGGCATTGGTTTCATGTATGTCGCAGATCCTAATGAGAAACGATTTAGCACAGTGTCGAGAATAGTGCATCTTGAGAGAAATGGCTTTTCCATCTGTATAAAGAATGTTAGTGGTAATATATATGAATATATTTTTCATGGCATAGTATTGAGGTTTGTTTCTAATGGAGAGTATTGCTGACAGGAAAAATAATGGGAATGAGATGAAGATGTTTCATAGTGTTTAAGAAAGATATTACAGCGACAGTTTATTGATGTTTTTCTAAGTAATTACATAAAGCAGAAGAAAATAAATGATATTGTAGAGTAATTAACAAGTATAAGGTTTAAAGTCTTTACAGACAAATGGTAGAGCAGTTAGATTGGTAAGGACTGTATGTTGTGGCAGTTCAGAGTTACAATGGGAAAAAATTTTCAGACGATGCTAAATTTTAGATGGTCGTAATGCATGAATGTGACTGGATATCTTCTTTGGTATTAGGAAATTTAATAGCAAGAAACATTATTTTTAATAGAAAGGACTTATTCCTAAAATATTCTGACACAGAGGCTACTGGACTTACCTAGTGGAGGCCTGATGAAGGAACATATCACAATTCATTTGTTTTTCTGGCTCGATTCTTTAAGCGCAAGGTTTAATTTAATGAATAGTTATGGGATAAGAGTAGAAACCCATCTTTGACATGAATCAGCATCGAGAATTACTAATTAGATTTAAAACAAGCTGAAACAGCATAGAGTTAGAGGTGCAAAATAAAGAAGAATAAACAATAATGTGAAAAAGGAATGTAAAGGACTTTGCTAAGACAAAGAATAGGGGAAAGGTGAAATAGGACCTGGAGGATAGTCAGGACGAAGGAACGCAGTAGGCATTGTTGAACGTTGAGCAATGAGGAACAGATAAACCTAAACATTTAGAAGGAAAAATAATAACATGAGAATAGATTTGAAGAATAAATTTTTATAGGGTAAAAGAAAGAGGAGGGCAGAAGAAGCAGGTACAAGATATGAAGCTGGAAGTTTGGAGTATTCACATTCAAGAATCCAACGACATCGAGGAATGGGCTGCCGATGAAGCAGGAGATAATGGTGGATGACGCCGACCACGGGGCTGTTGACGTCGGTGCTGAGGGCGAATAGGCGTGCAAGCAGCTGGAGCGCTGCGGCAGGTGTGGCCATCGACAGCAGCGAAGGTCGTCGGAATCGACCGCGATGGGCGATGCGTGGATGCCTGAGAATGGATTGCAGTGTTTTTCGTTCGACAGTGTTAGTTACAGGGTCAGCAAGGAGGAGAAAAGGAAAAGGATAAGGACGGGGGCCAGCCGTGCAGTGTACGGAAGGTCCTCGCAGGTGGGAATCATGGATGGGAAAACGATGGCTGTATGAGTTTGGTGTGCGTGTGTTCTTTTCCTATACTGAGACAAGGTCTAATAGCTATTTTTTCCCGTAAAACAAGGTTATAGCTAGCTGCTGAAATGGTGATAGTGTATAAACATGTTGTTCTTCTATATAGAGACATGTGTCTTGAACCGCGGTTGAGAACTTTTTTTTCACTGGTAATGCATCTGTAACGGTATTTTTTTTCATTGTATGTGGAAGAGGAAAATATATTGTTATTTGTTGTATTTAATAAAGATATGCATTTGAAACGTAATTTAAATCTATAAATTTGAGTAGGCCAAATTTTTGGTATTTAAGTTGGAGAAGAAAGGGAAGATGAATTTGACAGTATATGTTCTTATGAACACAATGTTGTACATGTGTATACGAGAAGTAAAGTGTTTTTTGATTATGACGTAGATATACAGACAAATATATAGTTAGCAAGCTTAAGTGAAACAACACTATTAGTGTAAGATTAAGTATAATGCGTGAAATGTATTGCTTGAGCCTCTTGGGCTGATTATATAGGAGTACATGGCTTGGAGGGCAAGTAGCCTCTGCTAGAGATAAGGAAGGTTATCCCGGGATTACAATCAATCCTAAACTAACCATATCCGGAGTTGCCTAATATACTCTAACATCCCCCTGCAGTCACAACGGGAGCAAGCAGACGATGAGACTGGAGCTGCTGGAATGGGAGCCAAAGAGGCTTGTCAAGCAGATGGTAGCCCCTTAGTGCCGAAGTAGCCGAGGTCGAGGTGGATGTGGTCGGAGCCATGGAGGAGGGCATGGGTCCGAAATGTCAGCGAAGGCACTTGGATGCACAAGATCAGCAGCTTCTTGCCAATGACAGCAGCAGGATGGTGAGCGGCGGATGGCGATGGTAGATGAGGCAGCTGAAAAGTGCTCATGTGTCTTCCTTCAGCAACATTGGCGGTAGTGTCCGCGCAAAAACGGCAGTAGATGCAGAGTCGGACTGGAGACCAACATGACGAGGACCAGCAGCATGGGTGGTGAAACCGCCTTGAGGATGCGGCGACACCGACGATAGTGGCTTGATCATGAGCGTCGCCGCTGCGACCTGGGAGGGCGCTACAACAACCTCGTCCTCGGAAGTGTCAACGACAAAGCGGCGACGGGACGGGGCGGAGGGGGGGGCGACGCAAACCAATCTCTGATCAGGAAAAAGAAAAAACAGCAGCAGGGGATCGCGGCTGGACCAGCGAGGGAGGGGCGGTGCGCGACCGTCAGACACCCCCAATTGTGTGATGGCGGCAGCTTAGCGCCCTAGGGTTCTCCTCCGCTCAAGTGCAGCGAGAGCGCGCTCAAGGGCAGCGGTGGTGGCGGCGCTAGAGGAGTAATGGGGGCGTGCGGCGAAGATGATGGCGCTGGCGATGGATCTTGGCGGCGATGGAAGAGGTAGATCCCTCTGCCGCCGGTTGACCACGACGGCGTGGTGGATCAGAAGGATCGGCCGTGCATCCTACGAGGGCGCTGCCCCGACGGAGATCGATCTCCTCGGGGGCGGCGCACAGGGCAGCGGAAGCCGAAGGCCTAGGGTTACAACCTAGACTCGTGATACCATGTAAGATTAAGTATAATACGTGGGATGTATTGCTTGAGCTTCTTGGGCTGATTTTAATAGGAGTACATGGCTTGAGGGCAAGTAGCCTCTCCTAGAGATAAGGAAGGATATCCCGAGATCACAATCTGTAAGCTTCGTGACCTTTGAAGTCTCCTTAAAGGTATGAATTGATTTTGGTGATTGAATAAACAACCATAGGTAACGGTTGTGTTGTAGGTACCACCTCGCTAATTCTACATTAATATGGCAGACTTCCGCGGTGGATGACAAGGACGAATCCTAGAAGAGAAGTTGATTGGCTTCGAAGGACCAAGGCTAAAGACTAGCTAGAGTCCATAGGAACGTCGGTACTATTAAGAAGGGTAAGGTCATTTGTCTCCTGTCATACAAGTGTTAGACGGAGTGAATGCTTTTTAGATCATCAGAAAGCACTAAAGATGGCAGAGAAAGTGAAGTCGAAGATTGGAGCTCAAGAACCAGTTGAAGACTCAATCACCAGACAGTTCGGTGAGCCCTGGAAGAGCCGGTCCAGAGAGAGGTGCTCTCTGGAGTCGTTGTGAAGCAGTCACCGAAGAGTCTGTCAGTGCAATGATCAGACAGTCCGATGAGTCAGAAGCTGAAATCCAGAGAAGGTGTCTTTGTGAGTCCAAAAGTGAAAGTCACCGGACAGTCCGATGAAGGTATGCACTGGACAGTTCGGTGTTCTATGAAATTGATTCCAAAGAGGGTGTTTTCCTGACTGAGTTGGAAGAAGGGTCACTGAACAGTCCGATGGTCCAGTCACCAGACAGTTCGGTGATTGATAAAGCAGTCAGCTTTATGACATCATGTCCCAACGGTTGTTTCTGGGCTTGGTGCCTATTTAAACTGTGGAGGGGGATGTTTTCCTGTGTGCCCTTGATCAGAATTGCTGGAGCCAAGTTGTGAGAGCCCAAGGGACACCACCAAGAGAGCACATTGCAAGATTAGAGATCTTTGGTGCTAGTAGGAGAGTGATAGGGAGCATTCATACCTTCTAGAGCTTTAGGGCTTGAGAGGAGTGATCTTTGTCTATTACTCTTGTGTGGGCAGTCTAGACCGGTTAGGAGTCGATGCTCGAGCTTCCGAGGAGATTGTGAAAGACGATGCCAAGTTTGTACACTGTTTTGGGTCCTCCGCTCGAAAGAGACACCAAGAGGGAGCGTCCGAGCCGTGGAGGCTTGCTCTAGCGCTTGGGTATTGTGTGCGATAGCCGGACCGCCGGTGTCTTCACTCCGAGAGTGAAGCATACCCTTGTTAGCATCGTTTCGGGAACGACGGGAGGGACAGAGACTCCGATGGGAGTAGTCCAACGAGGATTAGGAGAAAGCGCCTACCTTCCGAAACCTCAGAAAAAAATAAGTGAGGACTCTCTATCTCACTCTCTTTATTTATCGCATTTACTTACCGTTTGAGTAGTGTGATAGATTGTTCTTTGATTTCTCTTGAGTTGTTATTTTATTACCACTAGCATTATTAGGGGTCTTGGCCTAACTTGTTTAGGTTTGCTTCCGTTGTGGTCAAGTTTTGTAGTTTAAGTTCGTAGCGAAATTAGTGCTATAAGTTCTCCGATTTAACCCCCCTTCTCGATGTCCTTGATCCTTACACAATCAATCCTAAACTAACCATATCCGGAGTTTCCTAATATACTCTAAGAATTAGAAATATAGGTGGGAAATAGTTTATCATATATACATAGGGCCAGATATTTGTACAGGTTACAGAGAACAACAACTACTTAGACGAGGTAGCTGGAAAAGCAAAGTAGATAGCGAGGAAAAAAAAGATTAATCTACCATTATGGAACAAAGGATAGATTACACATTCCCATAGTAAGGTTTTTAAGATATCTTGGAGCATCATAACAGGAACACAGGTACTGTGGTAAGAGTTAGATAGTGCTCGAGGATGCAGAACGCATGATTTGCTCATATACATCAGCTAGATGAAGCTAGACGATTTGTTGGACTTTGTGCTGGTGTTGGACCCACATAAAGCATCTGTTGCATGTCTCTTTCTGTGTGGTTGCAACAGGTAGGTGGAAACTCTTGACCAATGAATGTTTCTGCGGCCAGTGAATGTTTCTGCATTTTGATGAGTTTGTCTTCGAATAAATCCGCCTATGATGCAGCCGTCAATAGGTACTTATTTTTTTTGTGATCTAATGTCATCTATGGAAATCAGGCGGTTTTCTTCTAGATAGTTTAAAACACTGTCATAGGCTTCTGTAATAGCAGATTCATTCGAGGTACTGCTACTGCCACAGAAAGTTTTCTTACATGGTTCAGGACAGAGGCGATGAGGGGGTAATGCAATACTCAAACTGCATATGTAAAGATTGGCATCAATGCGTTCAGTGTCCTCTTCACAGTATGTTTGATCTAGTTGGCTTAACGCGTCCTTCAATGGCACGCGATGATCAATCAGAACTCTACGTGGCACCTAAATCATTGCATACAAATCATGCATGATGAACAGGGCTAGAATACAGTAGCATGGATTGTGGAGCAGTACCTTTGGGCGCAGCCGCTCCTGCAGATCTTGATCCAAGTCTTGGGAAATAGGATCGCCGTCTGTACTCATGACAGATGCAGAAGATTTGCAAGAGTCCAAATTACTGAAGCAGCTCAGCGCTGAGGAAAAAGACAGATAGAGTATGTGCTGATGATGTGGTCTGGGAAACTCTAGACCAAAATTGTAGACATTAGGTGAGAGGTGTCATTGCTTCTGGTACCAGGTTCTGTTTTCTGTTGATAGGCTGTCTGCAATTGTTAGCACTGTGAGAAAAGTCACAGCATCATGCCGAATTAAGAACTTAATAAGTGTTGCAGAAAAAATAGAAGTGTAACAGACTTATAAACTCAATGAGAATACTGTTAGAGCACAATAAGCAGGAACCTCAAATAAATAGCAGTTGGAACAGCACAGACAATCATATGCATGGAATAAACATAGCAAATTCTATATAACAGAGATACATTAATCAATAGTGATGATTAATTATATAGTATCCACCATTGTAAAATAATCGTAATTCCCATATATTGTACAGAGGTAAGTAAGACGGAGGAAAACTATATACCTATTACAGAAAAAGAAACAATTGATATATATAATATAGATATGTAATGCACAATTTAGTGAGGGGCGATGGAGAAATCTGCGTAGGCACCATAATAGTCAGGGAGGAGGACCACAGGATGGAGAACGCCGCGATGAGGTACGGGAGGCAGCGAGTGGTCGTATCGACTTGACGGGGAACGCGATGCAGTGACGACCTGCGGGATGCAGCTGGTGATGCTGGCGACCTGACGGAGGAAGCGACGCAGGGAGGGTGCGCGGATGGTCGGTGTCGACAACGAAATGGAGGAGTTAGGGTTCGCGGCGAGCTGAGGGATTTCAGAGCAGAGGAGGGGTCACGATAAGCAAGAGAGTGGACGCCACCAGCAGGCCGAGGCGATGATGCAAGCTCAGGGCCGCGGAGAGGAGCGGCGTGTGTGGCGAACCGGCGGCCGAAGTGGAGGGCGACAAGAGAAGTGGCGCGCGTGCGGTGTGGATAAGGATCGAGACGTGTGGCTGAGATTGGCTGGGTTGTTGAAAACGAATGGCTGAGATGCACTGTTACGGATGGAACAATCCAACAGTAAATAAATAGTTGTTTTGATCAGAGAAACTATAGATTTTGACCAATATGATCTGCTATGTTCATTTTGTGTGCATTGTACAGAGTGGGGTGCAAAACAATAAATATAGGGACTATATTTTCTATCTCATAGAGTACTACTGTTTACAATTTTGAGTCCAAAGGATAAAATGCATGATAAAAGGAAAGATAGTTGCCGCAGGATAATAACGGAGTAGTATAGATGATGCTATAGGATGCATGAAAATCGCTCGTGTGAGTACGTACATAGCAGCACCAGTAAATGAATTTGTACAACACTCGGCAGGTAAAAATGGTACGGGGCAAAAAAAGAAAGAGATGAGGAAAAGCGTGGTAGTTTTGTTCGCTGCAATTAGGATTGACAAGACAAAGTAGTTTGTTTACTTAAACGCATCACCCAAATATATACTTGATAATCTGCTTAGTGCGCAGAACGCAAAGTCTGTAGAACGACACAGGACAGCTTCAGCAAAATAGCAACGGCACAAGTAGGTATGTTGCAGATATACACATTTCAAAATAGCATCAGCGGAAGTAAGCAGTGGGATGTTCCGATTATGGCAGCGCGCGATGTGTTGGGTCTAGTGCTACGTTACGTCCTAGGGCATATGTACAGCAAAATACAGCTGTGTAGTAAAAGACACCAGCGCTTCATGGTTGGAGCGGGTGGTACACTAAGTTTGAAGCCATTTGTACAGCAAAACATAGTTGCCCAGCAGAGAAGAAGATAGGAACACAACAGATTGGTGTTGGATGGATAGCGAAATAGACCGTCAAGCAGTACTATCTCCAGATCTGTAAAAGGTTTTTTGAACACAAAAAAAAAAAAACAGAAGTGTATCAGAAAAGAACACAATATTGTAACATGTAAAAAAAAATAGCTGTAATTTTGACGCACCTCATGCTGTTTTTGGATTTGTAGTAGTCATTTTTGGTACTGACGATGTGGCATCAGGTGAATCAGGTTTGCTGAGCATCAAGCCAGTGATATACGATGAAAAATATGCACAGAGAAGAATTTGAGTGATTAATAAAGGAACTGAGTTCAATAGGAAAAAAAGACGTATATTTCTTTTTACTTACAAAGAGAAGAAGCAACATCGGCTGCCCGTGAGGATGAGCCAGGATGATTTTTCTTCTCCTGGGGTAAAAAGGGAGACAATATATATAGTTGGAACATACAGGTGTACAAATATAGTTATATGTGTAACATGGTAGAGCTAGACAGGATAATTACAGTGTCCGAACTCTGAGTATCCTTGAAAAGACGTTTTCGTGTGGAAACATTCCTCGTAGGCTTATCTGATTGAATGGTAGGAAGAACACTAGGCAGACAGTAAATATGTAATGAGTCACGAAGGAGAGCAGATAATGCAGTAGAGCGTAAGTAAAAATACTAAAATGAAGACAGTATAGACATTTGATTCGTAATGAGATGAAACCTTGATTTCTGAAGAGCGGTTGTAGTAATCTGGGGTGGAGACACAGATGCAGGAGGCATCGCAGTGTCTAGTATCTGAATAATTAAATAGATGGCATCGATGTAAATTTTTCTCTTATGGAAAAATACAAAAATGGACGATGCTAACGTCAAATATAAATAAATAGGTAAATTTATATAAGAGATAGATACGTGCAGCATCTGTGAGTTACTAAGAATCAGAGAACGAGGTGGTGAGGTTGACCATTATTTGAAGAATAAAATAAACGGCAGGAATATAAAAACTTGATTTATGGAAGAACACAGAAGTGGATGATCTTAAAGGTGGATAAATAGGCATTATAAAAATTACAGAACAAATACGTAAGTATCTGATTTAAAAATGCAGAAAGAAAAAAAATATTGTAGAGGTGGAATATAAATGAACAGGTAGATTTACATAGGAGGTAGAACTTTGTACCATTTGTGAGTTATCAGGAGTCGGAGAATCAGGTGGCTGAGGCTGAGATGGAAGACGTCTACCACAAGCACGCTCAGCAGGCTTAACATCGTAAGAGTAATCTTTACTGGTGTATGCCTTACGTGTAATGTTGATAACCAACTGATAGTTTTTGCCAATCTTTGCTGCAATCTCATGTGGTGTACCGGTGGAAGCACGAGCACTTTGCATGAGTTGTTTCACATCTTTTCCAATAAGAGAACGGCCTGCATCATCAAAGAAAATAAACTCCCAACTCTTTTGTACCATTGGTTCCGAAGTAGCATAACTTGTACCTGACAATAAAATAAAAAATTAACAAACACAAACAAGGAGAGTGATCTAGAAAAAGGAAAATTCAGTTCTGTAAATTTACAGCAAAGCAAAACACATACTTAAACTTGATGCCTGTACACTGATCGTAAGGACACTTGTATCCACCGCCATCTTGAACCGCTGCTCTGGCACATCTATTGCAGGAAGGAAACCACCAAGCCTGTTTATCGTTGTATCGAGTAAGAGTGACAAAGCATCGGAATCCTTCATCCTATGAATATTACCAACAAAAAGGACGAAAGCACACAGTTATTGCAGCAGAAGAAACTAGTCTGAGTAAATACAGAGACAGTAGTACACAAACCGGGAATTCATAAACTTCTGTGTTGTAAATCTCCGCTAGAGTTCTAATCTGAGGTTGAGCACGAGGCTGTGGTGCAGGTTCAACTTCAACTTCAGCGCGTCTTATAGGATTTGCTGTTTGATTGAAGCTGTTAGAAGAAAACCATGATTAAATGAGATAAGCTATGAGGGTATAGAAGAAATAAGGTAGAGTAAAAACGGCAAAGTAATATATAGCAAGCAGAATTACTGGGGAGTATGTACTTTTGCATAAAAGTGTGGTATTCAGGAATATCAGGGTTGATATACCATCTACAAGCTGCATTTCCACTAAGAGATGGTTTTCCTGGACATGACAGAAAGAAGAGTTTTAAGAAGTCTAAAAAAGAAGGAGTAAAAAAAGGAACACATACAGATAACAATTCTCTGTTCTAAGAAATAACCTCCATAGTTTTTTGCTAGCAACCCAACAAACAGAACAACAGCAGGTTGTGTTTCACTGAGAGCACAGATTTGATCACCGTCAAATTCAACAGCTCTTTCACCCCAGATTGCAAGGCTCACTTCAGTTCCCCTGAACAAATATTAAGGCAATGTAGATAAGACAAAAAAATAAGAACAAAAATTAGAATAAACGTATACACACGAAATTTTAAAACGCAGTAATAGAAAAGGTGCTTACGCTAAGTCTGTCATCACAACGGTGCGGCGTCGTGCTGGTTTATCCTGTCCTGCAATAGGCACTACCTGAACATCAGAGATCTCAGTAATGAGGCCAAGCACATCTGCAAAACAAATACAATTGAGAACCATGTGTTAGATACGTTTATATAGATGGAAGGTAAGACACAAGTTCAAAGTCGCATACCAATAAAAAGCCTAGTTTCACCAGCAAGAGCAGGCACGTTCGATAAGCTAGAGAGCTTATAAACATATAGCGGTATCGGTGATGGGACTTGGGCACATTTATCAATGATTGTATGATGTGTAATTAGAATCATGAACTCAGAGTCCACAGGCTTATATGCATTTCTTGCGCGTTTGACAACAAATCTTGTGAATGTGCACACCTCTCCTTCGGTAAGAAGAGGTTTCTTAGAGTCCGCATCAGAAGTAGCAATTTTAGCATATATTGCACCTCTCTATCAAGAATAAATCAGAAAGCTAGAAAGTCAGGGTAACAAGATAGTAAGCAAGAAAAGTAGGCATCAAACAATTAAGGGAAAACAGAATGAGAAGTGGGGAAGGGAAGGAGAACAGAAGCGCATATAGGAAAGAACCTCTGCATCAACCAGCACAAGGTCAACATGCTTTAAATCTCCAGCATCTTTTCCACCACGGTACTCCCACATGCGAGAGACTCTGGCCAGTATAGCTCCTGGCTTAAAAGTTGGCTTTAGATTAGCAATGCGACAGTATGTCATCTGCAAGAACATAGGTACTCATGAACATGCAGAGCAAGAACAAGGAAAATACGTAGCAGGAAACAACAGAAACGACCACATAGTAATACAAAGGTAAAAAACAATGTGAACATAAAGTGCTGTGCTTAGTAATAAAAGAAGAGAAAGATTAGGAGAACAGCCTGACGTAAAACAAAAACAATTGTAAAGTCGATAGTAAGGCGAAAATACATACAAATATGAAATGGAGTACCTGATTTGGCAATCGGCACAAGGGGCAATTGATAACATTTAACTTCTGTACAAATTGCACAATAAAGGCGAACGACAAATAGAATGAACAAGATGAATCATATTCACAGACACTGAAAGAGAGAAACCGCAAATGGAAAACCAGAATGTACAGAAAATCTAAGAAACAAAGCGAAAGCAAATAACTAAGAGGCATAGAGTCAATTCAGGATCTCTTTGTACACAATATTTTTAGTTTTGGAACCACATGAGCCATCTTCATTTTCAATAAGAATTGACAGACCATGTTTAGATGTAACTCTAGAAACAGCAACGTACAACTGACCATGCGTAAAGACAGGTTTTTTCAAATATAGTCCAACATAGTCTAAAGTTTGACCCTGGCTTTTATTAATTGTCATTGCGTAGCATACATAAATAGGAAATTGGCGACGCTGTAAAACAAATGGCATCTGACTTTTTTGTGAAGCTAAGACAATTCGAGGTATGTAAACAAGATCACCGACATTTTTCCCGGTCATTATCATTGCTTGAATCAATTTATCACCAAGGTCCTTAACAATCAACCTTGTTCCGTTGCACAATCCCTGAGACTGGCTGAGGTTGCAAAGTAACATAATGGGAACATTTTTCTTAAGGATCAGGGCATGCTGTGGGAAATTGTTCAATTTAATAGAATTTAAAAATTCGACAGGTAGAGAAGATCTGCATCACCAACAACATCATTTGATTTTGAAATAGTATCACAGCTAAGGTACTCTTTCATCTTCTGGAACAAGAGTAAGAACATGAGAATTAACCTCATCTGCAATATCATTTGTAGGTGCTAGTATTGCACGTTTACATAAGTATGTAGGATCAGAGTAAAACAACTCAAAATTTGAAGAAACAGCAGAGACAATGCAAGGTATTTTAGAATCATCAGTATGAATCAATAACTCATCAGGAATTTGTATCCATGTTGGTTCAGGCTCATCCTCACTAAGTTTTTCAGCCGGCAGCTTTCCTTCTCCTAGATCAAGAACCCATCGACTGAACTCAGCAATGTCAGATTGAACACTAGGATTCATATTAGGTGATGAAAGTCTCATATTAATAGTAAGAGTTATGATGTTAACATAGAACCAAAGAGGAGAATTTGTAATAGAAGCATTGACTATGTCAGATCTGGTACCTCCTTCAATAACAGGTAATATTTGTCTTAGATCACCGCCAAGCACAACAACTTTTCCTCCAAACACAAGATCTTTTGCAGATGGATTCTCAAGGGATAATATGTCACGTAACGACCTATCTAGCGCCTTGAAGCATCTTCTATCAGTCATTAAAGCCTCATCCCAAATAATAAGCGCTGTCTTAAGGATCAGCTCTGCAAGCATAGTTCCTCTTTTGATGTCGCAAACAGAAGCTGCATCAAGAGCCAAAGGTATTTTAAAACGTGAATGAGCGGTTCTGCCGCCACGCAAGAGTAGGCAGCAACACCAGAAGACGCAACGGTTAACACAATTTGTTTCTTGGATCTTAGAAAGGAGACAATAGCATTCTGAAGAAAAGTTTTTCCAGTTCTGCCATAACCAGAGACAAAATAGAAACCTGGTTTATTATTGGTGATAGAATCAACAATTATATGAAAAGCTTTAGATTGTTCAGGATTCAGGCAGTTGCACATGGAATCTGTTTCAGCTTCTAGGATCTCTATATCATATGCTAATTCATCATCAATAAGCCAATTAGAAAATGGAGTTGAAGTAGAAGAGTTCTTTTTAGGAAGATTGTAGTCTCCTATATTTTTACCATGCTTGTCAAGCAACAAAGAAATCTCATCAACAACCATGTCTTTCAATTCAGTTAATGGAAGAATGAAATTTCGATTGCGCAAAGACTTTTGAAAATTCTGGCGTATATCATCTCCAAGGAAAGTCCAAATTTTTTCAAAGAATGCAAATTCATCTTTAACATCACAAAACAGCAAGATGGTAACAAATAGATGCCTAAGTTTTGCAGATGAACCCCATGAAACAGCCTCAGTTAATGCAGAGACCCACTCGTCGTCATTTCCTAGGAGTCCTCTAGCAGCACATGCCTCTTTAAAAATGGGGTGCACAGTTCCATTGTAGGTTCGCAAATCAGCGTAGGTCGTAGTGCCTTTAACAAGCATAAGAAGCATTCTAAGAAAGAACCGTTCACCGGCGCTTGGATGAACATAGCAAAGACGCCCAATTTTAAAACAGCCACCTCTTTCTTTCTATCTATCTTTTTGAATCCATGTAAATCTAGTGGGGAATTCACAGTATGTCAAATCGTGGCCAACTGAAGTTAATCTATTAGTAAGGAACCACTCAGTAAGCATAGATTTTTTAAGCCGTTCATCACAGACAACTCTATCCAGATTTTGGGCTTCATCCCATGTGACAAAATTTTCACCAGGTAGATGAACGGGCATTTTTTCAACAGCAGGAAAATGAGCATGAATTTCATAGCCAAGTACTCTCCAATATGCATCTTGATCACATATGTAACGACAATCTAGATACTATTGAACTTCATAAATAACAGGCATTCTAGAATCATGGATTGCGGTACGATCTTGTCTAAGGCGCTCAAGAATCATTTTTGCACAATCAGGACCTTTTGTTACATATTTAAAAAAATATTTTATAACATGACCTTTGTTGCAAAATTCAATATTTATATGCGCTTGGTATTTCTTCAGCAAAGTCATGTTATATGGAACAACATATCTGTTATCAAGATTAGCATTTCCTTTTCTAATGTATCTTCTGTTATTATGATGTTTATATACTGGGAACCCAAGCGCGTCAAGCCTAGTCTCATCGTTAAATGGTTTCGGAAATCCCTTTGACAAACACCATTACGCATGCAAGGAGAATTTTTATTGTCAAAGCCACAAGGACTATGCATCATATGCTCAGCAACCAAAGCATATCCAAGAGGATCAATTTCTAGGTTTGGAATCTCAGCACTAATATAAGAATCAATGACAGAAGCTTTAGGTTCAATAGGCGTACGCAGCTAAATAAGAATATGCGAATGAGGTAGACCATATTTTTGAAACTTGTTTATATGCATCACTGAATATGAGGGTAATTTAAAGCAAACAACAAAGAGAGAGGAGGGAACAAAGGCAAACATCAGAAAAGGCTTAATAAAAAAGGAAGCAGCAAGAAAAAGTACAATGGTTGGGAGAGTTTTAGGTACCTGCGTTAATACGTCCAAAAATAGCTCCAGATCTTATATCATGCAGCATCTCCTAAAGTTTCATATAGTATACCCTAACAACTATATCAGATCTATCAGTATGTTTCTGTCCTGGTTCATATTTTAGTGCTTCAGCAATTTCAGGCCATTTTGGATTACAGGTAAAAGTTTGGAACAGATCTGTGGGTCCATACAATCTGGTTATGGCAACAGCATCGTAAAAGTTTTTTAGCAAGTAACGCCGACCTCCAGTATGAGACGCAGGAAGGTAAGTGCGTTGTCCTATAGCATCTCCATCCAACAAACCAGAAGCAACATCATCAACTACTCCTTGGAAGTGATGCATCCTTATTTCTTTTGATTTTCAAAAATCCATTGTAAACTATTTTCATCAATTAAAGCCTGAGCATCAACTCTACTTTGCATAGATAAGTGACCACAACATAAATATGAATTACTCAGAATCTTCCTATAATGGAATTGGTAACAATAGAAATCATTCATACTCATTTTTTGCTTAGTTTTTTTAGTGCTAGGATCATTGTCAATATAAGGAACACCCACCGGGAAACCACGTTCACCGTAAAAGGAACAACAGAGGATGCTGTAAAGCCATAAGAGCTAGATGCAACGACGATATTCGCTGTAATCGATCATCAGAACAGTGAACTATTATGTCACGTTTAAAATTATCAAGAGAGAAATCACCTACAACTAAAATAGCTAGGTCATCAGAGCACGGTTAGTTATATTGCACAGGATCACCTTCACGAGCGCCAATGATTCTAACACCAATGTTTTCTCCCCCACCTTCTCGCAAACGATCCCTTGCCATTCTAAATTTCTTTACCAATGGTCAACAATATCCCTATCAAGATCAGTGTCAGGTTGTTTAGTTGATTGTAAAGCCCGCATCCTAATAGTTACCTCATTATCTGTGTATATATATATTTAGGAAGCTGCTATTCTTCACTCAGGGTGAAGAATAGCTTATTCTTCACCCGGACCTAAATCGGTCTAGCGTGCGCCCCCGACCGCGCCCCCAATCGTGTCCCCGACCGCGCCGACCCGCACCCCGCACTCCTCCGCTGCCCCTGCTCCAAAAGTGCCCCCACCGCCTCCACCGCCGCCCCTGCTCCAAAAGCGCCCCCGCCGCCTCCACCACCACCCTCGTCCACCGCCACCGCCGCGCTAAATTCTTAGCATGAGACGCCCCCACCCTGATACCACCCACCGCCGGCAACCAACACCGCGGCCGGCGCCGCCCCCGACGCCTTGCCGCCCCACTTGCACCGTGCCCTCCACTGTCGGGCCTACCTTCCTCTATTTTTTATGTCCCATGGCAGAGAGAATGAGATTTAGGAATACAAATCCACGCAGTTAAAGGATCCTCGGGTGACGATGACGATGGCGGCTGCGCCGCGAGCTTGCCGAAACCCTAAAAATTATTGAATGTAATGACGTGATCTGCACTGATGAAAAGAAATTACTGAAGAAATCAAAGAAAATTACTGAAGAAGGGAAAATTACTGATAGAGTCAAGAAATTACAGAAGTGATCGTAACAAAAAATTACTAAAGTTAAGTTAATGAAAAAAAGTTGATCGGTTGATGGGCGCGGGTCGCAGGCGCGCGCTGGTCAGTTTTGGTCAGTTGGCTTGGTCGTTAGCTGGTTAATTGGGTATGGGTGAAAAATAAGCTATTCTTCACCCTAATATAAGTACTCTATTTCACTCGCAGGTGTGACATAATATGTCACTCCCTAACCACCTTGTGCTGACCAAAACCATGCAGGGGTCGGCCGGGCCACCACCCATTAAAAGTGTGCATTCCATGTAAGCGTGATTTGCTCTCATAAAAATATATTTGGTAACTGACGTGATTTGCTCTCGCATGGAGAGATGTCATTTGCTTTTGCTTTCCCTCATCAAAATTTCCAGCGGCAGTACCATGGCGATCCCTCCGGCAGTTCCGAAACTTGGGTGATCTCCGGCGTTTGTTGCTCGGCAACTCTGCAGCTGCGGCGACAGCACACCGGCTGTTGTATCACGATCGTAGAGACATATGGTTTTATCCATGTCAATTCCATGCTCTTGTGTTTTAAATTTCTTTTGACGCATATTAACTGTATTTTTTCATGTCAGTTCAAGAGCAAATGCAGCATTTGCTATGGAGCTTTTGGTGCAGAACCTGACGTGAAGCCACAAGTACCTTTGAATGATGTTCCTAGTATGCGTGAGATTTTATCTGGACACCCAGGAGCTCTGAACGAGCGACATGCTAGACCGCTGAACAATCATTTTACACATTTCAACATCTGGTTGCTGAACACAATGCACCCAAACCCCCAGGTACGCTAGTTGTTCAAATTCCAAATATTATTTACTCTTATTTTATTATTGCAATTTTCATATGATAGGAGCACAAAAAGTTATATTCCTCCTTTATCTATGTAAATTCCAGGCACTAAGGACGCAAGCACTACCCTCAAGAAAGGCACATCACGACCAGATGAAATAGTGGCTGACTTAGATTTTGTGATTTAAGTAGCTAGTTTTTTATAAATTAACATCTCTGCATGAAAGATTAGTTTTTATACATGAAGGCGCGGTGAAATCAATCACAAATAGTCAGTTTTTGTTGTGCTCAGACTATATAAAATTTATAAACAGGCAAAACTTTATTTGATCAAACACGATCAGATTTTGACAACCAATGCCATCAAATTTACAAGCCTCCTTTCTGCTTGACATTTTTGACTGTGACATCTAGTTTTTTAAGCTACGTCATAAGATTTTTTGTTGCTAATTTTTTTGTTTATAAGATGGTGTGTGTCACATTTTATGATTAGAATTGGCGTGGTCAGAACAAAATCAGATCACTCCCACTTCCGAAAAAACCAACTGAAAAATTATTTTTGAAAATAAATCGGACACATATATTTGCTTTCCTTTTGAAAGGTCAATGTGATTCGCTATAATGAAGTAGTAACGTAATTTTACTATCCAAACCTGTTTTGCTCAAGGAGGAAAATAATTCATTATTCCATCGATGATTGTTACTACCTTGCATGAAATAGTTCTGGCTGGCTCTTTCCAAACGATCATGATTTCCTTGATGTAGTGGCTACACAAAGGTAGTAGGCTTTTACGATTAACCAGCTCCATCGATCATAAATTGATAAGTTGCAAGGCAACGTGTATTTGCATCAAGAATATGTCATAATCTGCAACTAGTAACAAATCCAACATCTAATGTCAAAACTTAAAATATCCGGCAACCATAATGTTTTGCTGTCACAAGTTCATATGACCGTAAAAGTTTGTTTGTGTAAATGTAAAAGTCTATTTATGCAACCATAATATTTTATGGAGACGAGTTAATAGGATCATAAAAGTCCATTTATGTAATTGACCACAAAATTTTGCGAGTAAACTATTTAATTTTTACAATCGAACAAGACTATTACCGTCAAATGAGCTAATTAAAGTCACCAAATTTCAAAAGAATTTTTGCTCATACCCAGTATGATTTTTATACTCGAAGGGGGTACAGTTTTTAGTCAAAGACGTGCTTGATGACCATGATCTTTTTTTACACATGCTGCCAAAAAGATTTGACAGCACTTTTTTACGATCAAGCATGGTTGGTTTTTGTGCTGTGAGAGAAATCTACAGGTGCTCTACAAAATCAGAGCGTATAAAATCCTGCTACCTTCCCTTTATTTAATGACTCCACAATTTGGTAGCTGAATCAGCGGTGGAAGGAAATCAAGTCTCGTGCATGCATGTCTTGGGTTGGTCTGCTGTGTGGCCGTCTGACCGAACCAGTTTTTGCATCTTGGTCTGCTCCGGAGGGTGGGGGAGTGATTTACTAAATCACTCCCTGGGAGTGAAATAGCGCTGTCCTCTCTCTCTCTCTCTCTCTCTCTCTCTATATATATATATATATATATATATATATATCACCCATACTCAATTAACGAGGTGGAGCTCCATCGGCAGGAATCAATGAACCAATCCGATGGGACACTTGGCCATTGATTCTAAAAACATAAACTCCTGAGCCTCTATTGATATCATGATCTATTATAGCGCCCATAGAAATGAAATTAAATAAGCAGTTGTATTGCCGAATGTTGCGCATGAACTTTTTTGAACGTGGACCACCAGCAAAGTCAAGAAGTGAACGCAAATACGAAGGTGGGGCTTTGTAAGGCTGTATATAGATCTTACCGCCTTTACAACATGAGCTGTATTCAGGATAGGAGGCTCTGAGATTCGAACTACCGGTTGTTCTCTCAGCGTACCAGAAAACAGCAGAACATTGCTGACAGATGTAGTCAGGAGAACCATGACACGATCTCTCCGGGTATGATTCTACGTATAGCAAAGAGGAAGAAATGACACAAAGAAAACGAAACGTCAAACACATAGCAGGAAAAGTGGGGAAAAACAGAGGGAAAAGCAACATAACATAGGTCTTACCTTTTAGGAAATCAATGTAAGACGGTGTGAAGTAAGCAAAGTTCGTATTGACAACACATCCATCAGTGGGGCCTATGTTTTTTTTTTTAGTTGAGCGTTTATGAAACAAAAAAACATGAATCAGCACAAAGAGGCACACAGAAAAGTACCTGCTACCGTCAAACATTTTATGTCAAGTTTTTTTTTCCGAAGTTGTCGATTGCGCACAGCATCAGAAGACGAAACAACAGGCAGCGGGAGCAATTCTCCTAAACAATCAACGTAGAGGCAGGGAAATAAAAAGAAACAAAGAACATGAAGCTAAATATAAAAAGAAAGGAACATAGATACAGGTAAGGCATTGAAGAACATACTTTCTCTTTTATGCGACATCGCAGCGAACAAAGGAAGCCTAGAACACAGCATACAGAATTAGGAGAATAAGAAAGTACATCACAACAAGACGCGAAGAAGGGACCATTAAGAACCGAAAGAAGGAGAAACCGAAGAAGCAGCATTTGTGTATGCAAGGAAAACAATCATAAGTAACCTCATTCTTCTGAAAGGACATGAAAAAAGAAAACAAAGAGAATTAGTCTTGTATAAGTAGAAAAAAAAACAGAACATTGGCCAACACAAATAGAAAAAGAGGTGCAAGGTGGACTACAATGTACAGCAACAGAAGGAACAGCAAATAGATGCAGCAATATAAGCTGTAACAAACAAAGAACACACGAAAGAAAAACACGATATATAAACAAAAAAAAAGGGGCAGTCAAACACAACACATGAAGCAACATACATGAGTTGGGTCGAAAGGAGCCGGACGTGGTAAAGATGACGATGCAGAAACAGATGAAAACCACGGAATCACAGTGGATGCCACTGTTATAGCTGAATCTGTTAGAATTCTATGTTGCAATAAAGCTGGAAAACTGTAATCAACAACAACAAATCCATACAATGCTTGTAGGAAAACGACAGCCTGAAAGGCAGCTTGTTCATAAGGTGACATGCATGTAATTATAGAAGAACTCCAAAATAAGGCACGATGTATAGAACCTTGCACAGTGTCACGCCCCAAATTTTCCAATTTGGGGATGTGAACCTTTCCAATTATAAAAAGTAATACTTTTAATTATTTAAAGGACTTTATCTAATTGTTTTTGAATTTTAAATGTATTCAAAAATTTTCTTGAAAGTAAAGTTTTAAATGTTTTGTTTAATAATTAACTTGCTTTAACAAAAAAAATGATTTTGTATTTACTAAAAGCAAGTTTATTTGATTTAAAATAATAATAATAATAAGGTGGTTGCCCAAAATTTGATTATTGAAAAATGTCTTGAAAATATGATTTTTATTATGAAATTTTGTTTTATTTGAAAAGGTTTTATATAACGCAAGAAAGGTTTCAAATAACTTTAGAAATCAATTTATCTCCAATACTTTCAAATGAATTCTTTTATTGTTTTATTATTTATAATAAATAATTGGGTAAAAGAAATTATAATCAAAGAAAAGATAGAAATAAAAAAAAGAAATAAACAAAAGAAAAGAAAAGAGGTTTTCCCGAATTTTGGAATCTAGAAAAAAGATGCCTTAAAAATACATTTTTATTTGAAATAGTCAAATCATGTAAAATGCATTTATCTCAAAATATATTTAAATGAATTCTCTCATTGAAGTTTTGAAATAATCGGATAAGAGTTGTAACGGAGAAATTAAAAGAAAAACCATAAAAGAGATGAAATAGAAGGAAAGAACAAAGAAATAAAATAATAAAGAACTTTTCTCTCATTTTCAAATAATCTGATAATAATAAAATAATTAAAAAGAAATAAAAAATAATAACAAAAGACTTACAAAAAAGGAAAACAGAAAAAAAATGATAAAAAACTCACCCCAACCCTCCCAGGCCGCAGTCCACTCCCCCTCTACCTGCCGGCCCACCTCACCTCTCCCCACCGCGGCCCAACATGGCCCAGCCGCCTCCTACCCTCTCCCTCTCATTGACACCCGGGCCCCGCTTGTCACCTCCTTCCCCTACTTCTAACCACCCAACCGCAGCAGCCGCGCGCGCCTCTCCGCATCTGCAGCGCGCGCGCCGCCCGCCCGCCCGAGCTTTCTGTGGATCGCGCCCCCAACCGTCCCCTATTTAAGCGCCGCCCCCGAGCCTCTCTCTCCTCCCCAACCCGAGCTCACCCCCACCACCG